>JAWNPG010000020.1:11100000-11602500 GCA_035045145.1 Drosophila meridionalis | reverse complement strand
TATATTCTTCTCTCACACAGTCAAACATAATTTAAACAGTTTTATTCATATTTTTCCGTAGCAATCCATTTGTTTGCATTCACTCAGCACTCATGAGTGCCTGATTCCCGTTTAATTGCAACAATATCTGTTTACTTAGGCCGTTTATTTGGTCTTTGTGCTGCAGCATTGTTCCTTGGTGCCCGCTTTGCAGACACACTTGCAGTCCTGACTGCAGGAGCAGTTGTCGCCGCACTTGGCGTCGGTGCATTTGCAGTCTGCGCAGGTATGATAATTCGTTGCAGGTGAAAATCATATTTATTTTTATATATGTATGTATTTTACTCACTTGTGCCACAGCCCTTGCAAACCATTTTCGTGCTGCCTTTACAAGCTGAGAAGTATTTCACGTTTCTTCCTTAAGAATTTACTGGTTTTTACAACAATTTCACTGAGCATATTTATAGCTGGCGTCGGTTGCGTTGGCCGGTGCCAGGTAAAGTATTTTTGCACTCAGGTGGATTTCCTATCAGAGCGAGTGCCGTTCAGCGTGTGCAAAATCAACAAAAACGTGTGCAATGCAATTCGATGCGAGCTCACCTCAATCAGTCAACAAAAGATAAGAAGAATGTGATAAGAATGTCATGAGCTGTTGGGTCAATGAACATGTACTCAATATATCAGTCAGTCAGTCAGTCGGACACTCTCTTATACTCTCTAATTGTGACATCATCATAATTGCTCTGGCCCACTGGAATGCTATCCTAATATTATGCGTTCGCTTAGTTGGAGTGAAATTACCGCAAATTGCGAAAGTTTTTAATTGTTTATCTCGCCAGACGCTGTGGCCGCAACATTAGTGCAACATGGCAGCCGTGGAGGAAGGGAATGGTTGGTGGTTGCCGCTGCTGCGGCATTGTCCTTGCCGCAATCACAAAACAGAAATCTTCTCGAGCGGATGTTTTGTAATTTGGCCTCTGCCTTGAGTGGGCTGCAGCTGGATGAGGTCAAATTATTAATTTAATATGTATCCGCGCCGCTCGGACTTCGACTTCCGCCGTAGCAGTGGCAGCAGCGGCAACTCCTTTGCCAGCTCAAATTTGTTGTTTGAAAAGTTGGCAGTCGGGCGGGCCCGCAGCGTCCTCGACCCGAACCGACGGAGCGACGGACCGACCCGACCGACCCGACCCAGTCCGACCTGTAGCACAGTTGCCACAAACTTTGCACCATTTCCGCTGCGGCACGGGCCACTTCCGCGTGTCCACTTGCAGTCGCTGCTGCCCCACTGTCCCGCCCACCAGCCTGATTAACGTTTAAACTCATTAAGATAACGCAATTTTTGGCGTTCTGCTTAATTTTGCTGTCGCAGCTGCCGCCATCAGAGCAGCAGCCGGACCGGGCCGCTACAAGCTGGGGGCCGTGGGCGGGGCCAAAGGTCAGCGAGTTGGAAATCTCAAATCTTGAATCTGTTGCCATTGTCTGGCGTTCGCTAGTAATTGGTTTGTAAACAATTTCACTTGCTCTTTGACAATTTGCTCAGCCATTTTGTTGTTTGGCTAATTGCAAGAGCCGAGCTCTCGACCCATTGAAGGCATCTTCGCAAAAATCCAAATTGTAATTTCAAATTGGAACGAACAAAGTGGCACTTAAAGTGCTGCCATTATGGACCATTAGATCTATTTATCATATGTTCACGCTCAATTACGGCCTGCGGCGGGCAGTTCTTTGATAACGGGGCGCTCCAATAATTACCCTGACCAGGCTACGGGGCCACAGCCGCTTGGCTAACTATGTTTACATGCCAATCAACTCGCAATTGCGATTTATCGGCGAGTTTGTTTATGTGTCCAAATATTTATTTATCCCCCATGTCGCAATGCATTATTTCCATCTGATTTATGGACTAATACCAAATGAACTTATGCCAAAGCTGCTGTGAGATGTGTAATATTTCATGGTTTATAAATAAGCGCAGCTCAATTGAAGCGCTTAACGGCAAAAATAGATAAGTCCGGGCTAAAACACATTATCTATTAAGCATTAACTGCGAGAACTGGCATTGATTAAGCCCCGAATCGTCGTCATTGAGTTTACGCACAGCCGATTGCTGGTGCGGATTGTTGGCCCAAATACGGGTTAGTTAGTCTGCCAAAAATACGCAAAATCGCAACTGTCCAGTTATCAACGCAATTCATATTCCAAATTCCATGAAAGCACTAAAACAATTTCAATTGTACAACTCATCAACGGGCTGGGGACACACTTGCAGCACTGGGGATGGGGTCCGTCATGTGGTCAAACAACCGACTAACCGACAACAACAACAACAACAGCAACAGCAACGACAAAGGATAAACGACAAGCCTGATGGAACTTCACGCATAAACCGAAAAATAGGAAAATGTTGAGCGACATCGCAATGAAACAGCTGCTGCCCGGCTCAGTTGTGGTTGCAGTTCATGGCAACGATTCCCAGCGTACACTGAAATCCTTCACACACACACACACACACATACGCACGCACATGCACACACACAATGGCACACATGCGCACACATGCACGCATAGGCATGTAACGGTCCCAAAAATGTTCTGCAATATGCGTCGAGGGGAAAATTCATCATAAATTTTATGCGGCAGCATGGGAGCCAAAGCTAAACGCAAACTTTTCATATGCTGCTCAAAAAGTGTCGCAACTGCTGCCAGAGATTTGCATTCCCTGTAAACGCAGATTGTGTCGAACGGGTTGGAGAACTATGTATTGATGTGGACTAGCAGTAGTAGAGCTGCAAAACTATCGAAGGTGGTTTCCCGCAATAATTGCAACTACCGATCGATTTCATCGGTATTCATCGTAGATTCTGCAATGTTATCCGATATATCAACAGCTAACAATATCTATTGATTTATCGCACAAATTAATGCTAGTCGATAATATCGATGTTTTTAACAGCTCTAAGAAGTCGTCAAAGTAAGGCATGAGATATTTACATTTACGTTTTCAACACAAATATGTTCTCAAAATATTTAATATTGAATATTAAATTAATTAAAGGATATCTGATAGTCGAGCATATATCGTGCATATATGTAGCGATATTGCAATTCGCCGCAATTCGAAACGGGCTGATGTCAAATGTAAATTGCTCAAAGAAATGATGGCAATATAACTAACAGTTTGGAGCGCAAACCCAAAAAGGATTTGTTTGCCAGCAACGTTGTTAATCCAATTTGTGATTTGCATAGAAGCCAGAACGAGAATAACTGTTGTTTTACAAGCACCAAACGCAAACAGCTAAGAGCGAACAGCTTACAGGCGGCTTTGAGCCAGCTGTGCAACTTCTTAGAGGTCAAGTGTCAGTTGACGAAGATGCTCCACATTCCAACTACATACTTATGCACAGAGCGCTGCGCTCGAGAACATTTTATGACAATCACAAGCTCTCTTGCCAGGCTCCATCATGATTATTTGCCATTGGCAACATGCTCTCGCTCGATGGCATATTTGTCAGTATTAAGCCGGCAATTGGCTCTGTCGTCGAGTGCCATCAATTGAAATTGCATCGTATCAAAAGTTATAAGTTTTCATTACGCGCTGACGTTCAATATGGCGCGCAACTAATACATCAGCTAGCACACACACACACACACTCAAAGCCCCACGCACACAAAAGTTTGTCAGCAAATGACATGCATTGACGTCGACGATGACTCTAAGGATCGCGCAAAAAAGTATGCAACACTTGACGACGCAGCCAATGTCACAATTATCTGGAGCCAAGCGGGTTGCGAGGTGCGATATATATATATATATTACCTACATATATATATTGCTACAGCTTAACGTTTGAAGGCGAGGTGGCTGGTTGCCTGACACAGGAAATCACTAGAGCAAGTTTTTTAATGGAATCAAATCAAATTGTTCGGAAGCTGTAAAAAGCGATTGCACGGAAACATTTTGAGTTGTTGACAGGCGACAACCGCCAAGGTGCAAACACGCCCAACAAAAACTTGCCAAAGTTTCGAAAACGACTATGACCGAAAAAAAAATAAAAAATAAAAAATGAGAAAAACGTGTAAAAGGGAAAAAGGAGAAGGAAACGCGTCATAAGTACATGCTCGAGTCCTGACAGCAGTCACACGACCCCAACGTCAATGGAGCGTCAAGAGTGCTTGCACTGTGAGCAGAGCTGCGTCTGCTGTGCCACGCCCACTTTAAACCCTGCCACTTTTTAGTGGCAGCTGTGATTGGGCCAAGTGACAGGGGGCTAGGTGCGCAAAAGTTGTGCCAACAATCGTCGTTTGGCTTGGATCGTTTATAGGGCCCATAAGTTGACGCTCGCCCGCTGCACTTTGCCAACTTGACTGCGAGGCCATAAAAATATACCATAAAGCCTGTCGCCCGAGCTGCTTCCGGGCCACTCAAAGGGCCGTTAATCAACTGAGGCAGCCTGCTGGCAAGCCGGCACTAGCTGGCAGTCCAGCTAATAATTCTTGTTGACACCCGAGTAAGTTATGCCCATTGAACTTGAGCAGCTGCAAATTAAGCCAATCAATTCATTAGCAGCTCCCGCTTCGCACCTCGCTCCGCTCTCCACTCGCCATGCTCCTCCACGCATCTCGTCCTTGTCGCTGGTCCCCATGGCAACTTTGAGTGCCGCTCGCGCTGCTGCGCATGAAAATTAAATTGTCGCCTACAATGGCAAACAAATTTCGCTCAAATGCAATCCAAATTGCAACAGACACTGCCGCAGAGACCGAGGTGGAGGCGAGGCGAAGCGAGGCGAGTGGTGCAGCACCCGCAGCGCATTACCTTTGTCTTAGTTCGTGGCTTGCAGATTAATTGCCAATGAGTGTGTACAAGTTCGAGTAGAAAAGTTTTTCAGAGTTTTCCCTGTTCACTCGATTGTTCCGTTACAGCTTCCCCTTTCCCTGCCTCTACCTCTGCCTCTGCTGGCCTCTTCAGCTCGGATTCGCTCCATGTGACATCCGAGCGGGGACCACGTGCATTTTATCTCTGTTCCGAACTCAACACAATTCGAGGTTTTTGAGGTGAAACAAATTTCCGGTGACATAAACTTAATTAGCTTTTGTTCGGGCTTTTGTTTTATGGTTTTGCGGGCACAACTCAACTTAGTGTGCGTGTGTGTGGGTGCATGGGAGGGTATGGGTATGGCAGGGTCGCTTAATAAATGGCTTGTAATGCTGAAGTGCGGCATTTAGTTTTGATTTAATTGAGCCACTTAACAGATGTATCTTTAAGATACACCCGAGCTAGAGCTTTCATCGGCAGTCGTTTAATTAAAAAACCAGCCAAGACGAACTTTCCTGCCGTCAGATAAGTCAAGAATCGTGCCAAACAACTTATAAGTCTCATGGCATGATATTTGCTGATAATATCAGATAACGCACGCAATACATAAATCCTTACCTCAAACAATAACAGCAAGAACAACAGCAAGTGGAACGGGTACGAGCGCAACCAGCATGAGCAAATATAATGAAATTGAAAACTGAGCAGAGGATAAACGTGGCTGAATAGCTAAAGAAAAACTCAAGTGAAACCCAAACAAAAGTTCTCTTACTTCTGCAAATGGAAAATTGCCCATGAGAATCACAAAAAAAAAGAAGCGAGAGGAAATAAAAGAAAGGAAAACTGCACACAAACTAAATGCTACAGATCTCCGATTCCCTCGAGGCTTCAGCACAAAGTTTATAAGCAATTCTTAGTATATTTAATAAGAGTGTTCGAAGAGGTGTGCGCGTGTGAGTGTATGTATGTGTGAAGGTGTAGTTGTGCACAACAAACAAATGTGATTCTTAAGAAATTGCAAATGCTGTTGGATTTGCTATATTATATTGCTTATATTATATTGAACTTATTATATATATGATTTTATATATTTCATTTATTTCTTTCACATTGTTTTATTTACCCAATTTCCTTTTCATCTCAATATTTTAAAGTTCTGCCCAATCGAAGCTAATCAATTTGGTCCGCTTTCTATTTTAATAAGCCATTAGCATTTGCATGCACGCACACAGAGTCTAACTCACACACACACACACACACACTACACTCACACTCACACACTTTTGGCATGCGTGCTCATAAATACTTCATCAGCCGCAAAGGGCTAAGGAAGTCGAAAGGCTGAAAAGTTTTAGCCCACACTGCGCTGCAGACGTCCACTGCGCAGGCATAGGCAAACTGACGATATAATGATCTTCCCTGGGGAGCAGCACAGCCTCGGCAACTGACCCTCGACTACAGTCCATTGAAATTCCTGCGGCATTTCTCAGCATCACCTTAATCGCCTGACAAAGTTGCTTATGCTTGCCATTCCAAGCCTCCTGTCGGTCTGTCCGTCTGTCCGCCTGGCTGACTGTCGGCTTGGCGCCTGTGCGGGCTCTAGTCCGGGCAATATTAACAGGAAATGAAATCAAAAGGTTGCCTTTTACTTGATTTTCCCCCAATTCCAAGTGGCAGTACACCACTGCCACTGCCACTGGTACTACTTCTCCTGCTCCTGCTCCTGCTGCTGCTCCTGCTGCTGCCTCATTGTTCGTGCAACTTGTAGTTTAGCTTCATCATCTGCACTTGGTGGTCGGCAACTTGCTTAGCTCGGTTTGGTTTTGTGGCCCCCTCGTCAGCGCCGTCTGCCGACTGCCTTTCACCGTATCTCCGGTTCCGTTCGTTTCATTCGTCATGACTATAATCCGGTAAGGAATTGGCTTCAATGTTCAACGTTGCCGTTGCCTTTGCCTTTGTTGCTGTTGTTGTTGTTGTTGTTATTGTTACGTTTGTTGTATAAGTAGCTCATCTGCGGCTGAGCGCGTTTTATTTGTTTCAAATTGAGTTATGCCTAATGAAAATCAAATAAGCCGCAATCCAGCCGGAAATGCCGTTCGGGATTGCCGCTTGTGCGTTTCCCCTCTTCCTCTTCCCTTCCAATTTGCCACTTTATATTAGCACATTTTCGGATTCTTCACGCCCAATGTTGGATAAATAATGTCACGTGTCTGCAAGTTTTGACTGTTAAGCTGCCAATTCGAATTGACATTGAAAATGAGCTGGAAATTAATTAAAATAGAGAACTCTGCACATCAAGTGTACGCCGTGTGTATGTGTGTGTGTGTGTGTGTGTGTGTGTGTGTGTGTGTGTGTGTGTGTGTGTGTCGGAACAACATTTCACACCACTTCAGCTGGCTCCTGCAGCAATTTACATATTTCATATGTACTTATTTCAGTTGCCTTTTGCGGAAAGTGGCAGCAGCGGTGCCTCAGCGGAACCCAATGGAAACACTGGAGTATTTTGATTATACATCAAATTGCTGAGAGAGAGAGGGAGAGAGTGGAAGGGAAACAGAAAGAGAGAGGGAGACAGATCTGTTTATGATTCAGCCACGTTAAGTGCAAGTGTGGAAAATTATTTAATGACTTTTCTGAATTTGAAACGGAATATGAGAGTGCGTTGCGGCAAGTATCATGATGATGAGGCCAAATATTTGCTTACGCAGGTTTGTAAGAGCCAGAGAGCTTGGCAGTTAATAGTCAGAGATCCTTTGCAACCGGCAACTGGCAACTGGCAACTGGCAAGTGTCAAGTGGCAAGTGGCCCGGTGCGCTGCTGCTTTGCGCATTTTTCTACAGTTCTATTAATTATTTATGTGTCTGGCAAGTGCCGTGGCCCTCACGGCAACACACTTGGCCAGCGACGCCTAATGAAGCCACACTCCAGCGTGAGATGATGAGGTCCGCGCCACTGCTGCGACTGCTGCTGCTGCTGCTGCTGCACTGTTGCCTATTGGCAACGACCATGTCGTCATCGTCATCGTCGTCATCATCCTCATCATCGCCAGCTTCAGCATTAATTTGTTCGAGCGACACTTACTAGACAGCTGAGAGGCAGCTACAGAGCTCCAGTGCTCCAGCTTCAGCTACAGCTCCAGTTACAGCAGCAGCACATAATTTGTAATTAATGACCAGTTAAAGAGCAACCTTTAGAGGCTGAGACTGAGAGAGAGAGAGAGACTTTAGCACTGCGACTGCGATTTACAGCGACAAACGGGTGACAGCCAAACGCTGATTTATGGCCACAGACCGCAAAATTTATATGCCATCACAGAAGTGGCGATGCGAGTCGCCTTTCTTGCTGATTCGCAACCATCTGCGGCGCCGGCTTGTCTTTACTTGCAATCCATATTCAATATGGGCCCAGTTGCTTTGAGCATATCCAATGGACTGAGCGTTTTGCATATTGGAATGGCCTAGGAAGTGGTTCAGATCTTAGGTGAGCTTACTTTAAAGGAGATTCTTCAAACTAAAAGACTTTAAATAATTCAAAATAATAGTTTTAGGTCAGAGATATATATAGAAAGTTCATATTTCATTTCTATTTCGATTTTCCTACACTCCTAAATCTGTATTTTCTATTTATTATTCTATATTTAACTACATCCATGTTTTAGGTCAGAGATATATGTATATAGAAAGTAAAGGTTTCATCTTTCACTTCAATTTCGATTTTCCTACACTCATAAATCTGTATGTTCTATTTATTATTCTGCATTAAACTACATCCATGTCCTTTTAGTGAACATTTCCCATTCCCAGATAGGATTATAGTGTAGACACTCTTCGGCTTAATTTTAGTTTTTGCTTTCTTTTTCATGTTTTCGCTTTTGTCAGAGCATTTGAATGTGAAATGTCAGTCACACGCTGGCAGGGGTGGCAGACAGAGTGAGTTCCTTCTCATAGATCAACTCTTTGCACTTGCACAAAGGCGAAGCAAAGTGAAAGGCAAAAAGAACAGGAGCCTCAACCTCAGGAGCCTCTGCTTCATTTTGTAGCTGCTCTAAGCCGTACATCGAGGCTCGGCAGAGGCCAACCAAAGCGCAATTTGTCTTCTGGCAGCAGATTCGATAGTCAATGCTGAGCCCATTTACATTCGCTTTATTGCCAAAGGCATTTTTTTCCTCTTACTCAAGACACAGTCAGTCGTATATATACATTCATATATAGGTTTTTGCATGCTGTGACTTTGTCTGCGGCTGCTGTCAGTCGTTGGGCTTAGATCGAACTGAAAGCCTACCGACTGCAGTGCCGCTCAAATTGTAATTCCTCAATTATAAGAGTGTCTATGCAATGCCTATAAATATTTTTGTTGCCTGACGACAGTTTTATACCAGCTTCAGTTGCTTTTTGATTAATGGCCTCCATCGACTTGATGCACCGACAATCCCCCCCAAAAAAAAGAACGTAGAAATGGGAAAATAAAAATAGGAGAGGTAGAGAGATACAGAGATAGACCACTAAGTGAAACAACATGAGAGATAACTGGCAACAGCTTTTACACTCTGTTTATTTTGTGCCCAACTTTTAGCTAAGTGCAAAACAATTTACCCAAATACGCGTGCACACATTGTGGTTCCACGCACACACACACACACACACACACACGCACAACCAGGCACACACACTTAATTGTTCCCCCGACTAATGCCGCTGCGAACACACAGGCCGTTCTTTGTTGTTGTTGTTGTTCGTGGTGCTTGTGGCATGCTTGTAAAATCAACCAAAGCTGCTAAAAACTTGGCTAGTTGCGCACTCTGCAACGTTGCTTTATACACCCTATAAATGCAGCACATGTAGAGTTGCTAATGCAGAAAATTATATTTTTTAAATTTTAAATTTAATTCCTTATTAGAACTTACTGCGCGGCAACAGCAAAACATCGATTATTGTGCCAACAGTGCCATCACTATATTGTTAACAGTGTCATACCTAACTTTAACAGTGATAGAAAACTCACTAAGTAGCTTACTCACTCTCAAACAAAGATAAATACTAAGCTCGAAGAACAATCGGATATATAAGAGAAATTCGAATAAATATGATGAAATTCTGTCGAGATACAGAAAGCGAATAAAGTTGAACCTTGCTTCACCATAAATACATATGTATATATTTATGTGTATGTATGCATGTATTTAGTTTACTGCGCTGCTTTCAGTCGGTCAGCTTACTTCGCTCCGCTTTTATTATGCTAATGCAGAATCCTTCTCTCTCTCTCTCTCTCTCACACCCCAAACCACCTGCCACCTGCAGCGCTATGTTGATTGGTAGCAACTGCATACTTGTTGTTTTTAACACCCACCCACACACATACACATACACACGCATATACACACTCATATTTTATGTGTAGCGGGAATGTGTGAACTGCCGCGCGGGATGAGCCGTGGGTACAGTTGGAAACTATGTCAGAGGCTTTTGGCAAATGCAATGCATTTCTGTAATACTTTCTAAGCAGCATTACCCTAAGCCACAAGCTACTCTTTTTGTGCGTAATAAGTAGGTGCAACAGTTTTATATTGCCACTAAGCCACTGAACCATGCACAAGCTTATCATCATTGGTGGTATTATAATTAAAGTACAGCGTTTGCTGTGGAAAATGTGCAAAAAGTTTTTTCCCACGTTTCCTTTCCTGTAAGTCTGAACTGGATTTACAGATTGAATATTATTTTTAACATCTCTGTATTGCTTTCTAACGACAGTTCACGTGTTTGTGTAAAGTGTTGGAAATTCATGAAATGTCCTGAATGATTTTGTTTTTATTTTTATACCGTGAGCCCATTGAAAATGGGAAATCTGGGTATATTGGTTTTGTTAAATGTATGCAACAGGCAGGAGGAGGCGGGGCAGACTCCACAAAGTATATATATTCTTGATCAATACGACGAGTTGAGTCGATTTATCCCTGTCCGTCTGTCTGTCCGTATGTTTGAACGCGTCGATTGAAGGATCTAGGCAAACTGGAGACTTGAATTTTTTTGTTGGGTCCGTGTATAGCACGCACAGATCAAGTTTGTTAATAAGCAACTAAGAGTGCGCGTGTCGAGACTGCTCGACTAGGAGATACCCTGAGCCCTGTGAAGCGAATGGGGCGTGGCATACAAAATCTAAAGATTACGTAATCTCCGTATGCATTACACGAAACTTTGCTATGTAAATAGCGTTTTATTATGTTGTTTGGTTATCTTACTTATATACCTAACTATAAATTACTAAAATCACAGCTATATTTAAACAACTCAGAGTTAGAGGGGAAGCCGAAGTGCTAGTCGGGCTTGCCTGACTAGAATATAGCCTTAACGCAGACACGGACTACTAAAGTCCTTGATATTTGTACATATGAAGACTTGCTTTGCTAGAGCTAGAGGCCTCAAATTTAATCAGTAGTGCAGAAAGAAGAAGAGCTGAAAAAGAGTTACGTTTCTGAAGAGATGTTAGTTTTGCATATGTATGCAGCAGAGCCAGCAGAAAATACTCTGATTGGTCGCTAACTGATAGAGAGTTGAGCTTACGCTAACTCAGAGAGAGGCTTAACAGTTGAGCTCGACTTCGAGTGGTAATCTCGCTGCCCTATAAAAAGGCAGCTGAAGATCAGAAGAGCTGCTTCTTGCAGCAGCAGCAGCAGAAAGTGCTCTGATTGGTCGCCCAATGATCGAGTGTGAAGACTGACTCAGAAACAGGCTCAAGAGTTGAGCTTGACTTGAGTGGAGCTGTCGCTGCCCTATATAAAGGCATCTGAAGATCAGTAGCAGCAGCAGCAGCAGAAAGTGCTCTGATTGGTCGCCTAATAATCGAGTGTGAAGACTGACTCAGAAACTCGACTTCGAGTGATAGTCTCGCTGCCCTATATAAAGGCAGCCGAAGATCAGAAGAGCTGCTTCTTGCAGAAGCAGCAGCAGCAGAAAGTGCTCTGATTGGTCGCCTAATGATCGAGTGTGAAGACTGACTCAGAGAGTAGAGCTTGATTTGAGTGGAGCTGTCGCTGCCCTATATAAAGGCAATCCTGCTGCAGCGTAGCTTCAGTCGCATTTTTCATCTTCTGGTGGCCAGTCGTCCAGTGCAGCGCGGTGCTTCTCCTCTTCTTCTGTCTGCTGGTAAGTACTAAAATAGTTAAGTATGTTAAGCAAAAATGTAAATGTTATACTTTTAATGTTTATTTAATGTAAATATAATATATTCTAAATTTAAATATTAGTAATTATTAATAATTAAAAAATTGTTAAGTATGTTAATCGAAAATGTAAAAGTCATACTTTTAATGTTTATTTGATGTAAATATAATATATTTTAAAATTAAATATTATTAATTATTATAAGGAACATTAAGATAATGATCATTTAGCAAATGCAAAGCAAGTCTTCATATGTACAAATATCAAGGACTTTAACAGTTCGTACCTGCGTTAAGGCTATTTTTTAGTCAGGCAAGCCCGACTAGCACTTCGGCTTCCCCTCTAATTCTGAGTTGTTTAAATATAGCTGTGTTTTTAGTAATTTATAGTTAGGTATATAATTTTTATACATTAACTAGAAAACATAATTAAGGGCTATTTACATAGCGAAGTTTCGTGTAATGCTTACGGAGATTACGTAATCTTTAGATTTTGGATGCTACGCCCCATTCGCCTCACAGGACTCAGGGTATCTCCTAGTCCAGCAGTCTCGACTAGAGTACTCTTACTTGATTGTTATTGTTTTTATTTTTGTTTTTCCCTTTTTAGCTTCTCTAAGTGCTTCGACTTTAAGAGCATCCACCAAATGTATAAGATGACGGCGCGTCGTCTCGTGTAGGTCGTTGCCTGAGAGCTTCAGCAGACTGTAAAATAAAATAATTATGAGCAATAAATTTGCAGGCGCGTTAAAGAAGAAAAAATATGTCGCGACGAAGCCGGCATTGACGTTGATAATGAGCCTGGTCGGGACTGAAGGTTGTTGGAGGCAATCCACTGCCAAAGGCGGCAAAGGAACAACATCTAATTGGATCGATGTGAGAGGCATGCCAAGCTGAGGCATTACTTAAATGCCCTAACGGTTCTCTTGATAGTATCATTAAAAATTCATAAGATACTCCAATTGTCAGCCACTCGAACTGACTGAGCTAATTCAATTAAAGCTACATGACCGAAAGAGAGACAGAGAGAGGGAGATAGAGTGAAAGAGTGCGAGCAGCTCATATATTAAAGCATCTGCCGTCTGGCTGCAGTTGCACGTGCCACAGGACAGCAAGTGAATTGCGGCAGTTGCCAAGAACCTTGCCTTGCACAGATTTATTTCATCCAGCGCCAGCCTTTATGTAATCTCAATTATCGCCTGTTGGCAACGTCATAAATCTGGCAACGGCAACGGCGCCCGCTGCGCTGATTGCACGTGAAACATTCTTGGCCAGCGATTTAATTAACTGCAAACTGAACGGCTACGAGCGGCGTCTTCCTTTGTTCCTCTATCGGGCAGTTACGCTTCTGCGAGCACACAATGCTGCACAAATCTCGCAGTTTGGTCACAAATTTTGTTGACACTTCAGCGGGCACTTTGACTGCCGAGCCGTGTCCTGCCCTGCCATGCCACGCCTTGCCATGCTCCGCGTTGCTTTGCCTTGCCTTGCCGAAAAGAAACAGCATATTGTTTGTTGTCAGTAAACGGCAGATGGAGCAAAACAGCAAAAGCTGTCCAAACTGTCAAATGCTACACTCAGAAGTCGCACAAAAAAAATATAAAAGCCAAGTTGTGCAACACAGTCGCCGCAGATGCAAAAACCTGGCCGTGCCACAAAACAGCAACAGCAATAGCAACAGCAACAAATGGCAAACAAGTAAATGCTAACAAACGGAAACAAACAGCTGCATTAGCAGACGCAAATCAGCAGCAGGAGCAGCAGCAGCAGGAGCAGCAGCAGCAGCAGGAGCAGCAACAACGATTCCAAAGTTAAGCGCAGTTGAGTTACTCACTTAAAAATTCCAAACACAAAACGGAAATATGCAAAAGCTGGGGTCACAACCGGAAATGACCCAGCCGCCATGTTTGCACAGCGTTCAGGTGCTCGTTGGCCTAGCGATACCCTAGACACACTCACAGCCCACACAAATATATATCTCTCGATTTATTTAACAGTATTTGCATCTACAGGGCATGCGTAAGCCGGGCCAGTGCTGGGCAACTGCTTGGCCTGGCTCAAACGAATCGCTAACGAGCGAGGCAAGGATGCAAAATGATGAGACGCTGACATCCTTTAGCTGTCGACTTATGAAATTTACTTTGATTGCGAAGGTGGCAGGTGGCAGCTGGCAGCTGCCAGGTGGCAACTGCAGCCTATCTAGCTGGCAGGCAGGTGCGATCAAAACCGCTACAAATTAGTGATAATGAATAATTTCCCCAGCGGTAATTAAGTGCATCATTAAAACGTGCTTAATTACCAGGAGCAGTTGCTACACTGCAATTGGTCGAAATGGATGTCAGGTCAACACACCACACAACTAGGCATGTGTGTGTGTGTGCAGCTCTAAACGGTTTTCCAATTACCATGCTCTGGCAAAAGTCATTTTCAGTTTGCATATCCACAAACGTGCGGAACTAAAACAGCATAAGCAACCCGATTACGCCTGTCTCTGGATTTGCGAGCAGACCGAATCCGCTGTACCGGCTGCACCGAAAGTCCTGGCTGCCACTTAACTGCTGCGCCAGTTGGCTGTCCTTCGAGCGGAGAGGGTGAGCCTGATGCACACAACCGAACTGACCCACCTGGTCTGGCCAACAAATTTTTGCTTGTTAGTGCGAAGGTGTGTGTGTGTGCACGATTTGATGTGTGTACGACACGTGTGTGCCGCTGGGCAAACAATCAGTGACCAGTTTAGACTACAGCTCCGGCTCCGGCTCCAACTGCAGACCGCAAATTAGTTGCGCCTGTGCTGCAAGTTCAGGAGTCGGTGATGCAGCTGCTCCAGCAGCAGAGCGCAGCCGGCTATGGTATAGCCAAAGGCCAGCACGAAGAGCGCAGCGGAAATGTCGTCTACTTCGAGGGCCTTGGGCGCCTTCTTGGGCACATAGCCGATGGCCTGATTGAAGAGCACCTGGCCCGTTTTTTTGTCCAAATACTTGTCGACGTTCTGCAGAAGAGAGCAGTGGATGTCAATTGTCATAGGGAATGGATCAGTGAAATACCTCCAGCTCCCAGTGCACGTAGAGGCCCGACTCCTGGCAGGCGCGTATGTGCCTGTTCAGCTGCGGCATCAGTGTCCAGCCCCTAATGGAGACAGCGCGCGTCCAGTCGAAGTAGAGATCGTCGTGCATCACCTGTCAAACACGAAGAAATCGTTACTCA
Source organism: Drosophila meridionalis (assembly GCA_035045145.1). Lineage (NCBI taxonomy): Eukaryota > Metazoa > Arthropoda > Insecta > Diptera > Drosophilidae > Drosophila > Drosophila meridionalis. The sequence goes on along the minus strand of JAWNPG010000020.1, from coordinate 11,587,348 downwards.
ATAACCATGACTGAAATAGGGATCTCGCCTACAATGCGATTCTCCACGGCCTCGCGTGTCACGTAGTTGCCGAAGTTGAATGCTCCAGATGCCAGACGCTCGATGCCCAGTCCGTAGTTGTGCTTGAAGCTCGCGTTGTACATGTAGCTGTAGTCGCGCACCTGGAAGTTGTGCGCGAGTATCTGCTCCGTCAGGAGGTCCGACTTCTCCACTGTGTGCACCCAGATAATGGACGGCGCAGCCCACTTCCACTGCGCCTGCGCCCACTTCTCAATGGTGTCCACTGGAGCGTCATACAGCGGCACCGTGAGCAGCGACTTCAGCTGCCCACTGTAAATGTTCTCCAGCGTGATTGTGGCACACAACATTGTGGCCAGAAAGAAGCGCGTGGCGAAGCGATTGAAGCTGTAATCGGATTCATGGTACTAACAAATATGCGAGAGATGGGATAGTGGAGACTCACGTCAGGGGCGCCGAAGGCTGCTGTATGAAGAGCGCGAATATGTCCAGCAAAGACTTCTCCAGATTCTCGCCATGCATGAAGTAAACCTCTCGCAGGCGCTTGCTCTTAATGTAGTTCGAGTAACGGAGAATATAGAGCACCAGGCTACACGCAGCGATCGTGGATATCAGCAGTAGCCATGTGCCGCCATTAAATGGGAGAATATCGGTGCACCAGGCTTGCAGGGGACTGAAATAGTAATATGAATAGTAAAGAATTGTACGGAGTGGAACTGCTGACAACTTACACTGGAGCAGGACCTAGGATGGTCACTGCCGATCGAGCTATGGTGTGCGAGGTCTCCGTTATGCCATCGTACCAATTGTATATGCAGCCTATAGCCAGCTCTACGCGCTGCTTGTAGATGTCGCCCAGCATGCCATCGGCGCTCTCATTGTCGTAGATGCTGCCCCAGTTGTCAGCGCCATCTGTCGGCGGAAAAGGACATATAAGCAAAGAGTAAATGAAGTTTTGGGATGAGCTTAAATGAAAGTATTCTTAGGAGTTTCAGTTTGGCTTGTAGGGAATTCCTAAGACCAGCTTGAATTCTAGCTTTAAAGCTAGATGGAAATGTAGCTTTTGTTCTAATATTTAAGGCAATTAAGCTTTAAAGTAAGCCAAGCTTAGCTCTAAAACATGATACATGATATATTGTAATATCTTGAGCATATCAAAAGAACATTCCACTCATAGCTCTCTCACTCTCTCTCTCTTTCTCTCTCTCTTTCTCCCTCTCTTTGATCCACTTTACATAGAAATATTTCTATACTCTTACAGGCCTCTATGCGCAGATGACAGTTGTGCACCTCACAGAAGGTTCGCATTATGTTCGCCTCGGAGCCGTCGTAGGCAATTGTCCGATTGGCTTTATGCGGGTTAATTGGATCCTCATTGCCGACACCAGCTGCCTGTGAAGTTGCGGGAGTTTATTAAGTTTCGGGCAGCAGCGCCTAATTGGCGCCCATTGTTGGGCATTCAAGTGTCTGTTCTAATTTACTAAATGGCCTCGTAATGGCCCGGCACAGCATATGCCACGCCCACACACACACACAGACACGGACACGGATACGGACACACGCACATGGACATCTACATCGACATCGACACTCGGCGCCAATTAAATGGAAACACGTAATTTAAATCAATGTTGTGCTGAAGCTGGCCATAAACAAAACCACATGCATACGCTTGCGGCCATGTGTGTGTGTGTGTGTGTGTGTGTGCGTGTGTGTGTTGTTGTTGTTGTTGTTGCTTCTATTATTGTTGTTATTTTTGGCATGGGTGTGTTTACAAATGTGCAAATGTCCTTAAGGCAAACAATTGAGTGCGAACAAAACTTCCACCAAGTGACAACAAAGAATATTTTTTCTGAACAACTGTTTTGTTTGCCTTTGTCCGTTTTGGCATAGGCGTGGGGCTGGCACAGTGGACAACAAGTCGTGGAACATTAAATGTAGACAATATGTTGTGATTTATGAATTAATTATGTGAGCTTTAGATACCAATCGAAGAAATGAAATATGTTGGGCAAAAATAATTTAATTTAGCACTCATATAATTTAGGTAAATGAATGAAGCTCAAGTAATAAAATTATCAAATGTTGAATTGGAAAGAGTCTACTTTTTGCTACTCTAGATAGCAAGTAATTTAATTATTTACATATCACGAAAATATTAATAACTTCACCAGTAATAAGTGCAATGATGGATTTACACATTTATTTTGAGGTAACTTACAGGGCCACAAAATATATTTAGATTAAAATTGCTTTCACAAAAAGAGAGTGCTATTTATTAAATAATGTGTATTTTTCAATTAAAACTTAAACAACATTATTATTTAATTTCTGTTGCTATAAATTAGTTTCGTGCACCACTGTGTGTTGCCCCCACGCGACAATTCATAACAACTACTGACAGAAGTCGACACACCCACTAAAAAACACACAAAAACAACAACAATAACAAACGTATGCTTAAAGTTTTAGTTACCGAAATCCTTGTCCACAACAGGAAATAACTTTCTATCAGCCCAGCGCAAGCGAGCGAGCCATACACAGACAGAGTGGAGCACCCACTCAGATGGGGTGGGGGCTGTGTGGGTTGGGGCAAGCCAACTCTGGGCATTTATTCATGACCATTTCGTACAGTGGCCTAATGCGACAAGGACACAACATTGTGGCGAGGACGACCAATTGGCTTTGCTTAATGCCTGCGTGCAAATCTCAACGACATTTGTGCCCGAGCCAGGAGTGGGGCGGCCAGCCAGTGGGCGTGCCGTGCCGACAACAACAAACAACAAGCAACAACAACAGACGGAGAGAAGACAAGACACTAACGGCAGCAACAACGATAAATATAAACTTAACCGGCAATTACTTACCACATAATTAGTAACTGTGTATGGCACATAAGTAATGGAGCCGAGGCGTAGCGCGCGTCGCTGCAGATTGAGCAGTTTGTTGGGATAAAGTTCGGCGCGGTTGGCAAAAGTTTCGTTCGGCAAGAATGCGTCCAAGAATATAGCATCCAAATTTCCACTGCCACCGACAAACTTCTGTGTCCACAGCTCCAAATTGATGTCGCGGTAGGGGTGTGGCAAGCTAACTGCGGCCTCTCCAGCTCCGAAAACAAATCCACCTACGTCTGCCTCGCCGCATCCTTTATTTGCTTGCTCTGCGGGCCGCACCATCAGATGGTGCGGGTAGACTAAAGCGCATCGCAAACATGGGAATATTGAAGAACAAGCCAAAAGGACAACAACCAAATTAACTTCCAGCCAATACCAACAACGAAAAAAAGTTTACAATTGAAGAAGGCGCCGTCAAGCGTGGAAATTATTGGCCAGTGCCAAAGTTGAAAGTTTGATCAACTGATGCGCCCCGTGGCTGTTTTTGCCACATTTGTGTGTGTGTGTGTGTGTGTGTGTGTGCGAGTGTGAGTCGAAGTTTTGAGTTTGACTTGTTCTGTCAGTGCCCCAGGGAATCTCCGTCAAGTCCGCGTTTTATTGCCAACTAAGTAAAAAGACAGCACTTTTCGCAATTGCTGCCAAATTTTAAACGTTCTATTCGCTGACTAAGCAAAGGCTTAAGATAAGAGACGAAGGCAAGTTAAGCTAACTCCATTAAATATGCAGTCACACTTCATTTTGCCACGTTTGAAGAGGGCAACTAATCGGGAAATAAATATTGAAGAAAAACTATTACTTTAACCATATCTTAGTGACTTTTCTGATCTGATGTGTCAAACTAAGGCAAATTGCTTAGAATTGATTAAGAAAACTCTTCTATTTTTTTACTTTTAGTACTTACATTGTAAAATTTCCATACTCAAGAGATCTCTTGGTTCTTCCTGCTCGCACAAAAACAGATAGAGCTTGTCCTTCAGCCTAACATTGGCATTGCGTGTGGCAAAGTAACGCGCGTGAAGGAAACGTCTTGTGTCCGGCAGCAGAGTGATGAAACCCTGTCAAGAGAAGACAACTGGAGTTCCCTTTGTGAAGTTACGATTTAGTTCGTTGAATGCACCTCGGTCACGCTAGCATTGACAGCGCGCAGCACTTGCCATTCTACGGCATCCGGCTCAGATTCGTCATCGGGCAGTTCGGCAACGTTGATCCACTGCAGCAGCTGGGGCTGGCTGAGATTCCGGAGGGCCAGTTGCAAGGCCGTCAGGTAAGCCTGCTGAAGCTGTGTGGCATGCGTGCCGTTGTGGACGATGAGGATCGAGGAGAGCGGCGCAAAATATTGGCTAACTGTAGCAAGAGATGCAAGAATGCAATGATGCAGAAGGCTAAACAGAAAACAAAATGTTTTGGAAACTTACCAATAATCTGGATTAGCCTGGTCAGATGAGCTAACTGCTGTGTAAGCAACATCTCGAGGCGCTTTCGACGAGCTCTGCTGCCGTGCGGCCCTATATATAGGTGCATCTCTGTAAATTGCCGGCCAACAATTGGCTGGCAAATTGAATTTAATGACACTCGAAGCCAAAGTGCCGTCCGTTTACCTGCGGCCATGTTTGCATTGACATTAGCTTAATTAAAGATACACAGCTCAGCGCAGCTCATATCAATGCTGTTTAGTTAGGCCTTCAAGCCAACAAACAATGCAAATAAACGGGCAAGGGTTCTAGCTCAGGTCGCCCTCAAATTAACCGGAAGTGCGTGCACTCAATGGCCAACATTGTTGGCCACATAAGTTGTTTACACATTAAATATGAGCCGGCTTGTAATAATACATCTTATATGGCATAGATACTCGAATTTGTATGAGTGGGCGTTTGGCTTATGGTTGAATTACTTTAGCATATTCAATTAGACCTCTGGCTGCAGATACAGATAGAGATAGAAAGATACAAAGATAGTGAGATAAATTAGGGCTTACAGCTTATTTATAAAAGGACGAATACAAAAATATACATTATCTGTAAAGAGAGTTGAACACTTGGGACAGTGAGGCATAGAGAGAGAGAGAGAGAGAGAGAGAGAGAGAGAGAGAGAGAGAGAGAGAGAGAGAGAGAGAGAGAGAGAGAAAGAGAGAGAGCGGAAGAGCTGTAAAATATCTGATCAAGTGCAAGAAGGAAGCAGAATAAAAGAGAGTGAGATACATATATGTAAATAAAGAGGCAGACAGTGATCAAGATAAAGAGGGAAATGTTTATAATTAGCTTAAAATAATGGTTAATCCAAGTTTGAATTTTAAAGTTTTAGAAGATAAATAGAGAGAGATAGATGCTCAGCTGAAAAGTCTCAGAATAAGAAGGAATGAGATGCCCAAGCTGAACAGGAAGAAAAAGAGAAGGAGAGAAAGTAAAAATATTATTTTAAAATATAATATTATTATATAAGATTAACAAGAACAAAGCTAGATAGAGATAGGGAACGAAGAAATAACAAAATTGAACCAGTTTGAAGCTTAAATAACTGTACCCAATAAATGCTGAAATTTAAGGCTTATTACAAGGAACAAAAAACTTAGTGCATTACATCTAACCAATTAACTATAATTATTTCTCATTATATTATATCTATTGAGTATTCTATTCTTTTTAAAATTTGCAATGTTCTTTAAGCTTTTAAATGCAAAGTTCAGTTGCTTCTCTCATGCCCTCGAAAAGAGTAATTCCAAGAAGTGACTGTATATACGTTTGCAATTGCAGCAGACTTCTTTGAAAGCTGACATTTCAATATTCGTGCATAGCCAATTAAGCTGGCCAAACAAACAACGCAGAAACAAGCAGAGAGAACAACATCCGACATCTGGTCGAATGGCTGGCTTACATGGCCCCACATAATGCGGACAGTTAACACATTGACTTTCATTAAGAATGTGGATAGCCAAGCGATATGGAGTTTTAGATCTGGAACTGAGCCCAGACAAAGTACCAATTGAAACAATTCAATTGCTCGGTAAACGTGTCTCTGTGTGCGTTCCCTGTGCGTGTGGTCATTCGCATTGCCGGGACAGATTAAAGGATTTACACAGACAAAAAAAAAATGGGAGGAAGAAAAAGACAAAAAAAAACAAGAAAATTCAGAACCAAAGCGGAGCTTAAGAGAGGCAGTTAGTCGCTGGAACAGTCCCATTGAACATTTAAAAGCAGAGCAGACGACTATTTAACTAGCTAGGCTTGTAGCCATTCCCAATCCACTCCACAGTAGCATGGCAATTAAACCGTATAAGTGTGCTGCACGGACAACAATTGGGGGGCAGACGGGGGCAGGCAGGGCCAGCCATGGCTGAGTGGCGTGCGGCTGGCCAAATATGTTGCGGCCAACAGTCAGATCGGGCCGAAAATAACGTTGGAGCATTAAGTATGTAGCGAGGCGAGCCACAGTTGTCTAAATTAGTTAGCGCACATTCATGTTCGACCGTTTGCCTGTATATCGACGCGAAAATATGTCTGTGCACGGATCGTGCGTGTCGGCGTGTGCCGCCTTTTGAATTTACACACCTCGCACAGGTAAATATCTAGCAACACTCGCACTCGTATTCGCATCCGCACTCGTATTCGCACTCGCATCCGCATCCGCATCCACACTCGGCCTTACCGCGTGCCGCCAAAGGGCCGCAGGCTGACCAACAAAGCGACCGCAGACTGAATTCTGGCTTTGTTTCGTGGCCGGCTGCTGCAACAAATGGCCAAAAAACGTAGCTTACTCTAACTGGCAGCAGTTGACAGTCTTTTTTATACTCCTTTCCCAAAGGGAAAAAGAGTATATTGGTTTTGTGAAATGTCCGTCTGTCCGTCTGTCCGTATGAATGCAATATTTTTCTACGCTATTGAAGCTAGAGACTTGAAATTTGGAACATATACTCGTGTATACCCTCGAATTATAAAGTGTCAAGATTTTCCGGATACGCCCACTAGGGGCGTGGCAAATCGGAAAATGGTTGCGCCCATAGTTAATAGAAATCATAGAAATCATATTAGTTGAAGAGCTAGAGAGTTGAAATTTGGAATGTATACTTGCGTTGACCACCCAAGTTCAAAAAGATATGGCGGATATATCTACGCCCATTGGGGGCGTGGCAAATCGGGAAAACTGTAACTTCTACAGTTTTAAAGCTAGAATGCTGAAATTTGGCACGTATCTTAACGCTTCGATTCTATAAAGATTGATAAAAAAATTTTATGTCCACGCCCACTGGAGGCGTGGCAAATCGGATCTGAATATAGAGTGATTTTACAAATTCAGCTATATTTTGAGCACTATTGATGCTAGAGACTTGAAATTTGATATATATACTCGGATAAGCAACCCAAGATCAAAAAGATATGGCGGACATACCTACGCCTTCAGGGGGCGTGGCAAATCGGAAAAAGCTTATAGCTCCTACAGTTTTAGAGCTAGACGATTCCAAATTGGATGTTTGTGTTACTGGGGGCCTCCTCTATTGATTCCCCAAAAATAAATCTTACGCGCCTTTGGGGGCGTGGTATATCGAAAAAATACCCTGTAACTTTCACATTTTTGGAGTGTAAGCATCCAAACTTTGCAGTTACGTTACCCTAGACTCCTTCTAGGAACTTGCCTAATATGATATGTCTACGCCTACTGGGGGCGTGGCAAATTGGCAACAAAATTTGTAACGCCCAGCTGCAAAATTCATATGCCTGTGCCACCTATATATGTAAATAAGCTTAATAAGAATTGCTAAGACGACAAACGGCATTTCTGAGAAATATATGTAATTTGATTTAATGTTGAAGTTCTGCAAATAATTTATCTGCTAAAATTATCATTTTTCGTATAGCCTAGGTCAGTTATGTTATTTTATTTTTGTGTGTGTGACCCTGACAAAAAATGTAAACATCAAATACCGATATTTGTGTAATCGACTTAGTCCGAACAAAATTATTAACGCACAAAAAAATTGACGATAGGTCCCATCAGGTATGTATGCATGTAGGCACGAACAGCTGTGCAACTATTTTCATGCCGTCGCCGCCGCGTCTCGAACGCGGACCCTTTTGCTTACACGCTTTTCATCTACCTGCTGCGCCACATCAGTTTTGCATTGCCTGCTGGCAAATCCGAAACTACTTCACTACAAGGGCGACTATTGACAAATACAAAACTATAGAAGCTGCCGTTAATGCAAACACAATATAAACATAAATCAATCGCAATTGTGATTCTTAGAAAAAGCTGAAATGCGCGCATATGAACGTATGTATGTATTTATATGTGTATATACAAAAACGGTGGTCGGTTAAATGTATGCGTATAAAGGGCGATATTTGACAAATACAAAACTAAAGAAGCGGCTGAAAATGCAAACACAACTCAATAACAATTTTGGTTGAAGAATATGCTAGAATGAATGGCGCTGAATTTATTTGTGACCGTGCATAAGCAAACGCGCATGCACGTTTCAATGTATGTACATATGTGTAAATGTAAATATATTTTGCTGTCGCTGCTTAACGCGTGCGTGTCATAATTGGCCAAACGTTTTGTTTAATAGATTGCGACTGACTTAACGGAACTTGATGAAACATATTGCATTTTTTACATTTTATAAAAATGCTAATTCATTCACATAGTTATATTTGCAAAAATTGAAATTGCAGAAAATTCACGTGAATCTACATAAATGCAAAATTCGAGATAAATTATTAAATTTAAAATACCAGATGCCCATGTGGGAAACGAGTATGACGCTGTAGGTCTCGCCCTAAAGCAACGTTCTTACTTGTTTTTTCTTGTCTCTGGCTTAAGCTTTGGCTTTTTGTTATGCCGTCAGCCAATGGCCAATTTGATGCACATAAAACCCACACGCAAGCTAATGAAAATTGTTGGCCACTGCAGGTTTGCTTAAACAAAATTTAACAGGACTTTAATGGCGCTGTTGTTGTTAGAATTTGTGTTAGCTTAAGTAATCTGTCTAAGCTATTCAGCTTGACTAGTGAACTATTAAAATTGTAGAAATTAAAGGAAAGATTATCTATGATGTTGAATGAAAAGAGAGTAATGTAAGCTTCAGAGCAGACAAAGTAAATGCTATGAAAGGAATTGTATAACATATTATTTGCTCTTCCACTTTGTATTTATTTCCACATATACATATTTCTTATTAATACTAATAACTAACACATCAGTGCACAATTACTCAAAACAATTGCACTCCATCACGCTCGGCGCTGCTCTATACAATGTGACAGATATCAGATGACGCAGGCGGACACACAACAAAGCAATGCATAGAAATGGGGCAGTATTTACATTTTAATTAGCTGGCACATCAAATTTTGCCCACACAAACACACACACACACAGCCTGCGGCATGTAGTGCGATTTGTCCTTGAAAGGACACCATGACGCTCGACGTTTGTGAAGCAAAATAAATTGCAAGGCCGAAGCGTTTTGCTATAATATTTCCCGCACAATTATGCAGATTGGCTGTGCGGATGAGGCTGACAAGCGCTGGTTGGGCAACTAAAAGGGACGCAGCATATGAAACAATTTCTGCAGCAGCGGGTCGTATACGTAATATGCGCAAATATTTGCCAGCAGAAGCCGAACGTCATATTTGCTTGACTGTCCGACTGCAGCTGGGTGTATTTGTTCAGTTCACCTTTTCTTTTTTTTTTTTTTTGCCAGAGAGTTGCAAATTGCATTTTTGCCATGATTTGTAAATAGACTTAAGTATTACGAGTATTTGTGTTGATATTTGTATTTGTAGTTTGTTTCTCTTTTTTTTTCGTTGGCTTCGTAGTTACTCGCATTTTGCGGTACGAACGCAAACACTTCAAACCGTAAATATGTACGCACACACACACACGCAGAGAAATAAAACTGAAATAGAAACACATTTCATTTCCGTAAGTTCTGGTAACAGAATATACCACACGCACACCCACACAGATATATATAGGTTATAAGTAGCACACTGGTTTAAGATCAGCAGAAAATATTTGACATGGAAAATGAATGTTTATAATATGACTTGAAAATCATTTAACTTACCCAAAAATCACAATTACATATTATTTATTTATATTTTTTCGAATGCCGCGATAGCAGTCCATGACGCTAAGGACAATAACAGGTGCTCCGTGGTATATTTCCAACTTCGATATTCATAAAGCTCTCCAAGTATCTTTCTTCAAAGATGATATAAAAAGAAGAACCAATATATATATATTAATAGGCTAGAAATACATGACAACGATTTAGCTGTAGGACTTCTACAAAACACCGAGCGAATGCGTCTAAAACGATTTCATGTGCTGGACCTACCTCACAGGCAGTAGGTGGACAATGAAGCGTATATTATACATAATATATATGGTTTGAGTTCAATGCAGCTCAAACCATCCTGTTATATATATTTAATGTCAATAACATTTGCTGATTGTTGTGTTAACAGATTGTAAATAGAAACATAAATTTTTTTTTTATATACCTTTTTGTTGCCTGCTCACCACTGTGCCTGCAACCACTGTGCACCGACTTCAAACACACTCGAAAAATAGCTGCAACAAGAAGTGGCAGCCAGCCAAACAACAAGCAGCAAAGTGAAATAAAATTTTGGCGATAAACCAACAAAATCGATTGGAAATTTTGTTTTTAACAAAATTGCAGCTTAAAGCATCAACTGCAGGGGCTAAGGAGGCTGCCAAGCAGGAGGCAGCCCCTTGAAAGCTTTCAGCATGATGTTCTTCATGAACGTCCAGCATAATTTCGATGATTATGACGCTGTCTCAACTTGGACAACGCGTTGAGGCATTTTGGATTTTGTTGATAATCGCCAGCTCGAGCAAGTGTGCAATCCAGCTGAAGTTGCGAGTAGTTGATTCGGCATCAGCAAGCAGTTTAAATGCTAACAATGCCACGGACGTTGGGGAGAGCGAGCGGTCAAGTGCTTTGCACCGGAAACGAAGTGTAATGAAAGCGTGTAAAGTGCAAATCGAAAATGCAATACAAAATACTCGTGCAAGGCTGGCAGGCATTTGTAATGCTGTTTCCTCTGACTCCCTCTCTTTCTATATCGTTCTCTCTCGTTCTTTCTCTCTCTTTCTTACTCGCAAACACACAGCTGCAACGTAGTCTTGATACTTTTCTGTAAATTACCAATGTCGACACGGCGATAAGGCGAGCCAAAGGAGGCGATGCGAGACGCTCACATCCTGCAGGTAACTATGCAGCACCGAATTGCTGCCGTCCAAAACGGTGAGAGGCAGTTAAACGTGGCCAAAACGAAGGAAATGTTTCGTAATGGCAGACATTGCTGCTCCAAATGGTTTTCTGTTTGCTAAATTATATCTTTAATTAAATGCTTTTAATTTTAATGTTGTCAAGCATTAAAAAATCACTGGAACGTGCCCAGCCCAAAAATAAAAGAGAGGCTGAAAATTTACAATAAAATATTTGATATTGCGATTCCACTTTAATTTAAATAGAAATCAATATTTTATTAATTTAGTTGTTCACTTTTCACTTTTTAGCAGCTCAAAGCCCTTTTTTCAACTAAGCGCACGTGAATGCAGGTATTATCTGTCTGAACCACATTGTCATATATTATTAACAGTTGCATTGCAATCGCAAAACCACCAACAAATTAAATATTTATAATTATTTTTACAAATCGGTTTTTGTATCTGCATCGAAATGATTAATATTACATATATATAATATAAACATATATACATATATTTAAAATGCAACCACAATTTTTTTTTTCTTTTAACTTAAATGCAATTTTCTATGAAACTCGAATGATTATTTAATTCACTTTACACTCGTGCACTTTGCATTTATTTTATGCATTTTATTTATCACAAAATCAAGATTAACAGCTTCTGAAAAATTCAATTTTGCCACTAACCATATTAAAGTGTGTGAGCGCTAAAAGCCAGTTCTAAATAAATTTGCTAAAAATGTTGTTCCAAATAAATATATTAAATTTGAAATATGCATTGGACTTTATACTAAAATATGTGAGTAAACAAATTAAAAATCATCCTTCAACTCAATGCAAACAAACTGATATACATACATACATATATAATACATAGATATATATATCTGCATTTCCATAAATTTGAATATTTAGAGTAGTTTCAAGAAAATAAAACTGAACATTTGTAGTAGAATATATACAGAGTCAAAAGCAACAAAATCGACTCGAAAATCTAAATTAAAAACTATTGAATACAATTTCAAAAGCCCCGTTCCGTCTGTCTCGACTGTCTGTCTGTTTGACTCATTTTTAATTTAGCTATTTTTTGCAGCTCATTGTTGAATGCAGAGCGTAAATCCTTTTGTTTCGACCGTCCACGCTCTACAATAATTAAATGCAACCAATTGCATTGCAGGCAGCGCTCCGGCCTCACGGCGTGAGATCAAACAAAACTCTGCACAGGGGCTGGCTGGCTGAATGGCTCTTGTTTGGGATCAGAGCTGGGTGACACACAAAACGGGCGTTCATTTATTCATATCCGATTGGCTTTGGCAATCAATGGACTAGTGCGTCCCGTGCAGTTCGTTTCCATCGCTGTCAGAGATTTTCCGCAGCAAATCAATGCACATGCGGTTGCTGTGGATGCCTACAACTATGCGTGTGTGTGGGTGTGAGTGTGCGTGTGAGTGTGAGTATGAGTGTGAGTGTGCGTGTGTGTGGCTGTGCCAAACGTGATTGAAACGAACAAAATCAATGCGAATTATTTGGTTTTCCAATTCGTTACACTTCACTACTGCGTTCAGTTAATTAATGGTCACAATTTTTTTTATTGCGCCTCCATGGGATATCATCGCATTTTTGTTGTTTCTTGTTTTTTTTTTTTGCGTTTTGGTTTTGGCCTGGCTATCTAAACCCCGGCTATCCGTCTGATCTTTTAATTGTTTTATATGAAAAACTCAATTCAAATAACAATAGTTCATCAAGTAGCCGCAAGCTGAATTTATTTTAGACCACCGCATTGGCCGCACGGCTCAGTTGTAGCCAACAAAACCGCCAATTTGCCAGTGCGGCTGCAGCCATAACTACGCCCACAAATAAGCTCTCTGGCACACCCACGCACAGGCATAGATATACCGATGATTATCAATATCAAAATATAACGCTTGATTCAATTGTTAGCCGAACACACACACACAGACAGACGCAACGAGGCATACATATATATGCCTGTGTTGCAGGACATTTTAAGGTGCTTGTAAAACACGAGGCATGAAAATAACCCAAGCTTATCGCTCTTTAATTTCTCTATATAATATAAAGCAGCTGCAAATCCCTCCGCTTCGCAACCCCGAGAATCACACTTGGAGCGACGTGAATAAAAATTTATGACCACAAAAGTATGCTACAAAATATGCGCATAAAATGATTATGACGATTATGTTGTAGCTGCTGCTTGTGTTGATATTACACCAAATATCAAGCAACAACACACACATGCAATGCTAAACGGTCACCCACACACACACGCACACACACACACACATACATATATATATTTATTGACACAAATTGCTTTTCAGAGCTCAGCTCTCATGCCATTTGCCTGTCTGCTTGGATCTCTGTGTGTGTGTGTGTGTGTGTGTGTGTGTGTGTATATGTGTTTGGGTGTTGGGGCTCCTCCTTCTTCTTCTTTCTCTTCTTTCTCTCCTTTTATTAAAGCAATAATAAAATATTCATAAAGATTTCGTTTACGCAGCAATGACAACATTTTACCGCCCATTTTACAATAATGCCTATAAATATGTTAGACCCCCTCATATCGAATAGATACATAAATACATATATCTATTTAATCATACTATTTGGGCCACCCACTGTCCCAATCCTCCCACAGCAATTCGACAGTTTATTAGCGCATGGCATGCATGAGCTATGTGTGTAGCCAAGCATTTTAAAATGTTTGCTTGTGTGTGTGTGAGCGTGTGTGTGTGTAACTACGATATGTTCATTTAAATGGCGGCCACAACAAGCTGTGGCCCGCAATCATGTCAAGAATTCAATATCAAAACGCGCGCACAGCTGTCGCTGATGACATCGAGTAACGCACGGGAACCAACATCCCCACGCCCCCTCTTTGAGGTCCTATTGATGAACTAGCTTTCAGCTGAAGGCAGCGCAGAGCGAAGCGAGGGGCGTAAGGAACTTCTCGCGCTTTGATTACAAATATGAAGCACGAAATATACTCAAGCACAACAGTCAAGACATACCGCACAGTGTCTCTAAAGCTGTGGTGAATATTTAATAAATAAATATTTGTATTATTATAATTATTTAATTTTAATTTTTTTAAAATTTATTTATACAAAACATCCAATCAAAATATCAAAAATTCGAAAAATCTGTTGAGCAAAAAGAATTTGAAATAAATGTTTTGTTAGAATTCACCTATTATTTAAATTTTAAATATTTTAAATATTATTATTAGCAATATTTTTACGAAGCAAATCACATGCTTTACCTTGTATCTAACCTCTATGTGCCTATGATAATGGGCAATTTTAGTAGGAGTAGTAGCAGCACTAACTAAGTAATAGAAGAAATAGTTTAGTTGTGTTAACCCTTTTCATAAATTTCTTCAAGATAAAATACTTACTTCTTAGAAAAGTCTTTTCAGTTAAAGCACATCATCTCCGCCCCAGTGTGCAGTGTATGTGTGTGTGGAATGCATTTAATAGTGTTTTGCCCACACACACACAAGTAACTCATATAAACTGCAATGTAGCTCAAAATGGCAAAACTTACAACTTAAATCATTCAGGCCAAATGGCGTACATATAGATCTGAAATTATGATTTAATCTCTTGCGCTGCTCAACTTAGAGCGCAGCTAAGAAAATCCATTAGTTTAATTATCCGGCAGGCAGACAACAACTGCAGCATCAACTGTCACTGCAACTGCAACAAATTGCGGCTATCAACATATTCGATGTGCTTTCCGCTGCTGCATCTGATTACTTAATGCATTTGCACATTTGGCCACAAAACAGCGAGAAAGCAGAAAGTTGACATGATGCCATCGCTCCCCTGTCTGATGGCTCGATTATTCTGGAGTCCCTGCTTGGTTTTAATTAGTGCACACGAGTGGGCCGCATCGAAGGCTGCGCTGCCAGCTGGCTACCTATATTCTATTGGCCAATTCATTGCAGATGCTTCAATTGCAAGCGCCACCCGGAGCCGGAGCCGGAAACCGACTACACTCTTGTGGGTGCGGCCCTGGACAGATTGTGTGTCATTAACTTGATGCAGCGGCCCAAATAGATTGCCAACAAATGGACGGCCACCCACAATTGTAAGTGTGACTGTTGCCAATTGGCTCTGCATGTGTGTGTAAGTGTGTTTATGTGTGTGTGTGTGTGTGGTTACAATTGCCTGGCAGAGATGAGAAATTAACCTTTGTTGCCGACTTGGTCGACCAGGCTGGGCCGGAAGTTTGACCCAAACAGAAAAGAGAGCTCTTGCGGTTGATGCCGTGCAGCGACGCTAATGGCGCTTGAATAATTAAAAACGAATAATGAAACACATGCTTGGTTCGTTTCGGTAAACACACATAAATATAGTTGGATGCTTTAATTTGATAACCACAAAATTTGCATATAACACACACTAATAGACATATACACACATATTTAACGCAAGATAAACTTTCTATTTAACACTAATATAATATATTTGCAACATCTAATATATAATGAAATCGGAAAAACCAGTTCACATTTAGCCTCATAACCCTCTCTATTTCTTGGCACTATCAATTACCGCAGTCTGTATTTCGTCTCCAATATAGACAACTATGTTGTCCTTCTCCTCCTCTAGTTCTCGTTGTCCATTGCTAATCAGTTGCTGTAATTCATCTTCCCAACCAAGCGCTTCGGCCAGAGCCCAGACACCAGCATCGCAATCCCCAAGGAATGCCACATCACGCGTATTCTTAGTCTCTCCGTAGAGCAATGCCTCGCCATTGGCATCCATCCAGGGTGCAAAGCTTGCACGTCCGACCGCGTCGCGATTGATCAACAAGCGAATGCAACGCGGGCCAGCCCGGTGGATTAGCGAGGCAAACGGTTGCATCTCCAACGATGTGCCCATGATGATAAGCAAATCGCACTCCTTAAAGTCCTCCTCGGGACAGGAGTAAAAATTATCTGGCAAATTCTCGCCAATAAAAACAATGTCCGGCTTCACAAGGCCCTTGCACTGCTCACAAATGGGCAGAGCATCCGAGAAAATCTTCTTCTTCATCCAGGCCATGTCGTAGAGTCGCTTGCAATTGAGACAATGATTCGTATTAAAGCTGCCAATTGCCTCAATCAGCTTCTCCTCCGGCAGACCAGCCAAACGCTCCAACATGTCGATGTTCTGAGTATAGTGACGCTGCAGCACGCCCTTCTCGTGCAACAGGCGGATAAAGTAGTGTGCCGGGGTTGGCACAAACGAGCCCGGATATAGCTCCTTGGCTAGTTCAAAGAATGGGGCCGGATTTCTCTGAAAGTTCTCCACGTCAAATATGGCCGTTGGGTGGGGCAACTTGTGCTGCTTCTTGTTGCTGTACAGACCGTGGCCAGGCGAACGAAAGTCAGGAATACCCGCAGCTAAAGAACTTTTCATATTTGTACAAAAATTAACACTTGCAACATAGACGCTCAATGAAATGTCAACTCACAAGTGGAGATACCAGCACCCACCATAGTTATAATCTTCTTAAAGCCATTTTCGCGCCAGTGTATCGACAGGCCCTCAAAGGTAAGCTCCGGAATTACCTGCAGCAACGATGTGCATAAGTAATTTAGATATTTAATTTCAATAGCTCACCTTGTCCACGATGGGAGCTTCGTTGTCCGAGGTCAGACTGAAAGTCTGGGAAAAGAAACGGCGAATCATGTCCACGGCGCCATCTGAAAATGAATTATCTGACAACAAATTCAACAATTAGTTGAATCGCTCAAAACCTTCTTCGCCTTGACTGCCAGAATCTGTATCTGTTGCTGTCGCTGCTGACTTCGACGTCGGCGTATACAACAAGGTCGACGGCTTGGTGGGCAGCCCGTCCTGTTGGTCACTTTTGCCCTCGTTCTCGTCGCTGTCACTCATTGTGTGTTAATTCTCACTCAAACTATATTTAATGGCAATCTAATATATTTAATAAAAAAAACTAAAAGGTTTTTTCACTTTAATAATATTTTGATTTTATATGCGTTGTACGAATATTTTTCTTATCCTTCTGCAAAATTTTCAAGGCCATGGACATGGCGCTGCCAGACTGGGTTATTGAAACACACTTCAAAGCTGACTGCTACAAAACTAGCGTTATTTATATCGATATATCGAATGCTTTGAGGCTAATCAAGGCCAGTTCAATTTAAATTGAATTTTTAACGGAAATACAAATGCAAATTCAAAATAGAATTCATAAGCTGATATTGTATGCTGTTTTAATTAATGTAAACGATGTAAATAATGTATGTATGTATTTAAAAAATTATATTGACAGCAAACTAAAACCCAACATACAATTTACATTGTATCAATTGGAGTTATTCTGTTTCTTTTAGTATTGCTGTCCGTCAATCAATAGAAACAAGTTTTATATGGATTTATTGTGTTTAAAAAAAGTGAGCATCATTTATAAAAAGAAAACATTTGCATTATTTACATTACAATCGTATAACTGAAGATGTTTGTTACGCTGGCACCAGGAAGCAAGCATTGCTCTCCACTTCGCTTTCAATGCTGCTCAATCCGCTGACCTTCGTTGTGCTCCAGTGCCCAGAGCTCATTGTATGCGCACGTTGAGCGGATTGAGTATGCGGCCCGACATGACGGCCACGTCCAAGTCGCGATCGATGATGAAAAACAGAAACGGATGATTAACAGAAATCTGAATGGGTTTCGTTTGGGCGCCAGTGTTGCCTGAGCAAAAAGGGAAATAGTTATTGCACATTTGTCTTGCCACTGCTGTTGCTGCAATCGGAGTTGCAGGTGGGGCTGCTGGCTAACACCTCGATGGAGATCTGCGCCACGTTGCGCCTCAATGCGTCGAGGTGTGGGCTGCAGTGTTGCAACAGAGCAACAGGGGAACAGGGCAACAGCTACTTACGTTTGAGCTGGTTGATCGGATGCGTTCGGATGTTGACATCGATCGATTGCTCAATGTGTCGCACATAGACGCCCTTCTCATCAGTCATGGGTCGAAAGTCGGCGCGGTTCGGCTCGAAGATATCACAGCTAAAAAGTGAGTAAAAGAAAGTAAAAGTGCGTCCAGCACAGATAGAGAGATATATAGATAGATGCCCTGCCTGCTTACATGCCCATCTGTAAAAGAAAATATAAAATTAAATATATATACATATATAGGATAAATTCTAGCCACTCACATTCTGCAGATCGTTGGTCAGGAACATTGTGCCGTGCAGCTTGAAGTCGGGTATTATGGCCTGCACCCAGCGGGGCTTCAGCTGCTTGCGCATCAGACGCAGCGTTGGCCCCAGCTTCAGCGAGGCAGCTGCAGCCACAATGTCCATGTGGTAGTCGGGCAGCAAGATCATCAGATTGTACTCTGGCGTGTCCAGCTCCAGCTCAAGCACGCTCATCTTCAGGTGCTCAAAGTACTTGTAGTAAAGCACCGCATTGTACACCTTGAAGGTGGTGTGCACCACCTGCTGGCTGCCCAGATAGAACACGTGGCTGATCACGTCCGTATTGTAGTTGGTTTTGCCCTCAGCTCCGTCGCTGATGAAATGCGGATCGAAGTCGTTGGTGATGTGCGCAAAGGCGGCTGTGGGCGGTATGGGCAGCGGATGCGGTGGACCATGCGGAGCATGCGGACTGAACAGCGCGACGAAAAGATTCGCGTCCAGATCCTTGTAGCCCAGCACATGTCGCTTGTGCCGCGACACATTTGATTTGCGGGTGGCGTTGGGCGAGGACATGGCCGGAGCTGAGCGTGTGCCGAAGCTGAACACGGTCTGTCTGTGCGTGGGCGTGGTCGTGGCCTTTGCTGTGGGCATGGGCTTTGCCATCTGGCGGGCCATCATGGGCATGACAGCGATGCGAGCGCTGGGCAAATAGCTGGGCTTGGGCGTTATGGGATTGGAATGCTTGAGCGGAGCCTGCAGCTTGCTGGTAGGCAGACGTGAGACGCGAGCCTTTTGTATGCGTAGAAAGGGCTCCGCATCCTCCTCGGCGACGAAGGCGGACACCAGCTCGGCGGCCTCATCCTCGCCAGCGGGTGGCTCGACGGCCTCAGCTGAGGTGGCGGCTTCTGTAGCTGCCTCTGCTGTCGTTGTTTCTTCCTCAGCTGCTGCTGTTGTTGTCTCCTCTGTTGTTGTTGTCGTTGGTGGAATCGCTGTAGTGGTGGCTGACTCTGTGGTGGTGCCAGTAGGTGGCTCTGTGGCTGCTGTTGTCTCCCCATCCTGGGGCGCGCTTGTCGTAGCCACCATCTCCTCAGCCGTTGCATTGCCCGCCACGGTGGCATTGGCCACGCCCATCGTCAGATTGGCTGGCGTCGACGAGGTCATGTCCACACTCAGATCGTAGCCATAGAACATGAGCACAGTCTCAAAGTCCTTCAGCACGGTTACATTGGCGCGGCTCAGGCTGAGCCCCTTCAGCGGATTGTCGGAGCCGAAGAAGTAGGTCTGCAAATAATCAATCCAGCGCTAATCACTCACTGTATTCATTGTACTACATCGGATCACATCCACTATTCCACGACTATCAATTATAAATTCTATTCATGCCGAAAAAATTTGGCCACTCATCGCAGATTGGGGTCAACGAACTGCTGAGAGCGTTTTAAGCCACAATTGGGCAGCGATAAGCAGAATGTGGAGCTATTGGAGCTATTGGCCAGCGGCACAATTCCATATGATCTATTTGGTATCAATATATTTAACACAAAGCGCCGCAGCATGACACGATTTTGTATTATTATTATTTTTTTTTTTTTATCACTCAGGTATTGCCCACATTGGAATGAGCGTCAGGGGGGACGGGTGGAGATTGTGGAATGTGAAGCGAAGCATGTGAATTGTGAACTGTGCGTGGGGTAGGGCTTACCCGCAGCCGTCGGTGTATGTCACGGTAGCCGACGCGTATGACGTCACGATTGCTGGGCAACTGAAGCACATTGCGCAGCTCGGTGGCGCTCCTGCCCGAGGAGCCTTCGTAGAGCGCCACCAGGACGCTGACCAGTGCGGTGGGCGAGAACGCAAAGTTATTGCGATTGAGTATGGAGTGATAGTGGAGCAGTCGATGGGTTAGATCGTTGGTCAGATCGACCATCACCTCGGCCGGCGTCAGTTGCTTGGCCAGCACATGCGGCAGACGCTCCAGCTCCAGTGGCGTCAGCGCCGCCGGTGGCGGCGGTGGATGGGGATAGCCACTGGCTCGAAACTCTTCGTGATCGATTTGTATGTAGTGGGCGTGGCAGCAGTGGGGCAACAATAGCACCAGCCCGATCAAGCTGCACGTCAGGTGTGCTCCGAAGGTCATGTTGGCTCTGACCTTGCGCAGCTTTAAATAAGTGCACATTGATAAACGCGTTAACTGTTTTTAATTCTCTTCAATTTAGTCGTTGTTGTTGTTGTTGTAATTGTAACTGAAGCATGAAATCCGTTTAGCAAAAAATGTGGCAAATTTTAGTGCGCGCTCATAAATTGCATTATTTTCGCCTCTAATTGAAAATGGTTAGCTCGAATTCAAGGTTCTCCAATTTTCTCCCGACTGTCAAGCGAACAGAGCTTCACACATTTTCCCTTGCACTTGGTTGGGCAAACATGATTTTAGAATTTTAAAATATTATTAAACTTTTCGATCCGCTCGCCCGACTGATTGCCGCGATCGTTGCCAAAGCACTAAAAATTGTTAGACGCGCAGCGCTTGGTCCAAGCAGCAGATTCAATCCGATCGATATGTTCGGCAGCTGTGACGCTTTCGTGCGTGTTTCGTAAATATTCAAAACAACAGAGACACCCCCTCTATGGCAATAGACCCCGTTAAGACTGGATGAGTCTGAAATGGCTGTATGGAGGCTGAGTCGAATGTAAAACAATATAGTCTGATGGGTTTACGTTGATAGTCCTCTCATGGAGCTCACCTAAAAGATAGTATTTAACAGAACAAACCTCTATTATGTCGAGCCATATAAACCACATATACTATATTATACCCACCACTAATGCCAGCTCGACTCAGCTGTCAATTTCACATTTCTTTTTATCAACTCGGACATCTTAAATGCATTTCTCAAATTAATTTTCGTGCAGCTCGTTAAATGCAGCTGAAGGTATTTCATTCCGCGGAAAAATGTCTTCGGGAAAGCACCTCGTTTACGCATGGATAACGTATATTCTAATGTTTTATGGCATCGTTGCCTTCTACTTTGATCGGCGCACGAGCCAATTAACAAAATCTCGCGCAATCCGCATTTACTCTCGGATAGTTTATGCAACTGTATTTTGTGGACTCGTCTGGGTGATAATATTATTTTGGCGCAATATCTTAATAATTCCTACGTATTCAAAGCTCATGAACGCCTTAGTCTACTCTCAGCCCTTCATCTCATTCCTATCGTTTATGGCCTGCACATTCAGCACACAGCTCCAGCAGCAGAGTATATTCCAGATGTTCAAGGATCTCCTAAGGATGGACAATCTGATCACGGAATCACATTTTTGCGTCACTCCATTAAAAAACTCATTCCTGCTAAAGCTGTACTGGATCCGACTATTTCTCACGATATTTCGTACAGTTATATTGCTGTCCCGAGTATTCAGCGAGAATACAGTGCCCATCTTTCACTTTAGCGTGACTGGATCACGATTCGTTCTGTGTGGCTTCTTTTTCCTGCTGTTCAATATTGTTTGGCACATTTGTTACACTTTTCTAAGGCTTCAGCTGTACCTAGAGCACCTGTTTACTGAGCCAATGTCAATGTCCAAGCGAGTGCAGAAGGTCCTGGAGGTGCATCGGATGTACTACAAACTCATTCAAATTCATTTGAGGTGCAACTCACATAATAGTAGATTATATTTCTAGTGTTTCATCTCATCTGGCTTATATGTTATAGTTTCTTGCATTAGCATTGCCCGGATCATTTATTACGGAATACATGCCCAATACCAGCTCTTTAACAAGCAGAGGGAAAAATTTATTCTATAATTAAAGAAAAAAGATGAAGACAATTGTTAGTTAAAAGACTAAGTTAGATTGACAGTTAAACTCCGAGTTTGAAAAGATAATCAAAGTGATTTAATGGATATATAGTAATCGTAAATACATTCGATGGAAAGCAACATATTATGGTTTCCTGTAAATTCAATGGATTCCAATTTAACATACGCTGAATAGAAAAAAAATTAAGGAAAATCTAAATAAGAACAATAGTACTATCATTTAATCATATAAGTAAAACCCAGTAAATGTCAGTTCAATTGCTATGCATATGAGCTACACAAATTTCATTTTACATAATAGAGTAAGTCGTAGACATAAGTATAAGATTTCAGATACCAGTTATATTAAAGTGACTTTATTTGTCTTTTTCCATTCGCTAGTTTTATTGATTGATTAAATGCATTTGCCTGCATTCAGGTAAAACGCTTTAGTTTTCGTAAAAATGGCATCGGGCAAGCACTTCGTATACGCATGGATAACATATTTCATAGCGTTTTGTGGAGCCGCCGAATTTTACTTTGATATGGGCACGGGCAGAGTTAGAAAGTCGCGATTGCTGCGTATTTATCGTAGATTATTTTGTACATTAGTTTTGTGTTCTTATTCTTGGATAACATATCTCAATACGCATGTTGCGCCAAAATTTTCCACGCAATCCGAACTGATGGTATTCATGACGAAGGTCACTTCTACTTTAACATTGATGACGACTGTAAATGGTGTTGTCTTTGCACTGCGCTGGCAGCAAAGGGTATATGTGATCATTAAGGAATTGCTAAGGATTGATGAGTTCGTCACATATCATAATAATTGCACCGGAGTTGCTTCAGAGCTGTCATTTCTCCAAAAGATATTCTGGCAAAAATTATTGCTGCACATTGCGCGTATTTTACTTGTTCTGATGCAGACGCTCTTTGGTCACAAACAATTTATTATATATTTGATCATACTCGGATCAAGATTGCTGAGGTATGGATGTTATTTTCTGTTATTCAATGTACTCTGGGAGATCTGCAATGCTCTCATAAGACTACAGTCTTACCTAAAGCAATTATATATTGACCCAATGCCACTTACAAGGAAAGAGCAAAAAGTTTTAGAAGCGCATCGAATGTACTATAAACTTGTCCGTATCACTAGCGATGTTTGTGACATTTTCAAATATGTAATAACTTACTGCCTGCTCCTATTGATTACAAAATCCTGCATCAGTGGATACTTACTTAGTCGCTTAATGTTGGGCGATCCCATAAAAACATTAACTCAGTTCAACACTTACGTTATGATATCGTTAACCTGCCTCGGAATATCTGACATCTATGTTCTGGCCAGCATAGTTAGCCTAACTGCCACAGTTCACGATGAAACACTTCAAATTTTACGCAGCTCAAACTTCGAGTCGGATCTCTTGGAACGAAGTGTATGTTTAGAATTCGAATTTGTTAAAATTGTTAAATGATTTCTTTGTTTAATCATAGAGTGAATGGCTAGGCCTGCAGCTGACATGGCAAAATAAGAGTTTCAACATCTTTGGCGTTCTGCATATCAACTATAATTTGGTGTTCGTAATTGTAATTAACACATTTCTTAATATATTATACGTAATACAGAGCGACTACAATTATATACATGTACAGTGAACATTATTTTTGCAATATTCGTACATTTTAGTTATAAGTTTTTGTCAAAATTACATATGTAAATTTTATAAATTACTTAAATAAATTTTGGAGTTCAGATAGAAATGATTTGAGTTGGGACATGAAGATCTAAATGAATGAATCTTAAATTTATTCCAATAAAAATCCAATAAGACTGTTGTCACTCCAATTAGTTAAGTGGGGAGAGTTGAGTAAGGTGTGACTTATATTACACAGCCACATATTGTATTATTTGGGATTGTTAACAATCTGATTCCTTTGCCTATATCTGCATATAACTATAGCTATATCTGTTGTATATACAAATTAAACTATTAAATAGTTATCGACTATATCAGGTATATATAAGTATAAGATTTCAGATTTCCCTCATACTAACCGAGCTGTCATTTACCATTAGTTTTTCACCTTTTATTCGCTTATCACACGACATAATCGTAATTCTTATTGATTGAATGCAGCTGGGTGCAAGGCCCCAAAGTCCTTCAAGTAGTCGAAATAATGTCATCGGGCAAACACTTCGTATACGCTTGGATCACATATTTCCTGGCGTTTTGTGGTATCGCTGAGTTCTACTTTGATGTGCGCTCGAAGAGACTAGTGAAATCGCGTCTTCTGCGCATTTATTGCCGTCTGCTGTGCGTGATTATATTCTGCTCTTTCGCTTCGGTGTTATTTGCGCATAGAAAGACATTTCCAGCGTACACCACGAAATCGAAGCTAATGGGATTCTTAGTTCCTGCATCTCCACTCATCACATTGATGACGCTTCTGAGCTGTATTTTATGTGCGCGAATTTGGCAGAAAAACATCTTCGAGATGCTCAAGGATCTGCTAAGGATGGACGAGCTGATAACGGAATCTAGTTTTTGTGCCATGCCCTCAGAGCAGCCGCGGCTGCTAAGGCTTTTCTGGATTAGATTAATAATACTTCTGTCACAGACTGTCCTACTTCTGATACAGCCAGTTATTGTTGGTGAAACGTTTATAGTTTATTTTACCATAATCGACTCAAAACTTATAAGGAGTGGACTGTATCTGCTGTCATTTAATATCATCTGGCTGATCTGTTATACCTTGATGAATCTACAGTCTTACCTCTGCCAATTGTTTTCTGATCCCACGTCTTTAGCTCGGAAACAGAACAAAGTTTTGGAAGTGCATAGAATGTATTATAAACTTCTTCGAATCACAAATGAATTTTGTGAGATTTTCAAATATTCTCTAGGATTTTATTTGCTCTACATGCTGTGTAGTGCTTGTCTCTGTGGATACTTATTTTGTCGACAGTTGGTTGGAAATCCCTTAAAAATATATACGCCCACGACTGAATGGCTTTTGATGTTTCAAAACATCAATAGGATATTTGAACTCTGCATTCTGGCTAGCACAGCTGATATGGCGAATGGTCTTCATGATGAAACATTTCATATTTTACGCTCCTTCAACGTTGACTCGGGCGTATTGGAACATAGCGTACGTTAAATACTTTAAGTTAATTAATAATACTAAAGATCTGCTTCTTATAGAAGGACTGGCTCGCTTTGCAGCTAACCTGGCAAAATAAGACTCTGAATCTCTTTGGCGTGCTGAACATTAATCCCCGTTTAGTCTATTTATTCGTGACTAGCATCGCCCTCAATATAATATACATAATACAGAGCGACTACAATTATTTGTAAACCTAATCATTTTTTTAATTAAATATAAACTATGGAATCCTTTGCCAGTTGCAACAGTTACATAATGTATTGGAACGCAGTGTATGTCCGGCAATCACATTCATTGTATAATCTTTTCTATATTATGTAATTTCTTTTAGGATGACAGGATGGGCCTACAATTGTCCTGGCAAAATAATAGCATCAACATATTTCGAGTTATCAACATAAACCAGAATATACTACTTAAGGTATAACTGGCATCATTGGAACTACAATTATTTAAATTTAATATTAAATGTCACTAAATTTAAAAATATAAAAAATAAATAAAGTTGCTGTTGCTTAGATCTTTAGATACTCTAAAGTTAACCGAGTTTGAGACGGAAAAGTCTGTTGCCATTACACTTATTAAGTTCTGGAGACCTGTAGACAGTAAAAGGAATCGATTCCATCAGAGCAAGTCATATGCATAAGTTAGCGATTTCAGATACTGTCATTTCCCATTTATATTTCACTTTTCACTCGCTTTTGGAACTTTAATTGATTAAATGCACCTGGCTGCATTCATTAGTAGCAAAAATGGTCTCGCGCAAGCATATCGTCTACGCAGGGATAACATATTTCTTAGTTTTCTGTGGCGTCTCCGAATTCTATTTTGATATTCGATCGGGCAATATTAGAAAGTCGCGTTTGCTGCGTTTTTATTCGAGATTAGTTTGCTTATATATATTATACTATTTCTGTTCAATATCAACTTTAGTTAGAAATAAAATGAAGACATTTTCGACACAATCGAATCTGATGACTGTGTTGTTAGTGGCAAGACCAGCTGTTATGTGGCTGTCACTTGTGAGCTGTATTTTCTGTATGCAAATGAGGCAGCAGAGGATATTCAAGATGATTAGGGATCTGCTCAGGATAGACGAATTCATTACTATATCCAATTGCTGGTTGAATCAGTCACACAGACAGCAACTTCTTAGGATACACTGGATGAATATATTTATAGTGGTGCAACAATCAGTTCTATTAACTGCATGGATATTCACAACAAATGAGAAACCTTTAAACTTTTTAAGTATTTAAACTGCAATAAACATACTGCGTGGTTCATATTTTCTGCTCTTTAATATCATCTGGCAGATCTGCAACTCTTTCATGGGGCTGCAACACTACCTACAGCAATTATTTGTTGACACAATGACAACATCCAGGAAAGAGCAAAAAGTCTTAGAAGTGCATCGAAAGTACTATAAACTTCTTCATATGACGAATGACCTTTCCGACATTTTCAAATATCCATTGGCCTGTTATTTGCTTCAACTATCAGTCAATTGCTGCATAAATGGATACTCTTTCTGTCGACTGATGTTTGGAAATCCTTTGAGTCTGAAAAGTGTGGCCAATGAATGGCTTTTACTGATTCTAAGTATCTGTCATTTACATGAACTGTACTCTCTGGCCAAAGTAGCTAACATGGCTGGTCGCCTCCATGATGAAACATTTCTAATTTTACGCTACTCCCACTTTGATTCGGTTCTATTAGAACGAAGTGTATGTCCTCCATTTATATTTTATATTACAATGCTAACTCTCTATATATATCTCACTCATAGAACGACTGGCTAGCTCTGCACCTAACATGGCGAAATAAGAGGATCAATATCTTTGGAGCTCTGCATGTGGATCTCAATTTGTTCTTTCTAGTTATTACGGGCATCCTTCTTCATATACTCTACGTAATACAAAGTGACTACGAATATCTGTGAACATATGTTTACTTGCTATTCTAATAAATGAGTGTTGTAATTCTGATATTAAAGTGGCCTGATTCATGGACGTATTTTTTCAGACCTCATATTCATCGTGTTTTAGACTAGTCTCTTGATGGATGATAAGAATGATGCACATACGCGTCAGGTAAGACTTCTTGCCTTTCCAATTGAGAGTATATCAAAATGATTTTGGGCTCTAAAAATATATATCAATTGTATTTTCCCCACTCGATTTTGCAATAATTCTGCTTACTTTATTTACTTAAAATAATCCAAGATAAATTTAAATTGAAAATAACAGTAGAATTTCTTATAGTTTCTTAACGACATTCTGACCTAATCAGTTTAGCTCGTTTTCAGCGGTCTATTAGATATATCGAGCTGTCATTTGCCCACGCCCATTACAAGAGTTTTAAGTCCATTCAACTAATCGATTTACTTGCATTCGTTGTATTCGCCTTGGTGTCTAGTAGTGTCGGATAAAATGTTCGGGGAAAAGCATTGTGTCTACGCATGTATTACATATTTTCTGGTATTCTGTGGAGTTGCCGAATTCCGCTACGATATTCGAACGGGTCGCATGATTAAGTCGCGAATCTGTTGTTATTATTGTAGAGTTATGCTACTCTTTATATTAGCAACATCTTCGTCAACGTTAAATACTTATTGGATTCAGTTGCCGTTGAATCTGAGTCAATATAAGTTGATGACTTTCTTATTATGCATATATCCCTATGTTCGCTTGACGTCGGTCGTAAGCTGTATTATCTGTGCACAACACCATCAAAAGAGGATATTGAAAATGATCAATGATTTGATCAAATTGAAGGAGTCTATATTAGAATACAACTATTCGAACACAGGACCTCAGCAAACATGCCTCAGGCGAATTTTGTGGATTCGACTATTCTTCTTCTTGCCTCGATTAGTTTTGATATTTATACTTATACATAAGAGACGCATGAATATGTTTAATTATTTCAACAATTTGTTTTCAAGGCTTTTACGATACGGATTTCATTTCATAGTATTTAATATAATCTTTCAGATGTGTTACATCCTCTTGAAACTTCAGCCTTACCTAGAATATTTACTACTAGATACGATGCCAAGAGCAGAGAAAACTCGAAACATAATGAATTGCCAACGATTGTACTACAGACTTATTCGAATAATGAATGAATTTTGTGCGATTTTTAAATACCCATTATTTTTTTATCTTATATTCCTTGTTAATCATTTCAATTTTAACGTGTATACATTAGCTCAAATTATATTTGGTAAAATGCCTGATTCACCCTCCTACCATATGCACTTTTTTCAAGTATCTCTAACTGTTATTGAAGGAATTGATTTATATAATTTTGTCAGTGTCGTAGAGCTCATAAAAACAGTTCACGAAAGGACATTTCTTATACTGCGCTATCCATATGTACATTCGGAAATCTTAGACCGCAGTGTAAGTAAATCTTGTTTAACATAGCATGTTTATATCTATAATTATTTACGTATTTCAGAATGATTGGCTTGCCCTGCAGCTAACATGGAAAAATACAAATGTTCACATATTTAATGTGATCACGATTAACCGCAAATTTTTCTTTGCTATGTTAGGTAGCATTTTACTCCAATTTATATACATGATACAAAATGATTACGATATTTTACACTTACACAATTAAATTAATTAATCGTTAGTTTATAAAAATATCCCATAATTAATTTTTTAAATTTGATTATCATGGAAAATATAAGTATGCGATGTATAAAAACTTAATCGATATATCTTATCGATAGATGTGTTGTTTTGTGTGGTAAAGTTGCTTTGAGCGAGCATCCCTCATTGGTAGTCGCAGTAGATTTTCGATAATCGACAAGTGGTAATCGAATGAACACCAAACCTTGCCGATGCAACTCTGCACGTTCGGCAGCCCTGGAAAACCACGCCAGTCATTTTTGTTTTGATAAGGATAAAAAAGAGCGTGGCCTGAGAAAATTTGCACAAATCACACAAAAAGCGCCACAAGCAATTGCAAAAACGTTGCAAAGTGTGTGGAATGTTGTGCCGCGCAAAGTGTACACCATATTGAGCGCCACAGCGCATACGTGGAACGCAACGTGTGCCCGTTGGCAAAGCAGCAGCCGCGACCGAAACGAGCAGACATCTAAAATAACAAACCGACGGGGTGCTTGTGCAAATGGCTGCGACTTTTCGACTTAATTGTATAACGTTACCTTCATGAGCAGACAATAATATAACATAGCCGACGCTCGCGCAGACGATTTTCTCGAATACCTCAAAGGGCGCAACCTAATTAACGAAAGCAAGTAAAATGCATTTGAACCATGCGACGGCCGCGACAGCTGCTATGGCCAACTATCAGCACTATGCGCCTGCACAGCTTGCCACGCATAGCGTTGGCGGCGGCGGTGGCGGTGGTGGCGGCGGAGGCGGCAGTGGTGGTGGCGGCGGATCCGGTGGCGGGGGCATTGGCCCCAATAGCTTACAGCAGCCAACGACTATAGCTAGCCTGCAGCAGAGCCCGTTTGCCCTGCATCAATTGACCGCCGTGCAGGCCATACAGCATCCCACCCATCAAGCCATGCTTCATCCACAGCATCCGCTTGTCCACCTGCTCGACATCTCGACGACCACAACGAATAGCGGTGGCAATCACACGCCCATATCGCCCATGAAGCAGGAGGTGCAGAGTGTCATTAGTGAGGATGAGTCTGTGGTGGACGATCCGCGCAAGAAGAAGCAGTGCCACGTGTGCAAAAACAAGTTCCGGCAGCTGACCACGTTACGCAATCATATGAAAATACACACAGACGAACGTCCCTACAAGTGCAAGCACTGCGACAAGGCCTTCCGCCAAATATCGACGCTGACGAACCATGTGAAGATCCACACCGGAGAGAAACCGTTTACGTGCAATATATGCGCCAAGGATTTTCGCCAGCAGAGCACGCTCATAAATCACATCAAGACGCATAAGGGTAAGTGCGGGACAGACGAAGCAGTATGATCTGAGTACATATATACATAAATATATATATACTATACTAAACATAGCACTATCCTAAACTTCAAATCTTGACTTTAATCCAAACACACACAAACATACTCATGCAATTGCAGCGGCTGAGTCAAGCACGCCGACGTCGCTACTCAACTATCAGCCGCCGTCCTCTTCCGGCAAGCACAGCCGTAAATCGCAGTCGAATCAGATGCACAACGCCTACCAGCAGCAGCATCAGCAGCAGCGTGTACAAATCTCAAAGACTCTATATTCGGGCACCTACAGTTCGCCACAGGCGGAGGAGCTGGTGAAACCGTATCAGTGCAGTGTGTGCAAGCGACGTTTTCCGCAGCTGAGCACGCTGCACAACCACGAGCGGACGCACATCGATCCTAAGCCGTACAAGTGTGAGACTTGCGACAAGTCCTTCAGCCAGCTAGCGACATTGGCCAATCACAAAAAGATACACACCGGCGATAAGCCATACACGTGTTCCTATTGCCACATGCAGTTCCGGCAGCAGAGCACGCTCACCAACCACATGAAGACGCACACACATCTAACCAGCCAGCCAGCCACAGTCACAGCCACAGGTGAGCCGCTTGTGTGTTCGCCCTACAACTGAGCCGCTTTCTGTTATCACTGTGTGCATTGATCATTAACGCACTTCCCTAACGAAGCTTTTATTTAAATTTTGTACGCATGCAAACCAATCAACAACCAATCAACACCCCAACAACAACATCAACAACAACAACAACGATCAACAACCAACAACCAACTGAACTGAACTGAACGGTTAATCGAACAATCTATCAATCAACCAACCCCATCTATGCAACGATCAATACATCTATGCTATGGACTATTAGTGGATCACTCTACCATGCCAGCGCCCCTTGTTCCCGGCACGCAGCAGCTAACGAGCGGCTTGCTACCCAACAACCTGCACAGCACAACGCCCAACATCCTTCAACTGGACCATCATCCGCTGCTACACTTCCTCGATGGCAGCACAACAGTGAGCTCTGTGGTGGCCAGCAACGTAGCAGCGGCGGCGGCGGCCAACACCAAAGTCGAGCACTACCAAAATGCGCAGGGAGTTCGACTGAATGTGGGCAACATAAACATGCTGAAGGGTGACAATCCGGATCGGCCGTTCGGCTGTAGCGTCTGCCGGCGGTTCTTTTCGCAGCAGAGCACTCTGGTCAACCACATCAAGACGCACACGGGCGAGAAGCCGTACAAGTGCAAGATCTGTGAGGTTAGTTTCCGGCAAGTGGCCACGCTCAATAACCACATGAAGATCCACACCGGAGAGAAGCCCTACAACTGTTCCTACTGTCCCAAGCAGTTCCGGCAAAAGAGCACACTGCAAAACCATTTGCGGGTCCACACGTGCTAGGCTAGCACCCGGCCAAAGTCCCCAAGCCCGAGCCAGCTCGCTCGACCGAACGCCCGCCCGCCCGCATGTCTGTCAGCCAGTCAGCCAAGCAGCCATTGAGGAATCGTGCAATATGCATAAGCACATACAGTTATACTATATACAGAAACCGATCGGATACATGCATAAGTACATAACGTACATACATACATAAAATACATAAAAAAAACATGCATAATACATACATACATAAACATATATGCATATATGTATGTGTTTATATATATTTGAATATATACTCGAAAAGTGTTATTTACCTGCTGTGCAGAGCGCAATTGTATGTAAACTATAGTAGAGCTGATCCACATGCATGTCCAACTGTAAGTTAAGTCTAGACGTACTCCCGTACACACATATTTGTACGTGCATATATATATACATACAATACAACTGTGTGTACACAGAAAACCCAATAAGAACACATGCATACATACATATATACACAAACACACACACACATAATACAGGGTGTTTAAGCCTAAACAAAACTAAGCTCTAATCTAATCCTACTTATTAGCTTCTTAACTGTTGTCACCTACCCCCGCTCCCACACCGACCTCCATATACCCTTTCAGTTTCAGTGCCGAAGGAGAAACATTGATTCAAAGCTTCTCGTCGTTTTAAGTGTTAAGCCGAACCTAATATATATAATGAAAAAACATCTAGTTATTGCTACTATACTGTGTAATACCCCTCCCATGCGCCATCCCGCTAAACGTAAGGCGTAATCAGAAAAGAAAAGAAAAGAAAACATAACAAAAAAAAACTATTTAAATAAGTGTACTCTTAGCGCATATTTAGCAGCATCTTTTACTCACATGACTAAACCGGAACGATGAAAAACATCCAAATATCGTATAGTCGCAATCGCGTTAATAAATCCCCCTAAAAATCGGATTGCTTATAGAACAAAACGTAGTAAACGGAGAGACACAAGAGGTCCTATATTAAGTGAAATAAAATTGTAAAACAGCTAAATTGAAAATGAGAATGACCGTAAATGTTGTAGAAAATATATAGTATATATATAAATATATATAAACTATTTGTAATTGTAAGCAAAAAGCAACAACAATAAAACGAATAAATTGCAAAACAAAAAAACTACAGTTTCAGATATGTGTGTAATATCAGGCCTCAAAGAATCTTGCTCTCAAATTGAGCTACTCAAATGTCATCGCGGAACATCCCCTAATTGGCCTCAATTAAATTTCGTATGCCCTTTCTTCCTATGACTGACTGAATTAATATCCCCTAAATCAGAATTTCATTCACTCACCCTCAGGAACGAACGACAGTTCATTGGAAACACTTGGTCCAAGTGAAAGGAAAAAGACGTGTTAAATGTTTATTTCAAGTCAAATATGTTTTCAGGTTGTACAATTTGTGTTGGTTTTATGAAAAACGTGTATTTTGTGTATATAATTCACTAAGTTTACAATAAGCACTTTAGCATTAAACTTTCTTAATGGTTATGAGTGTTGCACGTTGTTCTTGTTCATGAGAAAGCCTCTCAGCAGCTCTGTCATATGATCTCATACGAATATATATATGTATATTTATATATATTATGAGTACTAGTATATTGATGCATTTGTATTTGGAAACAACAGGAATTGAATACATTGTAGTGTCCGTGAATTGGAATTGTTACGAAATTTTGGTGCTAGTTTTTTATTGTAGATATACGTATCCTTTGTAAATCGAATAAGCCTAGACATACCTGATCGGGCCTCGCAGCTGATGAATAAGTTTCAACATTTCTGGGCCGCTTTAGCTATTATTACATTGTAGACATTTATTGGGACTAACATACCAATTAGCTTAATTCATAATTCTTGATTGACTTTACACGACGCTCGTTTGGCCGGAAGCCAAGGCGTTTTCTGAGTGGGACAGAATATACAATAGACGAGGCATGGTTGTAGCTTTAGAATAATATTGGGCGTGTATAAATAACTGTATTTGTATGTACCTCAAAATACCTTTGTATAGCTCAAAAGTTGCACTTAAATATAGATAGATTAACCAAAATAACTATTTAAATAACCAGCGCAGAATCACGCTGAATGTTAGCCCAATTAAAGCATAGAGTATGGACTTGACCACCGTCGATATGGAAACGCCGCCCCCAATAAACTCTTGCGAGTTAATGCTGCCATTCCTCAAGTGTGGCGCAAACTGGATTCGTTCCAGCCGGTTTGTGATGTCGTTCAGCTGCTTTGAATGGTTGGCTAACGTTACGTTCATCTGGTCGACGGCCAAGGCGAGTCTGAAATATAAATATCGAGTAACAATATCAATCTTTAAAGTTCAGTGTTTGCCTCGGAGGATCGGACACTCACTGTCTAATGGCGGTATTGGAGCCGCGCTTAACTGCGCCCTGCGGCGATTGGCTGGAGTCCGAATCCAGGTGCTTGACTTTTTTAACTTTGGACACCTTCGAAGTGTCTGAGGGAACTCGTCTAGTGGGGTGAGCGCCACTGTCACGCAGTATATCGGTGCTGTGCACAATTGGCACAGTTTTGTTCCGCGTCTCAGTCAGCACCTTATAATCACATTCGTACTGACGCACATCGTTGCGGACGTCCCATGGCCGTAAATCTGCGTACTTGTATATCCATTCGCCGTAGCCATTCAACTCAAAAAGGGCCGGAACATGTGATTTGTCGTTTTCTAAGCGCGACTTGGCCGCCGCACGTTGGCTCTCCTCTAGCACCGTTTTCTCTTCGGTGGCAGCCACCTGATCCTCCCGTGCTATGGCATCCGATACAAGACTCCAAAGGCGCTGCGATTCCGTTGGTAATTGCTTCTCCATTGGCACTAGGTGGCGCGTCAGGCGCTTCGAGCGCATTTCAGCATCGACCTTTAATATCACACTTTCCTCGCCCGTTTTCAGATCCTTCAGACGCAACTCCTTGTCCCAGTGACCACTAATCGTGGCCAGAGTTTCCTTACCCAACTTAATTTTGCCTACGACCATGTTTGTGGTGTCTGAGCCGCCAAGGAATGGTTTCAGCTTGAATTCGAGCTCCGTCTTGTAACCGGTGTTCTCGCATTCGATGTTTATCTTGCCACCGAGCTCCATGGACAATGTTCCCATTAGTATGCCCTTGCAGTGGGCATAGGGCGTGGTTGCCGTATAAATTTCGCCACGTGGCAGTAGCGTCATCGTGGCCATACCCTCCAGTACGGCCGACGTGCTATTGCCGTAGAACTTCGATTTCGCCAAGATGGAGCAGGAGATACTGAAGCCATCCTCGCGGTTCGTTACATAAAATGCCGATACCGGCGGATGGTGCGAAACCTGTTCGGCAATATAAAAGGTGCGACTGCCGTTTGCGTGTTGCCAATAGCAACGAAACGTTTCGCCCAATATGGGATTGTAGGGCTTCTTCAGGCCTTTGGGTTTCTTGTAGAACCCGGACAGGTACCATTGCACGACGAACTTCATGCGTGTGTAGGCGTCATCTTCATGGACGGCCCTGCGAAATATCAATTTCCAATTGTTAGAAACAAAAAGGAAATACAAGAAAGAGGAAGACAGAAGCACATACTTAGAGAGCAAATCTGCATGATAATAAGAGTCAGAGAGCTTGTCCAGAAACGAGCGCGGCTCAAGAATGAAGGTGGGCAGCACCACCTTGCTTAGATCCATGCCGGGGCGCACCTGTTTCACGATGCACCAGATGAGGCTCTTGTTCTCCTCGGCCAGCTCCTCCACTTGCTCTCCTTGCTGAGGAACATAATCAAATATGTATACCAATTGATAGAGTCGATTCAGTATGATCATGCTTACCTCGCCGAACTCCTCTTCTTGAAATGGCACATAGGTGGTCTCCTCGCATGGTATTTGCTCGGCCACATCCTCTTCATGTGCCGGCTCTGACTCCGAATCGGTATCCAGACCCGACATAGCCGCATTGGGCGCCTCATTTTGACTGTCAGCGTCCAGATCTGTAACGAGTTGATGAAAGGCTCAACTTTGTGTTCCTCGCTGACTGGAAAGACTCTAGCTGAAACAGCAGCAGCGACAATGCCTCAACAATGACCTATTCCATTAACTAATGTAAGTATATCAGCTAGCTGATGGGTAAATGAATGGCTAAGATACTAACGACAAGCTTCACATTGCAATTACATAAATTTTGAGCAAATAACGCCCAGACTACTTCATGACTGAAGCATCACACAAACGAACTGCTCGAACTTGCTAGCAACAACAATGACAACGACTACGACATAGAGATATATATAAATGGGAATCTGGTTGGGGGCCTTCACCCTGCACGTTGATTTGGAATCGCGGTTGCAACAGGCAATCGGGCGGCGCACTGACTGGCCTAGAGCCAGCTCCCCTAGGGACCACACTGCTGCTGACGTAGTCCTCTTCGTCGTCGCTGGAGCTGCTGCCGCAGAGGGCGGCGCCCATCGATAGCGATTTGCTGATGGGCGACAGATTCCTGCCTATGCGTCGGCCAGGATTCAATTCAGAGGCATTCGAGACATCGCTGGCGCGTCGCATTTGGGCTAAACGAGGCAGACGCTTGGTGCGTTCCCAGTTGCTAACAGCGCTGCTGTACAGCTGCTGCAGTAGCTGCGGCGTCTGGGCGCGCGACGATGGGCGCGAGCTCTCCTGCTCGGCCGGCGGCGCCAGCCAATGCTGCATCCACTTACCGTGATCGTTGAAGTGCTTCTCATAGTCGGCTTCCGACCACTGAGTCTCGTCCGAGACGGGCAACGGCTCTTCGGCGTAGTTGTTGGACGGCGTGTTGCTGCTGTTGGAGCGCAGCAATAAGGCGGAACAGCGCAGCGATAGCTCCAGTGCATCCATCCAGCACTTGCCAGCCGCCTGGCTAGGAGCTCGAAAGATCAAGTAGGCTGTGGGCAATGGCTGAACCACAGCGCCTGCAAAGGAATACGAAAATAAGATGATGCCAAAGATCAGCTCCATAAACAATTACCTATGGTCTCCTTGTCGGGTCCGCGTGGCGCCCAAATGGGCTGGTCCAATGGATGAAAGAGCTTGAAGCAGAAGCCATCCTTTTTGCTGGGCCGCTCAATCACTTGGCACGAGGTCAGCATCACCGTGCCCACCCAATGGCTGCTCTTTGTCTTTTGGCTCTTGTAGATGAGCAACAGGCCGGGCTTTAGTACGCACCACAGCTTCGTCCAGGACTTGAGCGTGCCGCGCACCTACAAAAATAATGGCCGAAAAATTGGATCACATGTATGACTAATCGTCTGCTAAACCAATTAACACTCACCTTCAGCCAATCAGCCAACACTATGACTGCCGGATCCTGTAGAGAATTCATCAACTCGCTGGCGACGCGCTTCTTCTCGCGTCGATAGTTCTTGCGCTGTGCCTTGTACGATTCCTTGCGATTGAGTTTGGCCGCATCTGCAGCAGACTGTGGAGACGAGAGACGATTAGGTGGATGGAATGGTTGGATTGTTAGTTAGTTTAGTTAGTCAGTTTGATAGTTATAATTAGGCAGCAGAGCATTTGTCTGCACATGTCAGCACCTGTCGACAGTTCCGGCATATATTCAAATATTTCAAAAACATTCGCAGTCGCTTCTTTGTGTCGAGGATGTGTGTGCTTGCGTCGAACGACCAACTTCCTCTAATGCATTGCTACACTCATTTTCAGACTAGTTCATAAACCAAACGTTAATCTAATTAGCGCTTAAATTAAAATTTTCGCAAACAAAAAAGAACCGAAACAGAAAGATTCAAATTGGAGCCAAAAACCAAAATACGAACAACTATCTCTATAACTTCACTGGATGATACCCTGTGCACAAACTTTTCGAATCTAATCTAATTTGGTTAACATTTACCGCAGTAAGCTATTAAATTATGTTGAAATTTCAGAACTAAATAGAGAGAGAATTTAGTGAAATAATTTGTAAATATTAAAATTCATTCGAATGCTAAATAAACAAACCAAACAACGAAACGCTATAAACATAAAGCAATTCGGTTTCGGCCCCGGGCAGATTGCCCGTATATTATAGTAAATTTCCAGTCGAAACCGCAAATTGAAACCGGAATAATATGATTGGAGTTCACAGAATATATCATGAAAAAAAGACAGTCAACTTGGGCGAGTTTTACAAATATTAGTCTTTTGTTATTTAGCTATGAGTATTTACATAGTTCAACACACAGATATCTATATATATACATATATGTAATAATTACATATATGTATTCTATATATAGAAAAAGTTGACTAAGCTCCGTTTTGGCTTCGGTGTGAAGGGAAGTCGTATAAGTAATATTTTATGGCTTATCAACTTCGCACGTGGTCCGCTCGTATCTATAGATATGCAATCTGTGCTTTTAGCGTCAGCGATTATAGCTGCATTAGTCAGCTGTTATCACAAAGTCCTTATCGGATAGCTCGCCTCAGACAATTACATTCGTATAGATATCATGACCCAGTTTCAACATTTCTGATTGA
Organism: Drosophila meridionalis; assembly: GCA_035045145.1. Taxonomy (NCBI): domain Eukaryota; kingdom Metazoa; phylum Arthropoda; class Insecta; order Diptera; family Drosophilidae; genus Drosophila; species Drosophila meridionalis. The sequence goes on along the minus strand of JAWNPG010000020.1, from coordinate 11,549,163 downwards.
ACTTTAATTTTGTTTTCATATTTTAAAATGTTTTTCGGGTGGGAAATACACTTACCTTATCTGCCGAATTGCCATCGCGATTATCGGCGGCCCAATTGGCGATTCCTGCAATAAGAGATTGAATTGAACATTTATAAACGCTGTGCTGGCTGATTCTCTAATTATTTATGGCCCGAATTGAATTGGGTTAGCAGCGGCTAAGATCTAAAAGCAATTTGGAAAGATGTTCACAGCCTATTTGTGTATTGTGTATGCTTATGTCTGCACATACATGTGTATGTTTAAGAGAGAGTGTGTATGTGAGAGTGTGTGTGTGTGTGTAGGGGAGCACCATAGTCGATGTATAAAGTACATAAAAACAAATCAACAATGTCTCAAGGTAGGCCGCACGGCAGCAGCAAACGCGGCGCGCTCTGTTTTATTTATTTTTCGAATATGTTTTAATTTATTTCGCAAGACAAACAGACACACACGCTGTACATATGCAAATGAGCTGGTGAGAATGTTCAGCATCTCGCACTCTCCCTCACTCTCCCTCACATTCTCTCTCTCAGAGATCGTTCAGTCTCAGTTTATCTGGTTAAGCGACTCGCACTTGCACTTTAATCATAATTGCGCACGCTATCATTAAATAATTATTTTTTACAATTTTTATTTATTTTTTTTTCAGCTTTTTTTACACATTCAATTTTCAAGCAAAAGGAACTAGTTTTTTTTAGCTAATGTCGCATCTGCTGTGGCGCACGTAATAATAAAAAACAAAAACAAATCAAATAAATTTCAGCTCATAATTGGGCACACTATGCGGAAGGCGCGCGGAGGCGTGGCAACTGGCACTTGCTTTGTAGTAGATTCATTTGGTATTCACGCTGCTCCACACAGCCACTGGTCAGCCAGCTGAAGAATGTGCGTAGAAGCTGCGAGCTGCGAGCTGCGTTAATTGGCGCCTTTGCATTTGCTGAACGTACGCGGGTACTACATGACGTATGCGCTATGCGACACTCAAAATAGGAATCAGAATCAGAATCAGAATCAAAATCGAATCAGAATCAGAAATAACACGTATCCGCAACCGTAACCGTCAACGAATTGTGAAACCGTAGTGAGATGGCGCGCGAATGCGTGTTGGGATGCCCAGTCAGACTCGCTGACTGGCTGCCTGGCTGCCTGTTTGATTGAGAGATATATATCGGCATGCGCAGCGAACGAAAACAAAACGCAGCTAACTACGGAGCCGGAGCCGCAACGACAACTGAATATGCCCAAAGAGCAGCGACGAGCAGCTGCCGCTGGCCCAGCGGCGATGACGCGACTGACACGGCGGCTGACGCTGGCGCTGGCGTCGCTGCCGCCGCCATAGCCCAGTACGCCGCCCGCCATATAATAATGAGCCATTAGCTATGTAGTTGTTGCTGTTGCTGCTGTTGCTGCTTTTGCTGTTTTGCTGTTTTGCTGTTGTTGTGGCTAACGTTTGCATGCTCGCCAAAAAAATAGAAAAAAGAAAGATAATAAAATAAAAAAATAAAACAAAAATCAAAACATATTTCTATTTGAGAAGCGTTTCGAATATTTCGAAAACAGTCGAGAGGCGCGTCTCTGGCGAGCTGCAGCGAGCGCCCGATATTAAGTACTTGTGTGTTAATTTAGAGAACTCGCAGATATGATATCAGTGCGCAGTCGGCATCAGCGTCGGCATCTGCGTCAGCGTCGACGCGTCGCTGCCGCTCTCTCTCTCTCTCTCAATCTGTCTCTCTCTCTCTCTCTCTGTCGTTCATTGTCACTCTCCATGTGCCAAACATTTGGGGCGTTATCGATGAGCTTATTAACTGCTAAGTTCCTTATGTGCATATGTACACACATGTACAAGCTGCCTCTATGTATGTGTGTGTGTGTGTGCATGAGCTACACACAAGTGTTTACAATGAGCTCATGAGACGTGATCCCAAACAGCGCTTACGACCTAAGTGTGCTGTATAATATTTATAGTCTCCGGATCAAACAGTTCAATATTGAGTGCAAACAAACTTTAAACTACATCTGTTCTCTGCCATGATCTTTCCCAACGTATGAATGCAAATACAGTAGTCGTTCGCTAATGAGAAAGTGCAAATGAAATTGAAGTGCCATAAAAACATTTCATGGATAATTAAATTTACATAATGAAAAATATGCTAATTGTAATTAACTTCTGAAGGTGCGTAATATTTTATCTACGATCTGGCATCTATAAAGTATATTAAAATATGCTATTATTATATGTAATATAATAATTATAATTATATTATTATTAATATTAATTAATATTATATTATATTATATGTAAATAATGTGGGGAAAAACATTTTTGAAAATTCATTGGTTTTCGCCGAATTTCGATCCAATCTCATTGCCGAAAACTAATATCTTTTGCCATGGCCTGGAATGTATTTGTTTTTACAGGTGCCCAACAAAACGGAGTGAAGTGAATCCAATTTTATTAAAAATTATGTGGCACCCGGAAATCAAATACTTTGTACGCTTTGAGCCGCAAATATATATTTTTTCCATGAACCAAAATAAGTTTTAGTTTACAGTTTCCTTAGAAACTAGCTGAAAACCATTAAACCTATTTTTTTTTTTGTAGATAACGAGCAGCCAGTAAAAAATAACAGTACAAATTCCATTAGTAAATTAATACACATTTAAAAACTAAAAAAGAAACATAGCTTACAATCATATCTAAAAGGATATACAATATAAATGTGAAAGAAGAACTTAAGAAAAATATATAAATAAATTAATAGCTAAAAAAACGTCAAATTTGACTATTTCCCATCTCTAAAATAGCTTCAGTTTGTTGATTCAAGCGGCGAACAAATGTGTTAAAACTATGTCATAATTCATTTCATATGTTTGCTATAATGCACAAGGTAAATAAAACAATAAACAAATTCATCAAGTTGGATGCCAGATGTGCTTTGAAATCGGAACTTCGGACTGCAGACTTGGTGTTAGCTGTATTATTTTACTTGTAGATAAAACCAATTAGTGAGTGAACCGAATGTTCGCAAAACTCATTAGTCATATTCCAGTGTTGTTGACAGCTCAATGATTCAGAATGTTCGAAGAGAGTACAAAAAAAAGGAATGAAAGCAAAACTCTCTTATCAAACCGAAAAATGTTATCGTTAAGTTTTGCAATCAAACGTTGTACGACCGGGGCTATTTCAATAAAATGCCAACGTTATGTTTTTGCTCATTAATTAGGGCTTATCGAGAGTGCGAACACTTTTAAGTTCTACAGCAACTAAATATAACTCAAATACCGACGATAAGATATGATATGACAGATTGACAGGCAGCAGCGGCACTGCCACAGCTAGACGTGGGCAATCTTTTATCCAGCAAAGCTCCAAGACAAGAACTGGGATGGCACGCGGCGGGACGGGACGGGGCTCTTTGCCTTCAATTTCAAGTCATAATATTGCAAAAACAACAAAAAACATGTATACAATACGCGTCCAACAATAACTGGAAAGCTTTTGATAATGCACCGTGCGGTGCGGCACACAATAGATGGGAACGAAAGCAAAATCATACAAATGGCAGCCAAGTGCGTCACAGATATGGCAACGCTTGACGCGACGGTCATGGCTAAGTGAGTACTTAACTAAATGTTCGAGAAATGCATACAAATGCGTTCGTTGGCCAACTGCATAGAGAGCGAACGCCGTTGTATGCCGATGATCACGATTAGCGAAAGCAAAAGCTAAATGTGTGTGCAAAATATGTGCCACAGATGGTCCGTGGAATTCGTGAATATTCATTTTATGATCAATCAAATGATCGCTGGAATAATCAGTCAATGGTATGATCTTAATTTACACACAGTGATATGATCGTACTATGAAATTAATGTAGAATGAGAAGTAGAATAGTCAATGGAACGATTCGTGAAATGTTTTATTTATGTATCATTAGAAATATAATAATCAATGAAATGATCATGTTGTGAACTTATTGAAATAATGGTATTGTCAACTGAATTGAGAGTAAGAAATAGAATAATCTATACAAGTAGTATGAGAAGTAGAATAATCAATGAAATGATCAGTCTCAGTGATCGTAGAAATCATAGTAATAAATGTAGAGTGAGAAAAATAAAAATGAATCGAACGATGAATGAAAATAATCACGGAATGAGCTTAGTGTTATGATCTATATATGTATATAGCGTGAAAGGTAGAATATTCATTGTAACGAACGATATTTGAATTATTAATGAAATGAACACTTGAATTATTACTGAAATAACGATCAATGAAATGAAGGTTGTAAGATGCAGTAGAATTTTTTAGTAAATAAACACTGGAATGATCACTCAAATGATGATTGATAAATTTAAACTTGGTAATTTAGTCAAATGATCTCTAATTGAAGTGAGAATGGAATGAACAGTTAATTGATAAATTAGATAATTTAAATCGGTGCAATGATCAGTGAAATATTTTGTTAATTTTATTTGTTTAAAGATCGGTGAGCTGTGCAAAATTTGTGGATAAAACTTCACCTGGCGATGATGGCGCTGGGCTGTTGCTCAAACTGTCTGTGGAAGGCAGTTTGGTTAAAAGCACTTTTTGCGAGGGTCGACGCTTGAATTTAAAATCGAATACTGCAGATAATGTGAGCAGTTAGCCCCATACATAGAATGAGATATGTTAAAAGAGAGGAAGAAATAGAGAAAGCGAGCAATTTAACTATTCAGTATTCATATAATATCAATACACTAATGTAGTTCTATAATTCTATAGTGGTACTACATACATTTACATACACATTTACGACATCGAGACGACTTTAGAAAGTATAAATTGACATTGACAAAAGCAGAAAACCATAGCAAAATAAACAACTGAAAGAACATCTCAGTTAAAAATTATTCAAGTTATTCATAAGTATAACGTTTATAATCGATAAACATGAACAAAGGGGAAATGATATGAAAATAAAATATTTATTTTTGGAGTGTGAGTAACTTTTAATATAGTTTAGTATGCTGTAACGGTAAAGGTATGGTGGGGCAGAACAAGGGCATTTTAATAGATACATAAAGTTGAGTTCGATTGTTGACCCGGCAACAGATAATTATCGATGCTGAATATTTATGATTACTTTATTGCATCTCTAATTCAATAAACTAGTATTGCTCGCACTCATATGATATTCTCGTTTATATTTATCTCGAACATTAATTGGCTATAATAGAATTACCGATGTGATTATATAAAGTAAAGTCAACTTTAATCAAGCGAATGCAAGTGAACTTAGATCAGTTCATGCGCAACCCTATCGGTTCGATGTATCTCGGTCATTGTCTAGCTGCGGGATAGCCCATATTAGACTTGTCGATTAATCGCTGTGAATTAATTAAGTACCGCTATCAATTTGCTGTCATCGGCTGTGGCGCACAGCATGCTGCCCTCAATAAACAAGTCGAGTCTAGCGCTCCTTAGACTACAGCCAGCAGGCGAAAGGATGCGTCGATAGATTGCATTGATTAATTTCCAATAAAGAGCTTGCGGGCGTTTCAATTACGCAATTTCAAAGCACGCCTTGCCCGGCCGCGCCTGGCTGATATTGGCAAAGGAGCGCCCATCTAAAGTTCAAAGTGCTAAATGAACGACCCTGCGAGCCATGTGGCGGCTAATGGTCAACTGTCGATGGCTATTAATTTGGCGCTGACCAATGGGCGACGACATTAAAAAGAGCTGACCGCAAATGATGAATGACATCAACATGCGAATGCACTTTTGGTTATGCCAACTTTTGTTGCTGTTGCTGTAGCTGTTTTGTTGATGATTGTTGCATATGATGTCACAGCAAGCGCTCGTATGTGCCACACACACGCACACGCCCCCACTGTTTATGTGTGTGGGGCTGCATATAATCCAATTATATACTATAGTGCTGGCCAATGGCATATGTAAGTGGAGCACGGCTCTTACAGTGGCGGCAGAGCTGGCATTCACTGGAGGGATGGATGGGTGATTCATTAGATATGCAAACGGCGAACGCCAGGTGGAGCTAGCAATCAATATGCATATGTGCATCGAGTTTAGCACGACTCTCTAATTTATTACACGGCAATTTGCCCAAAAGCATGCTATAAAATATTCAACGAATGAGATACTCGTCCACACACACACTCCCACACACGCTCGCACACACATTGATTTGGATAAGTGATGCATATTCGTTCAATAGATAAATTATTCAACCCTCTGCTAGATATGACGATCAAATTCGTTGGTTATGCAAATGCAGAGCAGAATTTCATCAGATGATGGCTGTACAGCCAAAGTGGACCGGATGTGGCCAGGCGGAGAAGTGAAATAAAGACTAGAGCTAAAGTTCATGGTGCACATCTCACTTCTGACCTTTGCCACTGAAGCTTGGAAGCGAAACAAAAATAGAATGCAGCATGCCTTATGAAATACAAGCCAAGCCCGCCTACCAGCCCCGACTAGGCCCTTAACGTTGGCCAAAATGTAAAAAAAGAAATGTATAAAAAAATGTATATAGTACGTAAAATGAAATAAAAACCAAGAAACTAAATGGACACATCACAAAACGCAGCGACGCATCGATTTTTTTTTTTTTGCTTGTTTGCAACCTGAGCCAGTGGGGAGTGGAGCAGAGCACTTAATGCAAACACACAAATATACATACTATATATGTATATATTTATATATATGTATATATATATATATGTATGTAATTGTGCCAACTGCTGCATTTCTCAGCATTCATGGCCTGCAGTTGGCCCTTTCGGCGCCTTTGGCCCCACTGTGCCCCAGCCGGAGGGTACTAAAAGTGCCTAAAAGTTTGCGCGTGTCAGCTAATTGTTTGTGTGTATGTGTGTGTATGTGTGTGTGTATTTGCACAATGGCCGTTGTGCATGTATAAGTATCAAAACAATAAAAGATGTCTACTAAAAATTTTATGACAATTACTTACAATAAAACACATAACGAATGCGAGCGCACAAGCGTCGAAAATACAGCTTAACGAATTATTAATACTCTCTAGGCCAAGCTCTAAATATAAGTACGTGTACTAATTGAAGGACTAAGACTAGCTGAAGCAATCACACATATAATATATATACATAGGTATAAGCTATAAGATATGTATATTTAACAAAGCTGAAGTTATAGATAGAGAAAATGTATCTTAATTTGCAAATTCTTTAGACTTAAGGCACATCTTATACATTTATTTGAGTAAATTAAATTGCATAAATTAAGCTCTGCTTACATAAGGCAAGACAATGAACATTTAAGATGCAAAGCCTTTGAATTGCAATTGTATTCAATTGCCAGACGAGACTAAAATATACATATTTACACCTGCAGTTATCAATAGAAATTGAGCTCGTTAGCAAATTGGCAATTAAACCAAATATTAATTGGTTTGGTCGGATGCAGTTAAGCTGACAAAAGCCCTGAGGCAATCAATAAGCAACTATGACGACCTGTTTGACACGCACACAAACATACGCAGACATGGATACAGTGTTCGCTCGTAAAGTGCAAACATATGTATAAAATGTTACATAAATATGCATTAAGATGTTTGAAGTAGCAGAACCTTAACTTTTATCATATCAAAATGTTATACTCTGTATTCTGTATGCATATTAAATACATCAATTCTATTTAGCGAGCGCGTGCTGTAGCATTTATATAGATGTTGAAACGTAAATTATGACAAGAACAGGTGCAAGTGCAAACGATACGGGGAAAATCCGATTTGTTTGCCTTTTGTCTTCAATTCAAATTGTGGTTGCTGCAGTGCGGACCGGCCAGAGTCATAAAAACACAAACTGAGCTCAATCAACAATTAACACCTCACCTCCTCTCTCTCTAGCTGTATGTATGTGTATGTACATATATATGTCTATCTCTTTCTCTCTCCACATCTCCCCACACTCAAGCTTCGAGCAGTTGAGTGACGGAGCGGAAGTGTTTGAAACCCCAGACAAAGTTAAAAGTGTGATGCGATAGTCGATGTTAGTCGCGTAGCGGGAACTGCCATTGAAATGCGAGAAACAACAAAATCAAAACAGAACACGCAAAAGTGCCAAAGCCGATGTTCACTGGCTTAAATATACCCTGTAAGGCCTTGTTATTGCCGTATTATTATCTATAAATATATAGCTTTGAAATGACATAAATAACAGAATTGAGTGAATGTATGACTATAAATATATGTTAAAATATAGTCATATATATAACTATATGTTCATAATAACAGAATTACACAATTGTAATAATCCTTCCCTTAACCACAGTCTAATTGAGTGCAGGGTATGCAAATTGAGACAGCAACAAAACATAGATTAGCATATACATGTATAAGTGTACTAGTGTATGTGTATATGTGTGTGTCAATGATTGAAACGAAAAAGGAGAACAACGAAACACGAAACGAGAGCGCAAAATGTGAGCCTGCAATAGAGGCCAATAGAAAAGCAAGCGCAAAATGACACGAGACGACATTGAATATCAATTGAGGCTAAGCTGGCTGAACGGACGTGTCCTGATCAGCAACTCGTCACCAGACGACTCACCTGACGACTGCCTGAGGCCGGCGCTGTTTGGTGGCGTTATGTTAATGCCGCTGATGCTGCTGCCTCCTGCGCTGGTGCCGATGCCGGCACTCATGCCCAGCGACTGATTGGAGGCCGCCATGGACATTATTCCGGCTGTCTGCAGCTGCAGATGACTCCCAGTGGCTGTGGGCACGCTGCTCGACTGCGCCGGCTGCTGCTGCGGTGTGCCGGGCACTGAATGGGAGGCGGTGTTGGCCACTGGCGGCACCAATGTATCCCCGCCGCCCGCATGCTTGGCGCTGCCTATCCGTATGGGAGTGCTACTACTTGGCAGACCACCAGCGCCGGCACCTGAGTTGATGGGCGTGTGGCTGCCGCTGCTCGAATTGGGGACGACAGCTGGTTGCTGTTGTTGATTCTGCTGCTGCTGCTGCTGTTGTTGCTGCTGCTGCTGCTGCATATTGTTTTTTGGAGCTGTTATTGTTACTTGTAGTGTGGTTCTTCTTCTTCTTCCACTTATTGCCTAATCAGCATGGCCTTTGCTTCAGTTGTCCAGCGTGCAAGGTTGACACACTCTCACATACACGACTTACGCACGCACAGACAAACACACGCAGGCTCGGCCAATTATTGATTTTGCTTAGCTCCCCCCTTACGGCACAAACAATTTTGTTTTCCGAAATTCTGTTTTTTTTTCTGGTTTTTTTTTATAGATATATACTTTTACAACTGTGCTGTATTATTGGCAATTCGAAACTGAAATGCTGCTGCTGCTGCTTCTTATTTATTATATACACATATATGTACGTGTATGTGTGTGTGTGTTTGTTCGATTCAGGCTGGAGTGCCAGCTCCTCTGCCAGTTAGTTAATTAAAGGCAACACTGCAGCCAGCCACGTAACAGCCAGCTTGAACCAATTAGCTTGACTGCTAAAACAGCACAACGGTCAGTATTATTATTCTTAGTCACATACACTCACTCACTCACTCACTCACTCACTCAGTCGTTCAGTCGCTCAGTCGCTCAACAAGAAACACCACTAACACACATGCGAGCTTGACACACACTTTTCGTATATGTTACAAATTTGTATTTGCCGCGTGGGCGCTCCGACGTTGTTCACGCTTCACGTACAACTGAAGCTGAGACTGGCACAACACTGCGGCATACCGCGTTCGCATTCGCATTCGCATTCACATGCAAACATACATACATACAGATGTCTGTATTTGTGTGCTCGTGTCTTATTTCCAAAAAGCTAAACTTGTTTGTACGCTTTTGTATGAGCTCATCCAATACTGCGCCCGTTTCCCTTGCCGACGTCAACTCTAACACAACACTAACAACCACCATTGTTCGTATGTAAGATTATTATTGTGACGCGGCAAAGACGCTGGAAGTGCAAATGCGAACAAGTTGAACAAGCTTTTTTCATTTATTTTGTTTTGGGGGAGGAATTGGAAAGCTGGCCGCCTACCAACCTGCATTGCTAACAGCTGACAGCTTTCAAACTCATGGAAACGCGTAGCCTGCCCCTCGCTGTGTGCGAAGAGTGCAGATCTATATACATGTCAATATTGAACAAATCTAGTACATTATGTGTTGCCGGCATTTTTTAGGTCTTTTCGATTATTTAAATACACTCTTAAATGTAACTTATAAAAACTTTGAATGTTGAATTAAAACACATGAGAAGCTCTTCTTTAGCTTAATTTTTACAAATGGTTTATGTATTTGTAACTGATCTTAACTATTTATTGACTTAAATCCACTATCGCATTTTCTATATCATTTTGGTCCATTCATCATCTGCGGAGGCAGCGTTCCCAGCGGTGGCGGCGGCCCCATCATGGCCATCGGATTGAGGATGGGCGGCGGACGTATGCCAGTGGGAGCCATCAGCGGATTCATCATGGGTGGCATATACGGCGGCATGTTGGGCATGCCTGGTCGCGGCGGCGCTCCCATGTTGGGTGGCGGTATGGAGACGCCGGATGGCTTGTTGCCAGGTGCGGGTCCGGCGAATGGGTTGTTTGTGATCTTGCCGGCCTTGAATGCAGCTGTGGTGGCATCAATCAGATGCTGTGCCTGCTCCTCCATCCACTTTTGGTAGTAGAACTTCACATTGTCACGATGCTTGCGGCCCGTGCAATGGGTCTTGCGCACCGACGGCGAGTCGTGGGTCAAATATGTATCGCAATAATCGCAGTAATACTTGGGCATGTTGATGGACAACAATTTCCAATTCTCTGTGTTTTAAATGACTTTAAACAAACATAAAAAATGTTTGATGCAATATGAAAATGTAGACGCTCAGCAAAATATTATTGACTGACTGACCGTAGTCGACAAACATAGAAATACTCAAGCACAAAAAATACTAGCACAGCTGCCTTTTTAAGTGTTGAAAATGGTGTGTATAATCAGTGTGGTAAAAGGTGCACATATATCGAAAAATATTATCGATATTGTCATCGATGCATAACCGCTCCGTTTGAGCTTAACATTTCGGTGCCGCTATTAACATTAACATTTGTTGGTAACAGTTTTTTTAAGACCGGCAAATGAGCAGGACGTATGCGCGGACGAAGGCGCTGTCGCAGTAGTTGGTGTTTGTTGTTGTGCGCACCTTTTTGAATGATGTTTCGACTGTGAATGAGCGGCAAACACGCGTAACGGCAATAAAATAGAAGAAAAGAAAAGAAGAGCGCGTCGCCAGAGAAACATAAGAAGCAATAAAATCGTAATTATTACCGAATCGTGTTCGACGTGTAAAATGCTGCCGTATGAAGTGCAAAGCATAAACCAGTTCAGAGTGCATAAATAACTGCCGCCCAAAACGCCGGCGAGTGTCTGTGTGTGTGCGAGTGTGCGAGTGTGTGAATGTGCGAATGTGTGTGTGAGCGTAGTTTCGGCTTACATTCAATTAAAAACCCGGCCAAAAGTCTCGCATTAAGGCGGCCAACTAGTTTATGCGTGCGAGTGTGTGAGTGTGTGCGTGTGAGAGTCGAAGCAAACGGCTAAAAGCAAAGGAATTTATGTTGGCGCAGCATCGCAGCGGAGCACAAAACAGACAACAATAGGCAAAGGCGAAGGCGAAGGAGAAGGAGAAGGCGAAGGCGAACGCGAAGGCAGAGCCAAAGACAGTGCCGAACGTTGGAAGGAGCCGCCGCCGCAGTCGACGCCGACGTCGCCGTCGCCGTCATCGTCATTACAGAGGATTCCAATTCCCAATTCCAGAAGTTGTTTGACCAGTTTCGGCTGTGGGATTTTCGAGCCCGTAGCGCGTTCTTTTGTTTTGTTTTTTATTGGCCTTTGGAGACGCGCCGGGCTGAATGAGGAGCGGGTGGATCAGCTAGCGATATGCCCTTTGTACAGCGCACTGTGCAGCCGGTGAATGTGGCACAGGCGACGGCCGCCAGCCTGGGGCATGCCTCCACGCGCTTCCACTGCGTGCCGGGCAAGTGCAAAAACAACAATTGCATCAACAAGCAGTCGCCCGACGACACCGACGCCGGCACGCCCACTTCGCCCAGTCTGACCCGAGCGCTGGTCCATGGGCTGCCCAATGGCGTCGACTCGGACGCTGAGCCGCGTCCGCCGGCCGCTCTGCCCATGAAGAAACTGAAGCAACATGTTGAGTTTTTGCCCTCGACCACGCCCACCACGCCCACATCTCCAACACGGTCGCGTGCCTCGCAGTCGCTGCCTAATTCGCGCCAGCCGAGCCAGCAGCGAGTGGCGCTGCCCGCACGCAACGCCAGCGCCCCGCAGTCGCCGACCGCGACGAGGATCGTCTCCGGCTACGAGTTCGACTCGATCAGCAACATAACCCTGAGCAATGCGCTGCGCCAATTGGCCAGCCTGGTGCTCATTGCCAGCGACATCTTCGACGAGCTGCAGCGGGACTTGCAGTCGGTGGGCGAGCGGGCGAGCCGCGTGCAGCGCAAAATAACGGCCGTGGAGCGGCGCGTATGTGCCTACGATCCGAAAATGGTCACAGTTCGTAAGTATTCCAAGGGAAAAGAACCGTTAAATTTATTACTTAAGCTTACAAATAGAAGCACACACACATACATATGTACATATGTATATGTATGTATGTGTATACAAAAGTGCATGCTGATATAGTTAAAGCTCTTTTGAATGAACACAAAAGCTTTCAATATGTTTGTCCTGCTAATGAAAATGATCGAGATTTATAAAAAATATACATATATAATTAATATTGTAATTTATAAAAAATTGAACTAGCTTACATTTTTCAATTGATTTATTAGTTCATTTTTAACAAGCTTTTTCGGTCAGAAAATTCTTTTACTTTGGCAAAAAAAACTTCCTCATAATAAAATTGTAAGAAAAATTGGGGTTAAATAAATCGGTTCTCTACTTGAGATGTCCGTTGGCAGAGCTTTTACTGTAAATGGTATATATACATAGGTACTAACACATGCATGTATGTATGTATGTATGTATGTATAAATGCGTATTTCAATTGCCATTCATAGCAAGTCGCGCTGGCAAAGTCAAGTGCGTTTATCAAAAGGCAGCTTATCTCGTGTCATCTCTTTCTGCCTTGCACCCTCTGTGGCTGCGGCTGCTTGGTATGCGTGCCTGTCGAGCTTTTGTGGGTGTACTACGCGTGTGTGTGTGTGTGCTGTGGGTGGCTGGCAATGGGCCGTGCTGGAATCTTATCTGAACTGCGTTTTTTTTTCGTTTGCTTTGTTGTAAATTAAATTCAATTTGCCAGGCGCAAAAGCAAAGCGCGAAATTAACACCTTGTTTACTTTCTGCCTTTGCTTCTTCTTCCACTTCTTTTCATTCACTCTTCCTCTTTACATTCACTCCGACCGTCGCCGTGGGTAGGTGGAGCTGTGGCCTGTTCGCACAATTAGCCGCTACTACAATTACAGATAAGCGGCTAAAGTTGCTTTAGCTCATTGTTTTCGCGACCTTGTGTTAAATTGCGGCCAACGTGTTTGCCCATTTATGTTGCAAAGTGTCCAAGATTTGTGGCAGTAGCAACAAGTTGCACGGCTTTGCCTTGCCCGCCTGTCAAACGGCACCAAATTGCCTCTGCGCAGCAGTTTCTAGTTTATATATTTTTTTGTTTTTTTTTTTTCTCGTGCTATTTGTATTTGCTGAATTCGGTTATTCGCTGGAAATTTGCGCCTGTGCAATAAATTTCTCGAAAAAAAAAAAGAAGTTGACGTCAGTCTGGCGACGCTGACTGCAGCTTTTTGCAGTTTTCATTTGCTTCCTGCTGCTTTGTTTTGCATTGGCGCAATGTGCAGTGTTGCCAGAGTGATCGAATGCGATCGATTTGCAACAGCGCACATTCCGTCTCACTCTCGCCACTTGCGTTTGACAGCTGACAGCTGCTGAGTAAAGGCAGCTGCTGCTGATGTTGCTGCATGCCAAAGCAGCGCGCGGCGCGCTAATTGCTCAGGTATGAAGCGCTCAGAACAAGAGAAGCACATAATTACATGCACACTCACAACAGACATACACACATGTACACTCATACATTCACGTGTTGGTAGTTGGTAATTTTGCAATTGGCATTTGCCGACGAGCACTCTGTTCCCCTAGCCTACCCCCTCCCCTCTGCCAGTGTTGCTCAGCGTCGCTCATTAATGTGGCCATATTAGAAAATGCCATTACAGCGCGACATCCATCGCCATTGCCATTTGTGGGCAAATGTGAACCAAGCCGCAGTTGCCTCAAACCGGGGGGCGACTGTGCAGCGGTGCGTGGCGCTGGCAGGGGTGCTTCTTTTTGCCAAAGACTGTCGAGCGAGGGGCGTGCAACTGTTACCGTTGGCTGCGTGTTGTGTTTTTTTTTAGTTGTTTCTGGCTTTTTGTTTTTGCTACCTCTATCAATCGGCCATATTGCTCGGCAACATGTAAACAGGCGCTGCCTGCTGCATACGTGACTAGACTATGAGTGAATGCTGCTGCCACTGTTGCTGCTGCTACTGTTGCGGCCGCTGCTGTTTGCACTTTGAGTTGTTGCTCGCTGATGGAGGCAGCTGCACTTTGAACATGACCGCTATCCACTTGGCCAAAGGATGGCCATTTACTTGGAACTTGGCACACTTGATATGTGAAAAACACACACACGAATCAAACATCCGTGTGTGTTGTGTGTGTGTGTGGGTGTGTCCATATGTCTCTGTGTGCGTGGGCAGTTTATAGTTTTGTTGCGCACATGGCATCTGGCTGTTAAGCTAATTTGCTACGTGTTAGCCAATGCCTGGCAAATTGAATGCCATCAAATACGCCTGCCAATAGCTTATAGCCAGCACATGCCACATAAAAATTTCTAAAAAAATGCGAAGAGCCATAACATGGGCATGTTACCAGCGCAGTTACAGTTAAATGTTAGCCGATATTCCGAGAGAGCATATAAGCTGCGACTTCTGAGCTTTTTTTTGTTTTGTTGCCTCATGCTGTCTTCTGTTCCACAAAAGAAAAAAAAAAAGTAATTGCAGCCACAGTGGGAATAAATTACGCGCAGCCTGACCAAAAGATATGGCCCGCATCTGAACAGCGCACAAAACCTGTTCCCACCTGCAACATGTCGCTCTGCCAGCGTGTGTGTGTGTGAGTATGTGTGTGTGTGTGTGTGTGTGTGTGTATGTGTGTGTGTGTGTGCCGCCACAAAACTAAACAAACCAGCCAACGAAAATAAACCTTAAGGAAAAAACGCGCTGCGTGCTACGGCCAAATAATTTCAACTAACCAACAAAAGTGAGATACACACCCAAAAAAAGAACGAAAAGATACAGATGCAGATACAGCTATAACTACAGCTACAGATACTGTGCGTTATTGTCTGTTAGTTTTGGTTTTTAGTTTTTCTTCTTATTTTTCATTTTTCATTCTTTTTCGCTTGTGCCTTAAGCATTCGACGCATTATTGTGTTTCAAGTGCGCTGATGAGCATTTGATTGTTGCAGCCAAGTTTTTGAGGGGGGTGCGTGGGGGCACTTTAGTTTGCTGGCTGAAATCATTTTTCGTTTAATTTTTCTCTTTCATTTCTTTTTGTTTTGTTTATTTTCCCCCAACAACATTTTGTTCCCACTTGAAGCGCAAAACCGAAATGTAAACCAAGCAAAGTCGCGGCCAGACCAGTCAGATATACACACATATATTGTATACAGATACAGATACAGATACAGATAGAGATAAACACTTGCATAGATATAGATGCGCGCTGTCAGCGCTGTGCATATAAACACAACAACTGAGTCTCGACGAACCTGTGCAGCGTGTGGCAATCGTCAGGTTGCATAAGCTGCAAGGCTGGATCGCTGGGGCACCTGGGAACGTACGTACCTATCCGGTCTGCTCTATGCTATATTTGCTCTTCTGGCAGATAACATTCTTGGTCTGGCTCTTATGCTGCGTTGTTTACCCAACTTGGGCAGCAAATGTAGCTGAAAAGTGCGCGAACGTCGTCATCGTCGTCGTCGGAGTTAAGGCCACAAGTTCAACGGCTAAGAAACTTGTTGCGTGCCTTAAAGAACGGCGACTGGAATCTGCAGATTGATTGTCGATCGCCGCCGTCTGCGTCTCTGTTCGCTGCATTTTTGCACGTTTGCCAGCCTCAGCTTGCAGCAGTGGAGCTGTTCGTCGTAGCTCGTAAAGTCGCTGCCGGAGAGTTTCAGTTTGATGCATTTCTATGCAACCGCAGCAGCAGCAACAACAACAACAACGCACCTTTCAGTCATTGAACTTTAAGCTATGCGTTACCCCAACCCAGCCAACCGACAGCAGTCGAGAACGTCGTCAATACTCACAGATTGCGGCGGGCTTCATTCACAGACGTCGCGCCGTTTGCCCCAAACCAACCAACCAACCAAAGATCGTTGCCTTGAGTTTCATATCGCTTGGTTCGACTTGGGTTTTGGTTTTCGGTTTTTAAGTGCGGCGCTTTTTCGATCCGATCAATCGATTCATAAAAAAAACTTTAAATTGATGTGCCTCCGTGCTCTTAACGTTCTCTTCTATTTGTTGTCTTGTGAACGTAGTCAAAGACAACGATAGATATGAGGAATACAGAATGCTCTATAGATATTCGGCTGTATAAGTTTTATATAATATATCTAAGAGTAAATAACTAATATTATTATTATTTAAATTATTTTTACTATTTTACTATTATTACTATGAATATTATGAATATTATATAGTAAATAGTATTTTGATCTATAGATAGATGAGAGATATGGTAGCAGAAAGATTGAATATTATAAAAGACCGTAGCTCGAGTTAAACTCAACTATAAATATATAATATAATGTTATCATATATTATCTCTCTCTTTCTCTCCTCTGTGTTTGTTTCTCTCACATTTTTTGGTACTCTCTCTCTCTCTATCTCCCCTTCTCTCTGCCCCTGTCTTACTCTTTCTCTCCTTCTTCCTCTCTCTCTCTCTCTCTCTCTCTCTCTCTCTCTCTCTCTCTCTCTCCCTCTCTCTTTTGATCTCCCTCTTTCTTTCTCCTAATCTCTCTCACTCTCTCTCTATCTCTCTCTGTTTCTCCTTTTCTCTCTCTCTCTCTTTTACTCTCTCTCTCCCTATCACTATCCCAATTCTTTACCTCATTGAAATACCCTCTGTTAGGGTATACAATACGTGGCACATAAATAGCTTTTGTTTCGTTGTTGCTTTCGTTTGTTTGCCTGCAGCGGATGTGATTTGTTGTCGCTGCTGCAATAAATAGTCCAAAGCTAAGAGCTACACGAATAGAGCGTTGCAGTTGCAAGTTCGCCGACAGCCTTATAAACAGCTTGTTAGAATCAAAACACCCGCATTTTACCCATGCAAGAGTTTCAGTCAAATTCAGTTTGTTTCTTAGCCATAAACTGTCTCCATGCCGCACGACGACTTTCTAATCTATATGTTCTCCGTGTCTGTATGTGTGTGTGTGTTGGTGTGTGTTTATTTACATGAGAATGTTGCCCCAAGGCTGGCGACTGCTTGCACCTTTGCTGGCTGCAATCTCTTGGTTTTCAGTTGAAATTTAATGGCATTTAAATTTAATTTATAAAAGCCAAACGTGTTTCTAAATATGCCCATTAAAATGAGATGCCTAGCAAGAGGGTCGCTGCGACTGGCTGTTGCATGAGGCATGAGCCATTAGGCATCAGGCATAGGCCATGTGGCATGTGGCATGTGGCATGCGGCGTGGGCAGCTAGACAACAGGATATTTGTAGGCGTTAGAACAAAGGCGAAACCTAAATGGGCATTGCCCAGACTCGACTGCGCGAAAATTGTGCGTTGGTATTTTCCAGTTTCAGTTTGTATTTTACTTTGGCTGCAATTGTGCTGCTGCGTTGCAGAGACAGGAATGCGCTGGCATGCGATTTCAGTTTATAGATTCGTTCCAGAAACCTGTACAGCATCCCACAGGTAAACAGCGCGGCACTAATCAAGCGCAGACGACGGCGACGGTGCCACAGCACGCACAGCAACAGCAACAACAACAACAACAGCAACAACAATAAAGAACAGTCGAGACAGAGAGGAGTTACCGAAACCCTGCAGCAGCATTGTGGCATTACTTGCATTACTCGAACCCATTGGAATTTCTCATAGCCCATTTGGTCGATTGTGGCTGTGTGGCAAGAACTTTAACTTGTTTCTCGGAAACTCTGGCCAAGAGCGTGCAAGCAATTCAAGTGCTTTTGGCAAAAGCTGTTAGCTGCGAGCAGCACAGACCTTGAATTCAATTACGCACAACAACATTGCATAAGTGTGAATGTGTGTGTGTGAAAGGAAGAACACTTTGTCCTGCGACTGTTTATGACATTGTCTGCCTGCCTGGCTTGCCTGCCTGCCTGTTAGTCTGTCTAAATGCTGTTCCGTCCGGCTGTCTGCTGCACTGTCTGCATGTTGATTTCCGGACGGCTGATTGCAGCAGTGGCTGCAACAGCAACAGCAACATTGCGACAGCAGCAGCAACAGCAATTTATGTTTCAGTTTTCACTCTCTTATTCATCAAGTCCTGAGCACGCAAGCAAAGATGAGCGTTCGCTACCTGGCCCTAAAAGCAGTTCAAGGTAACCGCAAAAGGTGCAACCAAAAAGAGTTCGTTACGTTGTTGCAGCAACCCTTTTTTTTTTTTAGTCTTTGCTGTTGTGCAAGTTGGGAAAATGGGAAACGCTCCCTAAACTGCTGCAGGACGAGTTGAGGACGCGACAGTGCGAAAATTGTTTTGTTTGTGGCACAAAAACAAGTTCTGCCTATGCCGTGCCACAGGCGAACGCGACAGCTGATGCGTTGATCTTATCAAACACGCACACACACAGACAGACACATTCACACTCCGATACACACGCAATATGCAAATTAATCAGAATTTTTGGGTGTATTTAGTCGAGTTAATGTGGCATTGATTTAACAACCCCGTCGCTGGCAGCTGTTAGGGCATTAGATCAGATCGCATTAATAGATTGTTGAACTTGTCAGCTGAAATAGTGTAGTGCTTAACTAGCAAACATATTACTTAATTATTGTAACCGGCCCCGCACCGATATCTTATCGCAGACACCTGTTTTGCTATCAGATACCTTGCGCCACCACAACTTGCCAAGGTGTTTGTGTTGGGCAACTATTTTAAATTAGTGAGCGATATCTATTTAGAAAGATACAAGTTACAATATATATATGATGGTAAATTAAATTAGGATATTGTTTTCAGTTATTCAACTTTAAGAACTTTTATTGAGCTAGCTTAGAAATCTTGTCATAATATTATACACATATATGATTTCTTTAAAATTTATAGTTATATAAATCAGTTTGAAAAGGTTTTATGTGTGTGCTCAACATAATAAACTTATCTGTTTAATTGACGTAAAGTTTTAAAATATATTTTACCACATTTAAGCTGTCTTGTCACATAATGTCATATTTAAGCCCAGAAACAATAAAAAACTTACGTCATAATACGCTTGGGCGATAATGATAATACTAAAGCTCTACAAAATGTGCGTGGAAAATGTATAAACTTATTTTTAGCTTTAATTTGACGTTTATAAAAATTGAAAATATATATGTATATATAAATTTTAAAGTATATAATAATATAAATTAGTATTGAGAGTTTCATGTCTTTAAATTTGACTTTTTAACTTAAACTGTTAAAAAAATTTTATAATGTATGTCTACATATATCATAATACAGCAATAGATCATTAGATCATTGCTTGCTTTGTTACTGCCTCATGTTGCACATAGGGGTTGCCCGGAGAGGCCAGCTGCTGTCTGCTGTCATAAGCTCCTAAAAAACTGTGAAGAAACAAATAGTACGCTTGCACGCACACACACACAGATGCACATACATGCATGTGCATATGTGTCTACATTACTCTCCACTAATTTTCTACAAACTCTTCGCCTTTCTCTCCTTCTACACTCTTCGCCTCCTCTGCTCGCCTTAACAGTCACAGCAATCGCGTGCACTTTTTAACATTTAACACTTTCCAGCATTTACAAACACTGTTAAGTGTTGCCAAATGCACAACAAAGTCAACTTGCATTGCAATTCATTCGAAACAAAAGACAGTTGTTGTATGCTGTAGCTGCCGCTGCTGCTGCTATTGTTGTTGTTGTTGCTGTTGTTACTCTGATTGTCGCATGTAAAACTACTGACATTTGCCGGCTTTTGATTTTCTTTTCTGATTTTTGTTGTTTTGTCACTGCTATGAAAGAGTGTGTGTGCGAGAGGGAGAGAGAGATCGAGTTGTTGTGGGGCAGAGGCAGAGGCAGATTGACTGACATCATTTCCGATGTTTATCTTTTCATGTTAACAACTGGCAAGAGCATCCAGACGACGCTACGTGACATGTACAGCAGACTAGACACGAGATAGCACACAGACACACACACACACATACACAAATTTAGATGGAAATCCTTTGCAACAACAACAACAACGAGCACCGTTGTGTAGGACTCCTTGCTGCATTTTCACTTTTCATGTTTGCCACTTGGCAATTGGGTTAAGTTCAATCAAATAGACCATAGATTGTCAATGTCTTAAGCTGAAAGGGAGCTGAAGGGGGGAGGGCAGCAAAGGGAAAGGCTGTGCTCTGACTTGTTGCATGCAGCTTTCACTCGATTTGCATACGACAGGCACTCGAAATTCATTTGGAAACTAGAAACTCGAGAATCTCTTTGAGAAAGACAAAGACCTGCTGTGCCCGCTGTCTCAGTTCCACACTTGTGCAAGTCCAAAAGCCGCTTAGCGACGTCTGCGTTCGTAATGGCCAATTAAGCAGCGTCGCTCGCTCAGGCAGCCAGTCAGTCATTCAGTCAATGCATCACTCGCTGGGCGAGTTAAGCAGGAAACACATGAAACCATGAAACACTCGGTCGCCCAGTGCGTGGGACCCCGGGCTCCACTTTCCAAAAAATGTATAAAAAAAGCAGCCAAGTCATGCGCACTTCATTTGCCGTTTGGGGCTGGGGCAGAGTGGGAGGTTATGCAGCTAAGCTTCAAAACTTAAAGCTGCAGGTGTGTGTGACAGTGTATGTGTGTGTGGGTGAGTGTATGTGAGTGTGGGTGTAGCTGTGCGCAGCCATGTGGCACATGCGTTATATGGCAGCTGGAGGCAAATATCATTTACGCTAAATGCACACTGTAACCCATAATTAGATTTGTCTGCGCGCAGAAATCCTTTTCGTGGTGTCCAGACAGGGGCGCATGCGTGCCACTTAGGGGCGTTGCATGTGTCTCAATGTGTGTGTTGTGTGTGTGTGTGTAATTAGGGGTGGCAGCCACTCATTATGCTTTTAAGTACGTTTAAGCCCTACTCAGATAAAGAGATACAGCTGCAGTTGAACAGCCTTAAACGAAGCTCACATTCCATTTGTGCGGCATGCCACAATTTGATGCTCGCACAAAAATTGCCAACTGATTGAAATCTGAGGCAATGCTGCCCACCAAAGATGCCGACGCTCAGATATGGATGTTGGGCAGACACAGCCAGAGTCTGTCTCTAGCTATGAATTTCACAGATGCACAGATACAAACCGAAAAAAAAAAAACAGAATTTGAGTTGAAATCGTGTTGGCCTGGCTCTGTGCCTTGACTTGTCTGGCTGCCTGGTTGGCTGGCTGGCAGCACGAAATGCAATTACAATAGGGCAAATCGAAATAACAGTGGAGGAGCCGAGGGGCATTAGGGGCAGGGAGCTGTTAGACTGACGAGTCGAAAAATACATTTAGTTGGAAATAGCTGCAGTCGCTGCAGACCTGGCCAAAAGCAGCTCGGTTGGCTGTCTTCAGATTACGATGCGGCCAAGCGGAAGAGACGTAAATTATGTTATAAGCCGGGCGGATATAACGACCAGCGACAGCATTCCTTGGCAGCCGGCTCTGCTGCTCGGCCCAGCTGTGAGCTACTTGTATCTGTCAGATACGTTTTGCCCAAATGCAACCTTTGGCTTGCCTAATGTTTGTTTACAGTTCATGTTGCTGTTGCTGTTGTTGTTGCTTGCGCCCAATCTATAACGATGCATCAATTGGGTCAATTCGACTCTTTGTTTGCAGCAGCCGCACGTCAATGAGCCGTGAATTGACGCGCATTGCTCTTGCGGATACGGTTGCTGATGCGGATACGGATGCGGATGCGGATGCGGAAGCTGGCTGTATGCAATTCAATTGCTCGCCCATTGATTTTGCACTAGGTCAGTCTGTTGCCTGTTTGGCGCTGCAACAGCTGCTGCTGCCCTGCCAGCCCCTGTTCGGCTCTATAGGGTTTCGTTCCATGCCAGTCCGAGGGTTGCAAACCATTTGACAGGCACTCAAAATGTCATCAAATGGTTTGCTGATTGCGCTTTGCTCTCACAAATGTGTAATAAAAATGTCTATGGTATAATTAAGTGCAATTGGAAAGTTAGCTGAGTCGACTAATAGATACTCTGGGATACTCTGGGATGTAAAGAGATTTTATGAAGAGTGAACTAAATGATAATAATTTTGAAAATGAGATAGTGTAGGATATAGATTAGAGTATGCATATAGAGTGCACATAAATTTAAATAAACTAATCTGTATTTATTGTATACTCAAACTGGAATCTTTTGTATTCATAATCAAACCTAATCCAATCCAACCCTGTAGTAGACTTTATGTACAAGTCTCATATAATAGCATTAGGGTTAGGGCTCTCCTATTTACCCACCCCAATGCTCATGCAATACATGACACACAAATCCCTACACCAAACAAAAGTAAAGGGTATTTCACGAGCTGAAAGCAAACGCAACTTCAACTCTATGTTTAGGTTCCACTTCATAGGCTGATGCAGAGATTTTTCAAGTGCTGTGCATTGTTTGAAGCATGAAAGTGTTTAGAGTTTTTTACCATTTGTATGTGTCTATGTATATATATATATACCTAAATTTTGTTCATACTTCCGGTACGCCGTGGCGCTTAAAACTGTCACAGCCGGAAGTGCAACCTGGCATTTTAGTTAGGTTTTAATGCCGCTTTCCAATTGCGCACACAATGGCAACATTAACGAGCCGTTTAGCCCACTTTTGGACCGCGTCGAAGGCGTGGCAGCACGTGTGTTGCATTAATTGAACGTTAGCTGCAACAATAGAATTCCGTACGGGCTAAGCAGGCGTTGTTTCGTCGCCACCAAAACGAATGCAAAAGATCAGCGATCGGCAAAGGTTCCATTTTAATGGGCTCTGACCCAGTTCGCGGCAGGCATGCATGTTATTTGCCCATGTGTGCGTGCTCCCTATAATTTATTTGTATTTTTCGCAGACGCTGAACTGTTTCGCCTTGTTTCGCCCTGTTTCGGCTTGTTTTGCAATCCAGAGTTCAACAAACTGCCAGCAGATCCGAAACAGATGAAAACAAACAGAATTTCCCCAAGGGGCACAGCTGTTGCTGCGCTTCAGCGACAATCTCAACGCCGTTGCCTCCACAGCTGCCCCACCACTGCACAAATAAATTCCAAGCGTTCAAAACATGTCAAGTCCAATGAAAGGGCCTAGCACATAGCCCGCCCCCCATCACCCCCCTTATTGCGCGCCACTGTGCAACGTTTGAAAGTGTAAATGAATTTGTTCTTAATTATTATGATGAGACGCTGTTTGCCACAGCTTGTTGCCACTGCTTGTTGCCAGTTGTCCGTCGCTCGGCAATTCGTTTGGACTTGCCCCAAAGTTTCGGTGTCATTGATTTACTGTCTGCCGCATGCGAATGGGGCAAATGGGTTGCCGTCCGCATCTCGTGGCGTTTCCAATCCCTGGACGCGCCATGTAGCATGATGTGTGTGCGCGCTTTTTATGTAGCGGCAACAGAGTCTTTTAAGCCTATACCCAGTAGCCAAGGGGCATGCCAACTAATAAGCTGCCTGTGTGAGAACTGAGGACATGGTATTAAAAGAAAATAAACCTAAACATTTATGGTGAGAAATTCGGAAAGAGAAAACATATAATAGATTAGTTACATAACAGCTCGAGCTGTATTCCAGGGTATTGCCTAGTCGCTGACTGCCCTTTTTGGTAGACACACAAAAAAGTAAGAAAGAGCATAAAATACGGCCTGATGAATATGGTTTTCTTGTGTCGTTTTCTGGTGGTGGGAAAATGTTTTTCTTTTGATGCCCACAGATGCGCCGAGGAGGAAGTGAATGTGAACTTATTTGAGATAAATTAATGGATTTGTTAATGAAACAAATTACTAACTAATCTTAGACGCTGCCTCTTAAAAGTTTTCTTCGCCCTTAACCATGCCAAAGTTAACTTCAGTTCCTTTCCAACTTTAGATTTATGGGAACTCTATAATGCAGTCGCTACTCGGCTAATGTTTCCTTTTTTTTTCTTCTTTTATTGGTTTTATGTCTATGCTTAATTTATTGTTACTTTTATCTGTAACTTTTTATTGATTTTTTGTTCGGCTCGAACAGATTTATGAGCTCGAAAATTGATTTGGCATTGGAGATGCCCAAGCGCAAAGAAGTCATTAAAAAGTCATTCGAAGTGGTCAGACTCTCTAGATACAGCATCTGCTTGAAGGTCCTTATCAGTGGCGTGTCCAGTGCCGCACGGCTGATCCTGAGAGCTCGTAAAGCAGCTGATATAACAAGTGCCATAAATGTTTTTATGAACATCTGTTGCCTAATTTATGTTTCAATTTCAATTTAATAACCGAGCCGCCGGCCAGGCCATGTGCACATAAAACTGTCATAATATCGAATGAAAATGCAATGCGACAAATAATTAATTGTCTTTAGCAGCAAGTGGCGTAGTCTAGTGGAAGACTTGTCAACATTGTAGATACCCTGTGGAGATAAAATAAAAGTAATAAAGGCAGAATATATCTATAGTATTATATTTATGTGCGTATTAAAAACAACATAAGGAATTATTATATATTAAACCATGAAATATGATATATAAAATCTAAAAACTAAATGAATTCTAAAGAATCAACATACACTAACTTTATACAGGGTATATTCCAGTGTGTCGAGCTGATTCATGCACTCAAACTTGTTGCTTGATTATTGGAGAAGTGAAATTAATTTGCTGGGGCTGCCTTCATCATGCTGGTAGCACCCAAGGCACAATTGGAGCTCATTAATCAGCGCATCTTACAGGGTATTAATAAATCAAAATTAGTTTGAAGAAAAGCCAACTCAAGGGTGTGTCTCGATGTAGCTGTCGCTGATATTCACTGTAAAATCAATAAATTAAACAGAATTGCAATTATTGACATGACCTTTGTTTAGCTTGATAAGAGTTACAACTCGAAAGTGTGTGTACGTGTGTGTGTGATTTGAGGTCTTATCGGCATAGTGAACTCGCAACAGGTGATAAAACTAACTGCCCGCCTAATGAGCCAACCTATTAGCCAACTAGACGACCTACTAACTGGTTTTGCTGCCTGTTTTAATGCCTCATATAAATTTTTGGGCTCGACCATAGAATTTTTATGGCCGAAACTTTCCAAATAGAGATTTAAAAGCGTGTCTAATGCAGTCATTAACAAGCTTATCGATTTCCATTTCGATTTTTTAATTTATGCCAAGCTATTCTCATATTTTAAGACACATAATTGTAACATCTCAAATTCCCAGGAAAACAATTTCAACCAGTTCTTTCTCTGTGTGTTTGCCTTCCTTATGTTTTTTATCAGTTTTATTTATTTGTTTGTTTGTTCTGTTGCAACGGACAGCGAAATGTCAAAAGTCTCGCCAAGTGCTGACAGCAATACAAAATTGAATTTATATATATATTGGGAAATATAGATAATTGTAAAAAAGAAAACAATGTTGTAGAGCTGCAGTTATGAAACAGAAGATACTCTGTAATTTTAGTTATTTAGAAGAAACTCTTATTACAATGTGAAGCGGACATTCAATCCAATTTCCGTTTACCTTTTGCACCTTCTACAATTACAATAGGCCAATTGAACATCCTCTTCTATTTGTAACCCAAGCTAACCTAGTTCCCATGGCTCAAATATCTTGCGCCTTTCTGCTAATTACTGAATATTGTTAGCCCAATTTACTTTTTTTGTATATACAAATTATTTAATTGAAAAATGATATTTAAATACATGCAGTCTGTATTTGTATAATATGCAACCCGAGCTGCTCCAACTACAGGGTATTTGTGGGACTACAAAAAAATACTTAAAATTCATGATTAAAGCCGCAAGTTGAGAGACAAATATTTATGCTTGACGCAGCGCAAATGTTTACAATTCGATGTATTTACAATTTCATTATTTTCCATAGCTGTTTACAATTCCATTGGCTGTTTGTCGGATGCATTAACGAGTCTCTGTCCGACGACTTTGTCGCATAATGTGACATAATTATGTTTGAGTTAGACGACAGCCATGGAGTATGTAGAGAGTGTGGGCGTGTTGGTGGGCGTGTTGGTGGAGCGCTTGTCTGGCAATTGCTGCAACTTAAAAGCTCAAGGATCTGCGCACTTCTCAGACACATGGAGACACAGTTGAGAATGTTGAGATTAGCGCTAAATGCAGGCGCAGCTCTGCTGCTACTCTCGGCCAGCTGCTGCGTTGACAGACGGACAGACACCTTCTGTAGCACCTCTTACCGCTTCCATTTCCATCTCTCAGACACAGACGCGGGGAAGCACTTGTGATTATCTGCGCCTCGTCTGCACTTAATGGCCAACGATAAGCGACAGATGCAGCGACTATATGGGATTGGAGGCCAGTGTCTGCTATGAAGTGTCTGGCAATCTTTACTAAAATTACGCCAGCCAACCAACCCCTCTGTGATGGAGCTCTTAAAGCGCAGCGCAGCGTCACATTCTTGACAAATTTGTGTTTTTGTGCATTTTCTAGTTTTCTTAAGGTTTTTCTTTCGGGAAAGTTGACATAGTTTGAACCCACATAGGCCCAGGCCAAAACCGTGAGCGAGCCGGCCTTTCACTTGGTCGTGTACAGACAGACAGACAAACGGTGGGGCAGAGGAAAGGGGCGTTCCTTATAGCAGCTACTGCACCTTGCCGCATGCAACTCGTGGCAACGAGTTCACAGCTAATCGTCGCCTGTGCATCAGCTATGGCTACTTCTTTTTTTTTGTTTTCCATGCAATCAGTTAAAGGATGTTCTGCTTTTATCGCACTTCTCTTGGCCAACTTTCTATATGGCGATTGGCATTAGTTACATTTGATTGTCGCTGGGCTTTAATTAACCGCAATGGCAGCTGCTGCTGCTGCTGCTGCCGCCGCCAGCTGCTTGCGGTTGCTCGTCGCTCGTCGCTCGACTAACTCCAATTGCAATTGTCAACCGATAGGCTGCAGGCCATGCGATACGGCGGCTACAAAAACACACAAAAACCACAAGTTCAAAAGTTCAACAAACAAAAGCAAAGCTAAGCTGAGAGAGAAAAAAATAACTTTCTAAATTTGTACATCAACATAAATAACGAAAACATTTGCCACTGACAATTGCAATGTGGCCCAGGGGAGCCATCGAGTGGAGCCACAGCAAACCTGCCTGGCCCCGCTGCTCTGCTCCTCAAGCAGTCAGATGGACTAAAAATAAATTAAAGTCCACAAATTGTGTTGTTTTTTGTTCTATATATACCCTATAATTTATAGAGCAGCTGAGAAAAAAAACTTTTGCAAATTCTGTTTGAATTTTACTCTATAAAACATTTTTGGGATTTGATACTTGATTATAGATGCTTGAGATTGAGTAAAAACTCAAATCTGGCATGGGAAACTTTTTTAGTTGAGTATCCCTTAGTCGATCAATGATGTTTCTAGATTTTAGTTTGTTTATGTTTGCACTTCAGCGCTTGAATTTAATTATGGGACAGCTTAGTGAAGGCAAAT
The DNA here is from genome assembly GCA_035045145.1 of Drosophila meridionalis. NCBI lineage: Eukaryota > Metazoa > Arthropoda > Insecta > Diptera > Drosophilidae > Drosophila > Drosophila meridionalis. Next base: position 11,521,215 of record JAWNPG010000020.1, on the reverse strand, counting down.
TCATTTGTTTAAGCAATTAACTGCTTATCGAGAGGCAAACAAACTCCGGGCACTAATTTGTATCTGCATCTGTGTGTAGCACGCTCTCGCTCCGACTCTGGTTCTGGTCATCTAATGAGTTGTAAATGCGCACAAATCTTCATTGCATCAGCAGGCGGCAAATGGCAGTTGCATGCAAATATTTGTGCAGCTCGCAAAGAGAGAGAGAGAGAGATGGTCGTGTGGGTCTTGTTCCTTGGGCCGTAATTCGATCGCCTGCAGGGCTTCGCAGCGATGTCTTTTGCTTGGCTGCCGCTGCCTTTCGATACAGGAAACCATAAAAATCCTCCAGCATTTAGTGTGAAGCGGCGACATATGAGAAATGAATGATGACTGCGATGCGCCTTGAGTTTCATTCACAGCAATGTCTGTTCCCAGTTCGAGAGAGATAGCTGCGAAGGGCAAGGACATGTCTTAAGCATACACACACTCACACACACACATGTTCGCACATTCTCTTAAGGGCACGCTTGGTACTTGTTTATCCTTAGAGTTGCTTCCTTGCCTGGTTCCTGTTCCCGTGCCCTATGTTCCTGCTGCTGTTTTGTACCTGCCTGGGAATATATTTTTATTTTTTGCTGCCTTTGTTTTTAGGGGAATTCTTGCCGCTCTTTGTTCTCATGTTTATATTTTTTTACCCCCTACTTTCCTTTAGAGCTACCCACCCCTGGTTCTGTCTGCCTCTCTCTCCCTCTCTCTTTCTCTGTCTGTCACCTCTGCTGCTTGTGATGTTTTGGCTAAGTGTTGCCAAATGTTTGCAGCATTTCCTGTTGTCTACTTTAAGGCGCTGTCGCACGAAGGCTTCGCATACCCTTTGACTGAATATTTCTAGAGGTGTATTATATAAGTTTATTTAAAGTACTAGTTCACATATATGATATAAATTGTATTGTATTTATTAGTCTTTTAAAAGCCTTAACAAAACGTAATAAATTAGTGTATGATTTTTAATTATTTATTTATTTTTTTATTGCTTTGCAAAAAAAGTTTAATATTTTTGTTAAACAAGTTTTTTGCTACCTCAAAATGACAACTTAATCTAGTTTAACATTATTTTGATTATATTTCTACAATTGTTAAAATATTATTTTATATTCTTGATATGTTAATGTTCTTGTTCCCCGACGCACACAGGGTATTTTCGAGTCGTCCATTATTCATTGCCTTGGGTTCATTTTTCTTCTTTAACTTAACACGTGTCAAAAAAGTTGGAAAAAACTGTCGCAAAAAAAGAAATATATATGTATATGTAATGTTATATAAAGTTTGCAAAAAACAACAACCTTTAGGTGCTGAGTACCGAGTGAATTTAATACCCATTCGCAGTTGAAGAAGTTGCAGGAGTTGCAGACTGGCTGGCACTCGCTTGGGTGCTGTGCTGCGACCCTTACAGCCTGCGACCCTCAGCTCGTCCAGAGTCCTGCGTTCCGCGTCCCCCTTTGCAACTTGCAACTTAGCACTTGGCATTGTTGCCAGCTGTTGTTGTTGTTGCCGCTGCTGTTTTTCCGCGTTGCAGCAGCAAGAAGTTAATGTAAAATGCATTACGCGGCTGCTTGAACCAGGCTGTGACCCAGCCGCAGGGCACGAAATGTGACACGCCTCACAGGCAGCCGTAGGCCGTAGGCCCTTTGCAACAACATCATCTCGTTCTGGAGTGAAGTGGAGTGGAGTGGCAGCAGTTCGCATAAATCTAAATGCCTAATGACTAGCGCCTAATGTTAATTCATTTTTCAATGGGCCCTGACTCTGTAATTGAATAGGAGCTTAGGCGAGGAGTTGGCAGGATTTCATTTGATCAGGTTAGCTTATTGTCTCAATTGCGTCAAGCTAATGCCGTCACACTCTCAGCCTGCTGCCAATTAGCATACTTGCCGCCTCACTCAAAACTTTGGGCCAAACAAATAAACTTGCGGCTGGCAGGAAGCTGTTAAGACAGAAGCATTTCGGCTTATTGCGTTGCCAAGTCAATTAACGCTTTATGCGCACTCATAATGAACCCACTGAGAAATTGTTGAGCACAATTCATGTTTTGCAGTTAACTAAACTCAAGTTGTGATTAATTTTGATTAAAACTAACTGGAGGGCAAGTCATAAACAAGATTACAATGGGAAACTTTTTGATGAGCGGCATTTCAGTGTGGGCTGAATAGAAATTAAGCAGAGATTGAATGAGAAAAGCTGCTTAGTTGTTGAACAGAGGTAATCTGCTATCTACTGTAGTACTTATAATCATTTTTTTAGTCTCAGTTTGAATATCTAAAGATTATTTTAAGTCATCCATTGTGTGTAGAATATTGAGGAGTTGTGTTTATATTCGACAATTGTTTGTTTTTGTTTTTAAGCCAAAAACTAACAGCCAGTCCTTCCTTAATACTTCAACATGTGAACAGCAAAACTGAAAATGGTCCAAAATAAAGAATTTTAAGATATTTTAAGATTAAAGAACCATAACTTTATTTAATTTTAAACTATAAACCAAGCAAAAATATATATTTCTTCTTAAATCCTCTGACTTATAATCAGTATTAAAATAAATAAAAACTATGCTCATTTTACAATTTGTATTGGTTTAAGCTTAATTAAAGCGTAGATCTTCATTATTTCGATTGAATCGATGAAATCTTTTCAGCATTGCAGCCCTGGGCTTAAGCGTTTCAAGCATTTCCCTAGCTATATTGAAGTTTTCATAATAAACCCATCACGTCACGCATCTATTAAATGCCCAAGCCTCATCGGTTTTCGATTCCCATTCTCAGTTTGGCAGGGCTTCTCTACTCTGTGCTTATATAAGAAAATAAGCTCACGTCATGTTCCCAAGCTCTGTCAGCCCAAGGTAGGTAGTCAGCCAAGTCCGTCAGTCCGGCAGCCCGGTAGTCCGTCAGTCTCTATGGCTCTACATAGTTCAAGGCTGTGCCCCATAGCCCGCACTCCGCTGTTCTCTGAGAGATTCGTGTAATTTCTAAAGTCTTTCAACGGTCGGCTTGTAATATGACTACGTAGTTAACAGATACAGATACAGATACAGGGCTTGCGCAGCAGATATATTTTTACAGATTGTGCGTGGCTGCGACCGGCACATCGGGATAGATAGATAGTTCGCTGTTCGCTCTCTGACGAGTCCCGAGCCGCTCTGGCCACATTTCTGAACAAGTCTTCCACGAAATGCTGAAACCCGTTTTGGGTCTCAGCATTTTTGTCGAGTGTACTTCAATTGAACTACTCAATGCTAACTCAATTGCTGTGAGGCCTAGGGCCGCCGCTGCTGCTGCTGCTGCCATTACCATAGCATACACACTTATAGTCAATTGAAGCAGATACACACTCACACACACCCACACACATACATACATAGATGTAAGTTTTTACACGTATAGAGACAGACCTTGCCTTGTGGCTTTTTGTTATTCTCAGCGACTTCATAAACATTTGTGGAGCTCATGGCTGGCATCTAAGCCGGATATCGCGCCCATAATTCACACACAGCCTGCTTTCACTTCCTTTAACCCCCGTCCCCATCACACACACACACACACTCGCTCTTCTGGTATTTTCAAGTTCAAATCAAACATTCGCCATAATCTTCAAGTGTCAGCTGCATCATTTTTTATATTTTTCGTCTGCTCTTTTTTTATGAAAAAGGCAAATCCAAATACATATGCTTAAAATAAAGCAAATGCAAACATACACACACACACGCACACACACATAAAGGTGCAAAGTAAATGAGCTGTAAAGAATGGAAAACAACGTGCCCCAAAAACAGAAAATAAAAGGAAGCAAAAGCAAAGTCGGAAAATGTCGCAGAGCATTGCAATGCACCACCAAAGTGGTTGCTGTTCGACGGGGGCGGAAAAACGTGAAAAACTCTCGTGAGCATTTTTGGGCATAATTCGTCTAAATTTAGACACAGCAGCAGCAGCAGCAGCAGCAAAACCCAATAAAATTGTTAGCTGCATTTATTTTTAAACCCCGTAGCCAAACACTTCCGCAGAGGGTGCCACGAGTTTTAGGCTCTAGGATGTTGCCCCTTAATGATATCAGTTGCGCTGATCGCTACAGCTGTCTCACTCTACCGCTGCCCCCTCCCTGCTGCCCCTAGCTAGCTGTTGGAATGTTAAGTGAAGTTTATCCCGCGGGTACTCGCTGAAAAACGCATGTCACTTAAATTTATTGGCCGCAACTACAACAACAACAATAACAGACCGGGAAAACAACAGCATGTCTGTCTGGCGGTCTGTCTGTCTGTCTGTCAGACAGTCCTCCTCTGGCATTTGCAGTGTGAAATGCATTTTTCATTCAATTTCCCAACGCTGGATTTTATGTGTCGTCGTCCCCAGGGCTGTAAAATCGATTGATACGGACGGAACAACAGACCCATGATTGAAATTGAACAGACTAGCGCATAGAGCGTGGGTGTGCGTCGAGATTGGGTCGAGTTGGGTTGTGTCTGCCTCTTTGTAGAGACACTCAAATGTTTAGCAGCAAATTTAACTGCTCGTCTCTTAATTAGTTTACATGGTCATAATATCGTGTATAGAGAGACGATCTCAGCTGAGCGGAAGTCTTACGCTCGTAATCAACTTAAAGCCCGACCCGAGCTTGATTAATTAGAGCAAAAGAATATATCGGCTAATTGCTGTCACGACTGGCGACAGGGGTCAATTAATTTAAATAAAAAGCCAAATTGTCAGGTCATGCAAAGAAACAGAAACAATAAAAACTCACGAAGATCTTAATTAATTGTGTGGGAGGTCCGCATTGCCAATTGTGTAATAAATAGTTTCAATTGCCGAAGGCAGGCAGCAGACAACGGAAAATGGGAGGGAGAGAAAGAGCGAAGAGAGAGAGAGAGAGAGAGAGAGAGAGAGAGTACTGTTTGCTGTCTTTCCCACTTTTACCTTCAAATTAGCATCTATAACAAATTAAGCTGTTCAGACAGTCTATCAGGTAACTCCGCCTATTCAAATCTACTCAGTTCCACTTAAATTTTTCTGAAAGTTTGCTTCTCGGTATAATCTAGTATAAGATAACATAAAAGATTCTCTTCCCAGCTCCAGTTCTGTATTTCTAAAGAAACTTTCAATTCTTATAACGGCAAATTTTTAACTGTTCTAAAGTTTCTTTATGACTGTAGCTCAACGATGAAAAATTATAAGAAATAATTTTATTAGAGATTTTAAAAGTTCCCAGATTCTGTCATGCTTAATTTTTATGAATATTAGTTGAATGTGTTAAGTTTCAAATTTAATATTTCCTAATTTTAAAAACTTTAACAAAAATTTCGTAGTTTCGTTTTTAATTTGAATAAATAACAGTTAGATCTACTTTTATATTCTAAACGATGTGATGTTAATCGCAATATAATGAATTGGGCCTTTTGCCAGTCGTGCGTTATCTGGCATCTTCATATTTAGTTATAAAAGTTCTACAAGGCATTCGCTGAGGTCACATGATTAGCTAAGAGGGTCGACAGTCGAGGGTCTATGGTGTGGGCATCAAGTTAAACCCTTGCCAGCTGCTCGCTTGGCAAGCCCCAAAAACTCACATTGTGAGTTATCATAAGCCGCAGTCGCATCGACCTTTTATGAGTTTTATGGGACGGCAAAAATCACGTGACGTGCCCAATTTCGGGCGATGCGGCGAGTGCGTGGGTGTGCCACGGGGCATTGATATGAGCCGAGTGATGCCAGCGATTCGCATAAATCAGATTTAATAGCCCAGCTGCAGGAGTCAATCGGCAAGTTGTAGGTCGTTGTCAGTCGTTGTGGTTGCTGCTGATCGACTTGCCGGGGGCTCAGCCTGGTTTTAGCAACGGTTTTAATGAGATTTCAGAAACGAGACTGAAAAACAATTTTGTCACTTTGTTATTGTTGTTGTTGTTGCTTTTAGGCTTGTCAACATTTTGCGTCTTATTTTTTTGCCTCGCTTGAGTGTTGCTAGCAACATTTTTGGCGCTTTACGAGCAACATTTGCCCCCTGATTACAGTTACTCACTCCACTTATATGATATATATGTTTCTCTCTCTCTCTCTCTCTCTCTCTCGGTCGCTGTAGCTCTCACACCACGCCTTTTGGCTTTTCACGCTCCGCTGCTGCCGCCGCTGCTGTTACATTGCATAAATTTGTCGAGCTTTTGTTGTTGCTGCTATTTTGCGTTGTTTGTTGTTGTTGTTTCTGCTGCTGCTGCTGCTGCTGCTGCTGGCTGGTGGCTTTACAATTTATGCCCCCAAAACGTCGCCTGCCTTTTGTTGGCATGCGAAAATTTGCTAAAATAGCAGCCAGAAGCCAACAGCCAGCGCCCAGCGCCCAGCAGCCAGTGTTGCCGCATAAAAACTTTCTGCTGCCGTTGCCTATAAAGCACATGTGACTACACTTTGCGTTCTCCCATGCTCATACATATGTATATAATGTAACGGTTTCCGTGTCTGTGAGTGTGACTGTGAATGTGTGCGTGTGTTGTGTGCTATTTATGTATTAAGTTAAAGCTTTGTGCTACAAATTTTGGCTTTAAGCTCAACTAGCCACAGCATGCAATGGCTGCCTGCCTCATAAATCATCTACTACTAAAGCTAAGCAGACAATGCGATAAGCGCAGCTTTTCAGGTTGTGCCAGGTTGCGGCTCAGACTCATCATTTATAACAAGTGTGCGGCTTGGCTTGTTGCATTCGATGTTTTCCTTTTTCGATAAGCCAGCAACATTGATAAATTGATATCGACCCAAAAGCAGTAAAAACTGTGGAAGTTGGTATTCGAGAAGGTGACAAAGTTAGTTTATGGAAATGGGAATACAAATTAGAATAGCTGAGATTTTGATACTTAATTATTAATTAAATTAAAAAAAAAAAAAAAAAATCAATCTTAACTTATTCTATTTTAGAAATAAAATGTCTAGTAACTATAGTAACTGTCTAGTAACTATATCTTAAATGAGTTTTGAATAAGAAAGGAAAACACTATATAGTTTGCAGAAATGCAGAAAATATCAGAACTAATTTATATATATATATACTTCAAAGAAGATTTCTTTTGTATTTACTAAATATGTTAGCATTCTCTGATGATGTTTAATTCAGTTGATGAATATTAAGATGGTCCTACATTATTTTGCTATAATAATATATGTAATAAAATATAAAAATATTGTACAATTCACAAAAGCATTACAAACTTTTGGAATCAAGCAAATCTCCTTTGTATAAAACTCATTTACATATTTTATAAGAGAATCTCAGAGTCGTCTAGTTTAGCATATATTTTCTTTATTAAAAATTCATTGCTTGACGACTTTCATTTATTTAGCTTGTGCTCTTTTTTTCGTGTTATCGCAACGGATGCTGCAGGACTTTCATTTCCCGTCCGTTCGCTGTCTATTGAGCCCTGTGCGCCCCGCCGTATGGCTTCAGTGCGACCGAAATGTGACCCGTAATTGCTTTAAATGCCATTATGACACTTACGCACAGCAGCAACTCCGTGGCTCGTGGTGCACAGTCCGTGGAGAGCGAACGCTGATGTCCATGTCTGCTCCGGCAGCTCTGGCAACTCGCCAAGGGCCAAGGGCCAAGGGCAGCTCGTGGTTGTTGTCGCGGTTGCAAGCTCGTTGCGCTTGTTGGCTTCAATTGTTTTCGCTTTAAATAATTAAATTAAAATGGGCAGTCGAACTGATTGGAGCAGTGGGGCAGCAGTCGCCTGCTGCTGCTCCGTCCTCCAGTACCGCTGCAATTAAGGTTTTTTCTTTCTTTTTTTTTTGTTGGCCGCAGTGCGATGCTTGGGCTGAACGACTCAAGTGCGTTGAACCCGATGTCGCCTAGCCACCAATTATCGATGTACTTCTTCTATGCCTGGCCATAAATCTTTCGACATTATCGCATGCTCCACACCAGCCTGCCTCGCAGCTCCACGTGCCGCAACTACGTGCCTTGTATGGAACTTGTTTTGCGCAAATTATGCGACAGAACGCACTGCTCTAGCCCAGCAGATCGTATCTGCCAGATACAGCTACATGACCATAAGCAGCAGCTGCAGTCGTAGCCGCAGCCGCAGCCTTGCACGTACTCAACCACATTGCACCACCAGCATCAACACCCCCGCTCGCTGCAGTAGGCGGTGTCAATTTATGGCCAGCGCTAGTTTCTAATAAGAATTTCAACGCCTGGCTTTGGCTTTGTTGGTTTCTGATCGGATACGCATTCGGCATCTTGTGCGAATCTGTCATTTATTTGCGGCTTTGGTGCCAATGTGCCACAGCCAAATGCACTTTAGCTAGCTATCATTTCATAGACCAGACACAACTGTCGGCCTGTCTGTCTGCCTGTCCGTTGATATGTGTGGCTTATTGGTTTTGTCAGACACACGACACACGCTTCGCTCGCATCATGTCTGGGTTTTGATTTGTGCTCTGCTATAAATTTCAACAGATTGACACGACAATTGACAATTGTCGCGTGACATCGGCGCCAACTCGAATTTGATATTTCGTGTTTGAAAACAGTTGGAGGAGGCACTTAAAGCCTTTGAATACTATTACGAACAGTATCTAATTGAAGTTTGTCGTGATTAAACAATTTCAAAAGTGGAATAATAATTGATAATTTTATAAAATGTTGATTTTTATTGTATTTTGGATACTCCCGCCAAAATTTTTACGAACGGAGTTCAGGGGATCTTTTAGTCGGGCACTCCCCACTAGAGCTTTCGTACTTAATTTTTGCTTTAATTTGCTCTACGTCAATTATCATCTCTAATTGCAAAAGTCATTCAATATCTCAGTCAAATTGTGGGAAATTCTGCTTTCTGTTGGCTTGCATTAAGTTTTTATGCCTGGCTATAAATTTATTGTTTACCCAATTGCTTTGTGTATTGACGCTTTAATTATTTATTTTGCCAGCCAATGCGCTATTCGATACATCAGGCAATTGTCTTTGTCTGAGAATTGGCCAGCGCTGGTCCGATACGATCTGTTGTGTGTATGTATGTATATGGCCACATGGAATGAGTAACGCAACTGGCCATATCTGACAGCCACTTTATGCTCTTGGCCCTGAACTGCAGTGACCGGCAAATGCAGCGCCAATCGGGCGTACATAAGTTATGTGCATTATCCTCCAGACAGACGGAGAGACGCCCAAAAATAAATAAAAAAGAAAAGTCTCGCAAATTAAAATAAAGAGGATGCAAATTGTCGTTTTTAAGGAAAAATAATTTTGCACAGTTAATTTGTTATTTCCGCAGCTGCTGACAGTTTCCGGCAGTGGCCAAGAGCACCTGAGCATGCTTAATTGAATTTCGGGCCCAAATGAGCCGCGGATTGGGGCATGCAAATTGTAGTTGCCGTTGCTGTTGCCGTTGTCGTTGCTGCTGGTGCGTTTCGGCATGTGCTCACTGTCAAGTGCAACATGGCCAGGCAGGCGCTGCGTGCCAATGTCTGCGCACTTGAAATCACAAAAAAATGACTCAAAGTATCTATAGCTGTGACTGTAGCTGAGGCTGTGGCTGGCGACCCACAGTGCCCAGACTCATGCATCTTCCAGTGGGGCATTCAACGTCAAAATGCTGCCCGGCTGCCATAAAATTGCCTGAATTTAGCGCTAGCTGAGAGACGCCGCTCAGTTGGCTACTGTTCCCAGTTGGCATGCCTGGCAGCGGTCCAGCTGCCGCGTCGAGTGTCTTTGCCTTTGCCTTGTTAATCTACGAGTGGCAGTCGCTGTTCCTGGTACTTGCAGCCGCTGCTCCTCGGGCTTTGTTGTTTTCATTACCGTCCACATGGGCGCCTATTAAATGCAAAATGTGCAGACAGCCCGAAAGACAAACGGTCGTCAGCCCAGATATACCAAGTGCTGCTCCGCGCCGATCCCGCCGCTCAGCTCCACATATTCGCAGCATTTCGCATCTTGCAGCGTCTGTCATACGAATTAAATATGCAAGTGCCGTCCCGGGCAGCCATCAGCGGCACTTGCAGTTGGGTGCTGGCCATGGAGCTGGGAAGTTCTGGACCGCTTGGGTGATTAAAGTTAATTACATTTTTCATGGCTCACATCAGTTTTTCCTCTTCCCCTTCTGTTTTTTTATGAGCTTCGCCTGCGTTTTTTTGTTTTATTATTTATTTATGGTGTGTCCTTGGTCTTTGCCGATTTTTCCACTCTATTAATTTGCCTGTTGATTTATGTGCGGGCGGCGGGCAGATGGAGGAGTTTTCTTTTCTTTTTTTTCGGAATTTGTTTATATGGAAATCAGTGCAAACAGTGTGTATGTGCGGCATGTGGCATCATCGTCATGTAAACATTGAAGCAGGGCGTTAAATCGAATAGCAAATGCCGCAATCATTTCGCAATAGGCAGCTGTGCCAAAGATCTTTAAGAGAGCGAGAGAGCAGCCCTAAATGGGCAGCTGGAATGTGCGGCACACACTGTTTCGCTTAGATTGCATAAAAGGCTGTGATTGATCACACGCACAGTTATGATGTGCATATATGGGTTATGTACTGAGTCATGCTGTAAAATTATGGCACATACATAAACTACAATATATGGAGTAGACTGTGAGTTGCAACAGCTTATGAATCATTTGATTGTATTACATTTCCTATTCCTAATCAAATTGCTATAATATGGCACTCTGAAAGCTATCCAATTTCGAAGATATCGCTAGCACGGAAATTAACTAGTCTTTCCAGGGAATTAAATGTGTATAGTAAAGCTGGTTAGGCAAGCTTTATTAATAGGCCATTATAGAAGTCACTGGGCACCGATATCGCTTACAATTCCCAAGTGGTTAAGGCTCACACTCAGTATAAAGTTTAGCCTATAAGAGTTGGAACAATTTCTCATTTCTCAAATTAGCGAACTTATAATCTTATATAACCCATATCAATTATTTATATTAATTCAATATTCCTCTTTCTCTCTCTACCTTTTAGCTGAAAGCGACCTGCTCACCTTTGCACAACGTAAGCAGCATTACGAGTCGGACAAGTCATTCCAGAAGGAGCTCTTCTCCAACGATACACGACCGCATAGCGTGCGTCAGCTGTACAAGGAGGCGGGCAAGGAGGTGGTGCTAATGTCCACAGCAACAACACCGCCACGTTCCGTATCCTTTAACGCCGACACCCAAACGAACGACGACGTTCTCGATGGCATTACGGAAGCGTCCGGCATCGAGGAGTCGCTGCTGTGCTCCGACTCGGACTTTGGCAACGCCAACCGCAAGCTGCGCACGCGCATCGATGCAGAGATTGAAATACGCTTGGTGAGTAGCCCCATCCAGATGCAACAGCAGCAGCAAGTTTGTCCGTTAGTCGTGCGGCTAACTGCCATGTGGAGTGAAGTTGACTTAGTACTTGCACCATGCATAAATAATAATCTGCGCCCCAGCGTAGCCAACGGCGGTGGCGGCCAAAAGCCCCCCGCTCAATGCCCAAAAACCGACCACGGCCTCATGTGTGTGGTCTTAGCGGTTGACGCTGTGGCCATTGCTTCCTGCTATTTGCCAGCTGTGCTAGCTCAAAAAGCTCGGGCCAAAACATCTTCCAACAATGTGCTCCATATAGACACAAGCGAACACACACACACACATACACACACATACACACAGTCTAGTTGCCACAGACACGCCGAGAGGCCTCTGTCGTTGTCAAACAAGTTGAGCCAAAGCAGATACCAAGACCACACAACGGGCTGTTGGCTAACGAGCTGGTCGCCAAATCATTTCGAGTTCAGTGGAGTTGAGTTGTTATACCCTATGATGGCTTAGGCATGTGAAGTAAAGGGATTTAGCCATGAGACTACAAACTATATAAGCCCTATTAGCATAAACAGGCAAATTAGTTCAGTAGAAGGTAAACGCCACCTAAAGCATCGTGTATCCAAGGTTTTCATTCTTGGGATTGCTTTATTACTTAGTAAAAGTTAAAGATCAATTTCTCATATGATCCTTATATATTAATCATTTCATAACAAAATGCATTTACAACTAGAATATTTCATTTGGTAAAGAATTTTAGCTTTGTTGTTATTTATAGGGTATTGTCTAATTGTCCTTATATATCAAATATTTTATTAAAAATTCCATTTATAACTAGATAAAATCACTTGGTAAACAATTTCAGTTTAGTCTAGTTTACAGGGTATTGTCTAGTCGCTAACTTGCGTGTTGCTCAGTTCTTACTTCGTTTTTAATTGCTATTGTGACGTCCCACGCTGGGCTTATGAAATTGCCAGTTGAAACAGACTTCAATCTAAACTATTTAAGCCGCTTGCGCCGCCTCTCTCCACGACTCGTATCTGTGAATCGCAGTTACTTAATTTGAGCTAACGCGCTTCAGAGTTGTCCCATTTGCTGCAAGAGAGTCCATCATTATCATCATCATCATAGCCATCATCATCATCATCATCGTCGTCGACATCATTTTCCTCATCCACATCAGCGTCAGCGTCAACGTTGTCTTTCCTTGTTTATCCATGCCATTAGATAAGCTGGCCAAGACAAACAGCCAGTGGCCAAAGGCTGACGACGGCAAGGTGGCGACTGCGAATGGGAATGGGAATGGGAGTATGGACGACGCCACGGCGACTTTCCTGTTCAGCAGCTTGGCAAAACTAGTTGAAACTACAACAACAACGGCAGCAACAACGTGGCAGCCAGTTGTCAATAGTTGGCCCAAAATGTACGACTGGCTTTTAGCCCGGTCCCATGGACGCGACGTCTTTGTCGTCTGCTCCCTAATTGAATGACTTTTAATCCTTTTCGCATTGCGTTTGACGTTAGTTGCCGCCAGTTCCACTTGGCCGCATCTTCAGCTTCGTTTCCAGTTTTAGCTTTGACTTTAGCTCTAGTTAGCCAAGAGTCGTATTAGCGCATTGCGGTTTATTGCTTACGGCCGCAAAAAGATTGTCGTTATTGTTGTTGTTGTTAGCTGTTTACTGTTTCTTTGTGAGACGGCAGCAGCAGAGTAGACACATTGAATTCGATTTTATTATATATGGTACGACATTTATGTGCAAATATTTTATCATTCATACTTGGCCATTCAATTGAGCCAAACAAAGAGCCGACGAACCGTAAACAACAACAAATTATTGGCAGCTAGCAGGACTCCTGCACACTGCTTACAAAAAAAATATATAATGCGCTGGATAATATTGTAAAATATGTAAGGAAACTGAAAAAAGTTCTACTGAATAGAATTCTAAAGTCAAACAGCAAATGAAATCTTTCGATTTACAGTAAATACATTTTGCCCCACTGTGCGCTCCATAGTTTCTTTGGTCCAAGTTCAAGAAAACCAAAGTTTTATTTCCTAATGAAAACGAAGCACAAGTGGAATTTTATGTAAATTTCTTGTGGGTGTTGGGGCTAACTTCGTCTTACATGTCTGTGCCCCAACTACAAATACAGTTTCCCCCCTTTTTCTGCTGCTCTTTCTCCAGTTGACTTTCAATTGTTACAATTGATTTTAATGGGAGCCCCGAAAATCAATCGAAACGATTGCGCCTTTTGCTTAGTGAGATTGGATACGCTCGGAAATAGAGCTCGGAATTATTTTGGGGAATTTGTAGATTGTGATTGCTTTTAATTAAACTGATTGAATTTCGATGAGTGGGACAGAGGAGGTTGGCCAGCATGGAACACAAATCGAAATCAAGTTTAGAAAACGCGTGTTTTTTTCTGATGAATCGCGTGACTTGGTCAAATTTGCGCTGGCCGGGCAAACAGAAGGCAAAACAGACAAATGTTTGCGCAAACAGCAGAAGCACGGGCTGTGTCGGCCATTCATTCATTTCAGCATATGAGTGGGGCTTCCTTTCAAGGATATGCGTGACAGGCCTGCCTCGGGACCAATTAAGGTCATAAGCATATTTTTGCATGTCCAGTTTTGGCCAACGGCTAATTAAACAACGAATGCCTTTTGACCGACCCACGCTCTAACCCGTTCTCCTTTTGTTCGACCATTTTTTACAGCCCGCTGCCATCGAGGATTTGCGGAAATGGACATCCAGCGAAGCGCTGGGTGATGTCACCGTCACGCCCGACTGCATGCACCACGTGGACACCTCGATCTGCACATCGTTGGCCATTGGTGATAATGGCGTCCTAACGCCCGCACTCTCTCCGTCCGTGCTGTCCGCCGATGCCGCCGATGCGCTCTACGCGCTCAACCTTAGCCAAGCGGCGGACAGCTCCCATCATCATCATCATCATCAACTGCAGCAGCACCAGCTGCTGCTATCGAACGATATCAATAAAGATGTGCCTTTGAATCATCGACTGCCTTCACCCGAGGAACAAACCAAAATAATTGCCTTAAAGTAAGTACAGTGATTCATACAAAACTCTAGCTAAGTTTTTACCTAACAGTTTGACAGGAACTGCTCAACAGCCAAACTCACACTGCATGTGCAAATTTTATTTATTATATTTAATTTTTATTTGCATTTTATGTAAATTTTTACAGCTTTATTGTGTAACTAGCATGGATAGAAAAACAATCAGAACAAATAATGTTTTTTTATGGTATAGCACAGATATCATGTAATTACGCTAATGGAACGTGCATAAAATATATTTCAAATTAGCTGAGCGATAAATTTATACGCGCTGCTCAGCAACTGTTTTGGTTTGATGAATTTATATATGTTAGGGTATCAAAGAATCACTATAAATTTGCAATAGAGTACAAATTATAAGTTAGAAATATAGCAATTAAAGTAGCACACAAAAGGTCAAAGATCTAAGCTGACTAAAGTAGAGAAAACCTGTATTATAAGACAGCTAGAAACGCTAACTTCTAGCTTGTATAGAGTAAAACTATCTCAGCTGAATAGTATTTACTTCACAATTCAATAGCTCAGTAGAACTAAATAACTCCAAATAGTAGACCAAAATATTCCTTATAGACTGAGCTCTAACCAAAGCTCTGCGAGTGTATTTCAAGTTCGTTCAATTTCCCTTCATAATATTTGGCTTTTTGTTGGTTAAGCATTTGGGGGCAATGCGACGCAATCGGAAACCGCAGCGTAAAAAAGCTAAATAAATTAATTCAATTGCGCATTACGTAAATTTACAATGTGGCCACACACACAATTATGCAAGTGTTGGCCGGGGGCCGGGACAGGGGGCCACGCCCATAAGCTCCCTCCAATGGCCATGGCTCATTTGTTTGAGGCGCAGCAAACAGAAAAAAACATTTGAATGCAGTGGAATGGGGCGCAAACATTGTTAACGCTTCGTTGATTTAATGCGCAAATGTTTGATTTACAGTCTTAAAGCATGACAACAAAAGACTACAAAATGCACTTAAAAAAAAACCTTTAAAAAAACCTCTAAAATCTAATCTTATTTACCCGTTTGCAGATACCCCGCCGAGGTAATCTCGGTGAACACATCCGGCAAGCACTTCCAACGCATGTGTGCGGCTCGCAAATCCACGACGGGCTGCTACGCCGGCGGCGCTGGCTCTGCCACGCCCAGTAGCGGCAGCCCCGAGGACAACCAGACGGAGGCCAACAATCTGGATGACAATGTGCACACGGTCAGCCGGCGGTCGAGATCGCGCAAGGTGCGAGGCAAGCGTCGCAACACGATTGCGGGCATCGACCAGAAGGAGATCCAGGATGCGGCCAATGGGTACGTGAAGATACGAATACAAATCTCTGCGCAGATCGCAGAGAGTTTCTTTTCCACTATTGTTTATCACTTTTCGTTGCCAATTCGCAAAAGCTCTTCGTTGCAGTGGCTCTCAAACTGTACATAATGCATACTGAGAGGCCTCATATACAATACATATCGTACATATACGTGCATATATAAATATATATCGTATGATCGATCCATACATATATAACCCATTTTCCTAGAAAATTATTGTGAAAATCGCAAAATCAAATTAGCTGTTCAATTTGTTATGCTGTTTAGTATTTGAAATGTTTTTTGAAACGATTTTGAATTTATTTTCCAAACATTTTTAGACGATTATCGAAAATTGTACAAATTGTTCGTTCGTGCCTTGTTGTATTTTCCTTTCTGTAATTATTCTTATGTAATTAATTATAATTATTTTATGATTTGCTAAATTAGGAGCACAGCGCATGCCGAACTAAATGAGAAATTGTTTTTAAGCTGAATGTTGTACAAAAGAAAATTTAATTGTAAATAATCCGATTAATCGTTGTTTGTGTTTCGCATATATAGTTTACAATATATAATTTTGTTCTGTCCAGATCGACGCTAATTAAAGAGAATTGCAAGCAACATAATTTTTTTTTCAGCCAAGCGAACTAAAACAAATTTTTTTCTGCCAGCCAAAAATACAGCTAAAAACAAAATTACAAAATGCCTAGCAAAAATTACAAGTGATAAATTAAAAAAATAAAAAAAAAAACAGCCTAACAAATTACTCAACATTAGAAACCAACACAATTACACGCTCACACTCACACACGCAAGCATACACACACATTGCTCGCATTTATCATAAAATTCATTCATATCCAAGACATTCACCTCATGCATTCAGCGCAGTCACAAACCACCCACACAGATACCGTTTTGCCAACTGCCTTGGCAACATTGTTGCCAGCTGCCATGTTGCCCGGGCCGAGCAACATGCTAGGCTGCAGCCCACACTCAGACTCTCGGCCTGCGCGCATCATCAGCATAAATCAGGCGTGGAGCCACGTTCTCTCTAGAGGATTTCTGCCAACCAGTCAAAAACCAACAGCAACAACAATTCGTATTAGGTTATGCTCTTTTTTTTTTTTTTTTTTTTGTTTTTGTTGTTTTCCTTACGTACTTGTTCGGTGGATTTGGCTGACGCCTTTTGCTTAAAAGTTTCATAAATCTTATTTGTTTTGTTGGCGTCGTCTGCCCACAAAACCCACGAACGAAGCCTGCGACGTTGTCGTCATTCCGTTTGACTGCGTTTCATATGCAACATGAAACTGCACACACACACACATATCTATACACACACACAATTAAAGAGGCACACATATGCTTTCGTGTGTGCGCTATATATGCCAATGCTGTTCAATATCTGTGCGATCAGCATTAAAAATGCAAAGCAAACTAAAACCGAACTCCACTGAACCCAATTGCCCGTCAAACTGTGAATTGCGAGGGCGGCTCAAAAAGTATTGAGAAAGGCTATAATAAAAGAAAATTTTTGTTAGAATATAACATTTAGAAGGGAGAAATAGAAAAAATATATACATATATTCAAAAGTTTTAAAATATGTTAAATATATAAACAGAATATACTTATAATGCTAACCGAATATAAAATATATTAAAATTTTTAAAGAAATAATTAAATATTATGTTAAATATTTCCTTAAAAATATTAATAAATTTTATATTCGTTAGTTCGTAAAATATTAAATACATATTTGACATTTTTGAAATCTTATATAAACGAATTGTGTACCTAATTTAAATACATATTTCTTTTGCATAACCATAGTTATTTTTGAAACCGACCTCTCAAAAGCTCAAATATCAGATTATATGGTGCATTGCATATAGGAAATGCTTTCGTATTCAAGCTGACCTGCTAGCAAATCCGTTGCGCTGCGCTCAATGAAGTTTTTTTTTCATTTTTTTTTTCGGGTTGAAACTATAGAAAATTGAATGAAAAGCGTTGCTTATCGACATAATTAGCGTTGCATAGTGTGTGTGTGTGTGAGCGTCTCTGTGCGTGTGCACCCTATGCCGTCCATAAGTGCATGCTACAGCTGCCCCATAAAACTTCAGCCTGGGGGCACTCAAAAAAGTAGATGTTGTAATCGCCTTTAATAATCAGAAAGCAGAGCAGCAGCAGCCCCAGCAGAAAAAGAAAATGTTTGCTTGGAAATTAAACTTTGAACTGTGCCATTAATTAATCTACATTTTCCCAGAGCACGTCATGCGTGTGTGAGTGTGTGTTTCTCAAAACTCTCGTTCGTTCTGTAATAAAAATGATAATGTATCTGAAATTAACCAGAAACCAGAAAAATGTAAAACGCAAAATGATTTTGGAAGAAATCTTTTTGGGCGCTGCTCACCTCACAATAATTTTTATAGATTGGCAAACGATTTTTCCCACTCTCAACTCTTGCTGTCTCTTTCTACTTGTCTATACCCCTCTCTCTCTTCCTCTTTCTGCTCTTCTGTTTGGGTATAAATTCTAACCAAATATCGCACACATCTTCATCAAAGTCTTATAAATTAGCTATCCATAAACCAAACATATATATATATTTTCTTTTTATGTTTCCCCACTACAACAACAACAACAACAACAACAACCACACAACAACAACATCATACAACAACAAAATATGCACAAAACTATTTTCCCCCAATCGCCA
Organism: Drosophila meridionalis; assembly: GCA_035045145.1. Taxonomy (NCBI): domain Eukaryota; kingdom Metazoa; phylum Arthropoda; class Insecta; order Diptera; family Drosophilidae; genus Drosophila; species Drosophila meridionalis. The sequence goes on along the minus strand of JAWNPG010000020.1, from coordinate 11,502,834 downwards.
CAGCAATGCGGAATCGAAACATCCGTCCAATGCCACCTCGCCGGCGCCAGCATCAGCAGCCGTGGATGCCACGAAGAAATCTAAGAAATTCGGACGCAGCAAGTCGAGCGACATCTTAAAAAAGGAATCTGTTGCCTTGCCCTACGACAAGGGGAAGAGCACGTTGACCCGGCTGAACTCCCTGAAGCAATGGGGCCGGAATCGTTTCAAGTTTATGCACCGCAATGGGGAGCTGAGCGGCGTCGGCGAGTCCAGCCAGCTGGATACCAGCGGGTGCAGTTCGCAGAACAGCTCCACGGAGAAAGCGGAGCCGAGCAGCCACTGCTCGATGCCAGCTCCGGGCGCCGTGTCCAAGTCCAAGCGCGATGCCACCACCCGAGATATTGACGATGAGTGCGTGGTGCACGATCTGATCGCGCAGAAGAGTGAATCTCGGTTTTCGCACGAACGAAAACCCTCGTATTCCTCATCCGAGAAGAGCATGAGTATGTCCAGCAGTGGCCAGCTGCGCGGAAAGCTGCAGTTGTCGTCGCTGGCGGCGGCGCACGTCAAAATGCGGGAGACGGCGACGTTGAACAGGCAGCGGCGCAACGGGCTGCATCGCCTGGACGCGGCCGGCAAGGAGGAGCAGCCGCACTCGTCTAGCGGCAACTGGAGCGCCAGCTCTGAGTCGGGACGCGCCTCCATTGGCAGCGAGATAACCATGCAGCCCAAGTCGAGCGCCTCGAACACTTCGCTGAATGTGTCCAGCTTCCAGCCATGCAGCAGCAGCGGTCCACCCTCGTCCATGCTGAGTCGGCGGCGTTTCCTCAACACTTCCGCCTCGAGCAGCGTCACCAGCGAGGGCACCGCCACGCCGGAGCTGCAGGGCGATGCGGGCGGCTATCCCAATCATCTCGATGACGAGACCAGTTCGGCCTACAGCTGTGACACCGAAGGCTATTACACGTCCTTCCACATGGACAGTGGGCTGCGCACGTTGAAGGAGGAGGAGCCGCCAATGACGCCGCTGCAGCAAAGCCTGCACACAAGCAGCTACTCCTTTGGCAGCCAATCCAACCAGACGGTGCTCAATGCGGAGAATGAATATGAGCTGTACGGACGCGGGTCCACGTCGACCACCACGAGCTCGGCGGGCACCGTGTGCACCACACTGATGAACGTGGCCGCCTGCACCGGGCCGGATGTGCCCGAGCGCAGCAGCTCGCTGGGCAAGCACAGCCGGAGCCATAGCAACAGCGCCAGCAGCAGCACCCTGGAGCGTAGCTACAGCAGCAGCACCATTGGCAGCACCTTGGAGCGCACGGGCACCATCAAGCGCAATGTGAAGCAGTCCACGAAGCCAGAGGATGCAGTGCAGCAGCAGCAGAACCAACAGACGGAGGATGACCAGCAGCAGCAACTGCGCTCGGCCCTGCCACTGCCCGCCGACTTGGAGCACTCCGAGTGCTCGGACTTAGAGGGCGTGGAACGTATTGAGCGCATCAAGCAGAAGACGGCGCTCAACGCTAAGCGTATTCCCTCCATGTGCATCATAACGCCCACGACCAGCGATGATGATGAGCTGCAGTCGCAGGATGCGGATGCCGATCGCACGCTGACCAGCCTCCACCTGGATGTGGACAGCGAGTCGGATGTGCCCGAGCAGCTGACGCCCACCAACAGCAACAGGGACAAGGATAGCAAAGATCACAACCTCAATGAGCTGAAGCAGACGCCGACGAAAGCTTTCGGCAGTATGCTGGAAAAGCTCCGCGTAGCTTTGCCAGCCATCAAGCGGTCTCCGGGCAAAAGCTCTCCGGCGAAGCCTGCGACGGCGAGCGCCGTGAACGACGACAAGCTTTACGATTTGGCTGGCGAGTATGTGACCATAGCGGACATTAGCAACAACAACAACAACCACCACAACATCAACAACAACAGGCAGCCGAATCGCGCCAAAAGCAACCTCGCCATCTACTATTCCAATGACATAGTTCGCAAGCCGAGCGAGCAGCAACCCTCGGAGTACGTTTCGCTCAACGAGCTGCCGCAGCATTTGCGTCGGCATGCAGCCAGCAGCAAGAGCGAGGCCTGCGCACAGCCAGCAGAGACGACAGCTGCTGTTGGTGCAACCCCTGCTGCCACCCCGTCTCCTGCTGGTGCTGGCAGCGGGCTGGAGAGCGGCGTGCCCATGTACGCAGAGATCAGCGAGTTGCGCGAGGAGAAGTCGCTCATCTCGCCGAGCGGCGCTCAGCGTCGGGTGCGCACGACAGCCGAGGGTCGCATCATATACGATTCGGACAGCTTGAAGCGGCGCAAGGGAGCGCACACCACCTTCGCACCTGGGCCGTACGTGAAGGAAACCGAAAGTGCGTTGCTCAGTGCAATGCGAGACGTCACGGGTGAAAGTGCAGCAGTAACAGCAGCGGGCACAGGACTAGCAACAAAGAGCGCCAAACTATTGCTATTAAGCGGCAGCGGCATTGCGGCCAATCGCAAAGTGGCCAATGTGCGTCCGATATTAGCCAAATCCCCGCTGAGTAAGACGCCCAACACGATGACGGCTGCCTATCAGCCAGACAGCAGCAGCTACCAGGAGCAGAAGCAGTTGCTCGCCAACAATACGAATCCGTTTTACGAGACGATTGCACCGGTGGCTGCCAGTGGAATGATGCCATCGCCATCGAGCAAATCCAATTCATCTACGGGCTCTACGGCCACCAGCTCATCGTCGTCGACGGCAACAACGGCATCTGTCAGCTCTGTGGAAGAAGGTAAGGCAACAACGACAACAACAACAACGACACAACTACAACAGCAACAACCACAACAACAACTACTGTCAGAGCAACAACAACATCAACTACAACAACGACAGCTGCAGCAGCAACAACAATTAAATGTTAGCTGCAATAACTTATTCGCTTTGATACACCCAAACCTTGCCATTGTAAATAATACGCTACTACACTCTACTACCACAACAACAACACCAACAACAACTCTTAACATCAACAACAACAACAGTCAAACAAATTTGTTGCTGAGCAAGTCGAAATTCGCATCAATGAGCAGCATTTCAAGTGTACAGCCAAGCCCCCCCACCGAGTGCGGCACGCAAGTGAGGGTTGCTGTTGGCACAGCAACTAACCCCCAATTCAGCCCCCATCAAACAGCAACGTCCCCACCACCGCCACAGCTGCCGCCCCGAATGAAAGTAAATGGGAAAGCTGCCAGCCGAGCACAGGCCGTTGCAGTACCCACACCCACACCCCCACCCACGCCCACACCCGATCTGCCAACATTATCGATTGACCCAATTGCTGAAACGCAGTTTTCCATTTCGAATGCAACTGACATCTGCCCCAGCCACAGCCACAGCCCCAGTCACATTGTCTCTGAGAGCAAAAGCCGCTCTGTGGCGCTGAAGCGCAACAACAGCTACAGGCTGGCCAACGATGAGCTGAAGCTGGAAATGAATAAGGAAAACTATTCGCTGGCAACGTCGGCCCACAGTGCATTGCCCCCCATGTCGCATGCAACAAGTTCGCTCAAATTGCGCAACCTGAGCAATCTGCAGTTGGTTGCAAGTGCAACCAATTCAGGCAGCCCGAACGAACGCAAGATAGCCAAATCCTTTGAGCGCTTGGTCGATGAGTTCTCCCTGTCGACGACTTGCATTGATTCCTCCTACTTGAAGAACAAGTCGCTGGAGAACTTTGATGACTCAACCGCTTTTCATGTGGCAGACGGCGGCGTGCAGCCAGACAATGGCAACGCCAGCAACTCGGACTCCGATGAGGAGGATGAGGTGGAGGCGGAGCCACACATGGAACTGCCGCCCACACCACACAGCAGATACCACAAGTCTTTCGTGGAGAGCGTCTTGCTGCGACCCTTTAAAATAATCTTACCCAACGAGGACAACGGCGCTCGACGCCAACGCCTTTTGCAAAAGTTTGAGGTAACGGAAATCTGGTAAAGCGCAGCGGCTCATTAGCTTGTCTTTAACTTGACCTTTAGTTGGAGAATAGCTGCAGCAGCAGCAGCAGTTGCAGTCTGTCTTCGTGCAGCTGGAAACCATTCCACGCCAGCCTCCACTTTGCCGCACGCTCTCAAGTGGGCGTCTTGAGCAAACACTACAAAGTAATTGTCTATCTTAGCCAGGCCTGCCTGTGGTCTGGCATCCTTTTTGTTAGTCTCGGTCCGCACACAGGCAACTCTTTGTTTTGTACGTGTTCAATGGGCTAGTGTTGCCAGAAGCGAGTTCCTCCTAATGGTATTCATTGGCATTTCTCAGCAGGTTCAATGCCCAAGCTCCATTCCATTCAATTTATGAGCAGACTGTACAGAGTTATTCAGGAGTTTAGCTTCCGTAAAGGCCGCTGCCAATTTAACCAGCTAACGGCTGCTAGCACGCATGCAAATTGTTAGTGTTGCCAGATAGTTGCGCAAGGAGTCAGATCATTAGATCTAGTTCCCTTTCTGCTGTACACTTGAAATGCGAGCTATTTTATTAAAATTTAATCAACTAAAGTTTGTTAATAACATATCTTTATTCTTAACGTTTATCCAAATTTTTACCCGTTTTTAAATGCAAATTTTGTACAATTTTAATTTGTTTTACTAACTGTTTTACTTACTTAACCATCACCTGTAATTAAGTGTTATGTGTGTGTACTTATACTATATGTTTCTTATTATTATTTTTTTTTTTGTCAACTAATGTCAATTCCTAACTGTAACTAATTATAATATTTAAGCTGATTTGTTTGATAAAGTTTTTTGCACCGTTTATGTTTTGTTTATACAAAAATTGAAAATAATTATCACCTGTATGCATTAAGTTAATAAATTTAACACAAATTAAGACGCTAATTTTTTAAGATACAAAATTTTAATTTGAAAATTAAATTTTATGTTTGTCTTTGATTTGATCATTATAACAAGCGTGCAGAAAACTTCTATTGCATAACTTATATTGTTTATGTATGTATGTGTGTATATATTGTAGTAGTAGTAGTTTTTTGCACCTTGCCCAACTAACGGAATTAATAACAGTTCGTAGTCGTTTGTCTAAATTATTAAAAAGTTAGCGCCTAATTTGCAAACGAAAGCAAATGATAAGCTATACACCTTAAGTACTACATACCTAGCTAAGTAGAGCTCCTAAGTTCAATCACATTCCATACAAAACTAAGCCCACCGATCGTAAGTAATGCAAAAATAAAAGAAAACTGAAAGCAACAGAAAACCAGAAAATCGCATCAATCATTGGCATTGTGTAGCACAAAGAGAAAAGTAATTGATTCATTCACTGCATAATATGGGCATTGGTTATACCATAGACACTGCACCGCACCACACCCAAACCACCCACCCAATCCACCATCATGCAACGCATCCATTGCACCACTTGTACATACATACCATACACACTCGCTCCTTGGGACAACCCAGCCAGACAGGTAACAGTGGTCCACAGGTACGTACGGTTTGTCCTTGCTTGAATGCTTTTATCAATTGAGTTCTAATTGAGTTACCTTTCCCCCTTTTACTGGGTAAATGCACTTAAATAAAAAATACGCCTACTAAAATACAGCTAATGCACTTCCTAGCAAAATTACATCAACGTCAATTAATCAAGTTCGTATTTGACCTTCTGTTTTCCGTAGGGTATCAACGTTTCTCTAATATCTATGAGCAAGTGCAGCCCGCACAGTTGAATACACAGGCCAGCGATGCCACGCCCTTTCAGCGCAGTGCGCCCGTTTATTGGACGCTGCAGAGCCGACGCAGCCAGCCGAAGCCGTTGTCCAGCGGCAATGTGACGTGCCGGGACGATCTCTATGCCACGCCCATACGACGTGCCGAGCGTGTGGCACGTGCGGCAGCCGCAACAGCCGCTGGCGCCGCTGCACCTGGAAATACTTCGGCAGGAGCAGCAGCAGCTAATGGCCGTAGCAACATGTCGCCCATTGTGCCAGGCAATGGCAACGGCGTCTTTCTGACCTCGACGCCCACGCGGTCAGAGGCTAGTATCACGGAGAATGTGCCGCCCATGAAGCAGCCGTCACGCAACTGGAACGATGATGCGCCGGAGCGTCTGAACACATGTGCGGATCGCATTGGTCAGAGCAAGACGACGCTGATGGACTTCAAGAAGCTGTTGCTGGCCAAATCAGCCAAGACGAGTCCCGTGCAGCGCAAGATGTCAGCCGTGGAGTTGCTCAAGAAGTCGTCGGCGCCGGCGAGTAATGCGAATGCACCGGGTCAGAAGACGGTCACAGCGACGCCAGGTGCGTCGAAGCCAACGCTGAACTCCAGCCTAAAGCTGCTCGACCTGAGCGGCTCGCCAAAGACGTTTGCCAATCGCAGAATGTTGCGCCAGGGCCAATTCGGTTCGCCCTCGAAGACTTTTGTGCCGAAGATACGCGGCCCCAATGCGGCGGTGGCGTCCGTTGTGCCACGCACGGACATCATGTCAACCACAATACCGGAAGCCAACAGCGATGAGGATCACTCGAATAACAGCGGCGGTTCGCGGGCCGGCTCCGAGGCGGATGAGACGGCGGCGCGCACCGTAGCCAGCAGCAATAGTCCGAGCTCTGTGGCCGTCTCCAGTTTCGATCTGAAGCGGAACTTCTTTTTGCAAACCGAAGAGAATAACTTCATGAGGGGCGAGCTGAAGCCGAGCTTCGGCAGGAATGGCAGCGCCTCGGCAGCAGTAGTTGGAGCAATCAGCGCCGAGAGCAATAAATACGTGACTGCGCCCACATCACTGCCAGCTTTTGAGACGGCGCTCTAAGGAATTAGGGACAGCAAATGCGGGTCAAACCTGTCGCTGTTGTTCGTCGAGGGCATGGGGGAAATGGGGAATGGGTTATGACCGTAATCATATACATACATATGCATACATACATAAGTACATAGGTACATACAATACATACATATATACATATTCCATAAGCAAACGTAAATCTAGATAAGCAATCGCACCTGGCGCTTCACCCACTTGCCCTCAACACAGACAGATGGACGCTGGAAAATAGCATTTACTTACATTAAATATTAAATGTAAATGGAACGCATCTATGTTCCGAGTCAGAATCGATGCTACTTTATGCAAAATTATACAGCTTATACAGCTCTAGATATAAATATACTTATTGAATGCTATATACAATTATATCCCTTATACAGTAAATTGTATTTTTTAAAATGTGCTGCTTGTATAGATCGAAGTATTTTATACACGAATCGTCAGATATTTATTTGTAATTTTACGTTATTTATTGCAATTAAATAATACCTTACACGCATTTGCTCTTTATTTTGTACGTCTATTCGATTAGGAGGAAGCGCAAATAAATAAAAATTAAACGAAAATAAAAACTTTCACACTGCTTATTCATTTAAAATACACCTAAATCCAGCTGCGACCCACGCTGCCGGATCTATGCTTGCTGGACGTCTTGTCCCCGCCATTATCCTTGCGCGACAGCACCGGGGAGCTGCCGGAGCCAATGTTCCGTATCAGCAATTTAAGTCCACGCGCCTGGCCCTCGCTGGCTTGGCCCACAATGTTCGCCTCGGAGGCAATAATACAAAAGTCGTCAACTATGTGACCCGGTGGACTGATGTCAAAGGGCAGGATGTCGCTCAGGCTCTGTTGCTGTCGACATGCAGGGCGACGACGGGTGCTGCCCTCGCCGCCACTCAGATTCTGTGAACTCGATGCGCTGGCCAGCTGCTGTTGCTGCTGCTGTTGTTCCTGCTGCAGCTGCAGCAGGCGGGCGCGCAGTCGGGTGTTGTCGTCTTGTAGACGCTGCATGTACGCCGCCTCTTGCTCGGCGCGCACAAACGTTGGCTGTGGCAGGCACTGGTAGACAGTGGTCAGAAAGTTACGCAATGACAGCAGCAGGGTGTCCTGCCACTGCTTGGTAAAGTAGAGTGCGAATATGGGTGACTCCTCAGCATTTTTACAGAATGAGAAAACTGAAAAGGAATTTAAGTTTCAATGGGATTCGGGACGTCACATAGTTGCTTTTCTTACAGAACCAGTCCTTCCACTCGCTTTGTTGCTGTAGCTCGCTAGCCAATTTATTGAAGAACTCTGATATTTTATCAGGTTTGTTGTTACTGTACGCCGACACCAGATAGTATTTTAACAGGCTGTTCTCCAACTTCTTGACAGCTACAAAGCAAATTAAATATTTTAAATACATTTACATGAAGAGCATCGAAGCTTACCAGTGGCATATGTGTGATCCAGCTTACTAAACAAATTGTTCTCTAAATGCAGCCAGAGACCGCGGAGCGCCTTTAGATCCGAAGTCTGCACCGCAGCATTAAAGTGTTCTATTAATCGCTCGGCTCGAAAATGTTGATCCTTTTCGTTTCGCTGCTCCACATCTAGAGCTTTCAGTGTATTTGAATACCCCCGAAAAACTAAATACTCTCGCAGCATACTGTCTAAGTAAGCAACCTGAGCCATTATTTTTATTTACACACAACAAAGTAGCGCTCGTGAATATTTATTTTTTAAAACAAGTTCTTTTACATCCGTGTTTATAATTCAATTTGCCGTGGATCCAAATTTTCTTAATGATAAGTAAGAAGGGAAAAACAAGTTCATAGGCGAATTCGCCGCAAAGTATTTTTAATACTCTGGTAACACTGTTCAGGGTAGATTTTCGGTATTATATGTTGTTTAAAACAAAACTGAGAACGTAGGCTACAAAGAGAACAAATATTTTGAGCTTCAACTTTCAAGTGCAAATTGCTTCAAGTGATGATATATGTTGGTGCTCAACGGCACCTGCATCGTCTATTTAAGGACTGCATATCTATCGATAGCTAAATACCAACTTCAGTTTATGTGTGCAATCTGGCCACACTAACATTTGTGTAGATATTTCTGCGTAATACTTGTGATAGTCATATTTTGATTAGCGAAAACAAAGGCCAATCACGTTAAAAGCACCAAAACGGAATAAATGCAGCTGGAAAAGCAACATTTGAAATATGAGTCGAAAGGGAACAAAAGATCAAAATGATATATCGCTAATCATTGGGACTCTACCGAAACGGCTACAGAACAAATTCGCTGCGAGCTGTAGTCACAACAGCCACGCAGCAGAGGATGCTGAAAATGCGGAACCAACTCCACCAGCCATTACAAGGCCAGGTATTATTGACACATGAGTCACTCTTGAGTGAACAACAATTAATTGACAATTTTGTATATATGCGTATCTCTCTCTGTTTTGCGCGCGCAAATTTTTATTTTCAGTCCAAATATTGAGCAAGCCAAAGAGAAATGCTGGGAATACGCCAAGAGAAGTATCCGCACCCGTTTTGGATACCAGCGGGGGCAGCAGCAGCTTGGAGGGCAAATCGACGGACGTGGGAATACCTGGCATACTGCGGGTAAACGCCAGTCCATCATCAATAATAACTACATCTAATCCAGACAGCGTAAGAGCTGGGCATGGAACACGCAGACGCAACCGTACGCATTCCGCACGAATGCATGATCAAACCCCATTGTCGCCACTATCGCGCGTACGTCTTACTACCGACCATCCGGTTTGGTTTGAGCAGCTTCTTAATATGCCAAATGCGAAGATCATTGTGCAATTGTACGATCAGCTGATGGTACTGCAGCAACGTAATCTTATTCTTATCGTAAGTGTTTGTAATTGTGAGGATGACTCAATCACTAATTTGACTGATTCTAGAACTGGAAGAACTTCTGCTGCTTACACGCGCAACTGCAAGAGGCGTATTGCTGCCTTTTGCTGGAGCAGCTTAAATTCGTATGCGAGCATAAAGTGGATGCATTCTTCTGGAAGTTACTCTTCTATAATGTGCGAGAGTATCTAAAGCGACAACACACTGATACTGCACAAAGCCACACCTTACTGCTAATCGATCAAACTATCAAGTTCTATCGAGCGCTTTTCGACAAGCTCATGACCAAGTACATCTCTGCTCGATGTGAGAGCGCTGTCAAGGTCGTCGCTCAACGTTTGCTCATCTGTTTAGGCGACTTGACACGCTATCGCGCCAACCAATTACAATCAACGGACTTTGCAGAGGCGTGCAAATACTATCAGCGTGCCCAGGAGCTAGTTCCTGGCAATGGAGCGCCCTATAACCAACTGGCCATAATAGCCATTTATAATGTAAGCATTTATTTGAGTCTTATGGATTGAATTCATGTACTGACCACGTTTTTGTACTTCTGTTCTACAGCACAAGCGGTTCGATGCTGTGTATTATTATATGCGTAGCCTTTTGACATCCAATGCTATACAATCAGCCAAGGAGAGCCTTCTCGATTTGTTTGACGAAATACGCCGACGATATGAGGAAACCGAAATGAAGCAGTCGCCAATGCATTGCGCCCCAAGCAAGTCGAAGAAGTCAAAGCAAATGCGCAGAGAAATCTGGATTTATCCAGATGGCATTAGACGCCTCCATAGAACTGATGTCAAGGCCAAGGCCAAGAACAAAGCAGCAATATCTGAAGTAAGCCGCTATGATGAGATGCCACCCCAAGATTTGCTGCCACGGGTTGTGTCGCTGTATTTGTATTTAGTCGGAAAACTATTTACGGCCACTGAGTAAGCAGCTGAAGTGATTCAATCCAACGTATTTTATAATGGAATTTTTCTTCTCAGTATTGAGTGCATATATCAGCAGCTGGGTAAGCTGCAGATTCAGCTCGGTGCGGCCTTGAAATATGACAATCTGATGTCGAGCAAAATTTTGAAAATGGTGGCGCTTAATGTGTTTGTATTGGAACATAACAAGCTCAAAGGTAAATACAGATTTCAAGTCCCTTATCATTTTGTAAATACAATTTCATAATTCTAGCTGATCGTCGTGAGATGCGGTATCACAGCTTCAACTTCGCCAATACATTGTTTGGTCTTATGCTGAGCAAGGCAAACCAATTGCTCGCTAGCGTCACGGAGGAATCAACCGATCTGCAATGCTTTACAAATGACGAGTATGTACTATTGTAGTGCTATAGTATATGCACTTGTATTAAACCTTGTCTCTTTGCAGATTAGCGCAAATCAACACTTATATGCAGTTTGTGAAGATTTATACACAGTGGCTGAGTATCAATGTAAATCTTTGGGAACCTGTGCGCTCAGAGGAGTAAGTCGGACTTTATTGGTATTAGTTGTCTTTGTAATACTATCTTACCATCTCACTAGCCACTCATTCATCGACTGTTGGGCGGAGCTACAAATTCTCTTTGATCACCTTCAAATCATATACAACAAAGTGGATAGGGACACTGATGGCAGAGTGGACAATGTCGTGTTGGATGAGGATATTCTGTTGAGCGGCTTTGAGCCATTAGGTCGAGACGTGGCTATCAGAGATGGTGCCCAGCGTGGCTCTGAGCGAGCGCAGTTCGTTGAACGCATGCGGAAAGTATTGCAGTTTCAGGAGGTTTATATACAACACCAGGAGTCATTGCAGCAACCTATAACTTCGAGCTTTACGATTGAGGACTTAAACACCGCTATGCAAGTGGCACTCAATAACTTTGATGTGGACAATTGTGCTGCATCCACAACTGCGGACACTTGCATTTCGGAGCCAAATCCGGACGAAGTGGACGCACAAGGTTCCATGAGTACAAATGCAGATGTGTCGCAGCTCTGCAAGTTGAAGAAAGAACTCGAGGCAAAGGCCAAGGTTAAGCAGATCTGCAACAGCAAGCTGGAACAAATTCTAAAATTAGTCGACACCAAACTGTACATTGAGGTGCGTCCGCGTTACCTTTTGCCGGACACCAATTGCTTCATTGACTGCCTAGAGGACATTGAAAAGCTATCGATGGAATTCAAGCGCTATACGGTGATCATACCGCTGACGGTTGTAAAAGAGCTGGATGGACTATCTAAGGGCGTCAAAATAGATTCGTATCGTAGCTCCAAGCAAACTCAACGCATTCATCACTTTGATGAAGTATCATCGCGTGCCAAGAAGTCATTGGAGTTTATAAGATCGGCCAAACACAACGTTAAGTAAGGCAATTGTTTTAATATTAACATTCAATCTTTGCTGATGGTTTCCTTTCGCTCTAGATGCGCTACAACAAAAGGGTCTGTTATAAATGCTTCGTTGTTCGCACTGGTTGAGGAAGAATATGCCTCCAATGATGATAAAATTCTGGCAACCGCTGTTGCTGTTTCAAAGACCGCCAGCTCAGAGCAATGCAGAGGTACATCTTTTATTAGTAGTTCTGAGCGAGACATATAATAATCACATGTTATACTTACAGATGGTAAATGCTTCATTCAAACCGAACTGGTGCTCATCACCACCGATAGGAATTTGCGTGTTAAGGCATTGGCTCGCAATCTGGCAGTCAGCGCGTTAGACGAGTTTTTACAATGGGCCAAGGACTGCCGTGAATCGACCTGAGCGCCAACATTGAGGGACAATTGCGATACCGTGCTGACAATTACCAAGTATTAGGTTCATCCACCTGGCGTATGCTCGTTGTGAAAAGCGAACTTGTTCTATCAATACTACCATCATTAGACATACTTGACTATGTGTGTTACGGCCAAGAGCCGTAGCACACGTAAAATTGGGACGTGGTTCAGCGTGTGAAGTCGAAAGCATCGTTTTCTGCTGGTTTAGTACGCGTGAGGTTTTTCCCAAATCCATACGGTTTGAGGTATTTGGATAACTGACATATCAACATTTGATTTCCAAATTTTAACTTACATTTGTGACTTGCGTTTAAAAAGAAAAATAAATTTGAATGGTTGTTTGATTAAATGTCTTTCTTATATATGGATGGGCTTCCGGTTCTCAATGCGCTGCTAATTAAATATATGAATGCATTTGTAAAACTGGCAGGCCTCTATTACTTCAAGTGGTTGTGTGGTTCTAAATATAGTTTATTGAAAACTAATTAAAAGGTGTACATGTTGTTATATTTTGCTATGCATTTTGTACCTAAATATACTCTCTTTGATGTAGAAATATAAAAACTATGTTTTATATGCAAATCTAATAATCACATTCGATTTATATCTAACTTTAAAAGCGAAAAACAAAAACAATTGTAGCTGATAGACTATAGAAACAACAACAACAGCAGCACAGCGATTATTCTATGTGGCATTTGATGCTCAATTCCCCAGTTGTCTCAATGATTTTTCAAATCAAATATTTCACGTAATAAAGGTTCCACCTGGGAAGGGTTCACGTTCAGATATACATTAATGATGAATTTATTCAGACGTTCCACATCTGAAATCTTTTGTATCAATCGAATAAACGCGTTCTTCGCCTCACAGCCCGGATAAACGCTTTCCAGGTATCTTCGCAGAAGATAATAATAGGAATTCTGAAAATGCGTTTAAGAAATATTTGTATTTACTGAGTGAGCACAGAACTTACTTGGTCCAGCCTAATGGCATCCTTGTGAATTAGACGCGCTCGCGCCGGTGTAAAGAGCACAATGGCACACATGATGAGAATAATGTTTTCATCCATTCGCCACTTTTCATCGAAGGTACTAATGAACTTTAGATGCTCTTCGTAGACGTTTCCTTTGGCAAACTTTAGTAAGTCGGTGCGAATGTTTGCCATATTCTCTTTGGTGTGTGGCACCTGTAGAGTGATTATATATCGATAATTAAAAAACATAATTATATGTGAGGAATAATGTCACGCACCTTCCAAGCACCTCGATCGTTGTCATATATCATCACTGAACGCATTATCATCATTTCGGTGCACCCGCCTTTGAGCAGGGCTACTTGATCCTCTTGGCACATATCACGGAATGCACTGATCTTTTTGGCCATCTTAATGAGGCGCTTTATAGCCACTGCCGTCAGGTTGATAAGCTGTAACAGCTTTGGACTTTGTCGCGCATCGTCGGGCTATGGGGTGAATGGGGTTGGGTGTAAATAAAATGATAACATTAATTATCACATCAATCGCGTTTGTCTATAAACTATGATTCAATATTGAGAGCCACCACAGCCGCTTATCAGAGCGTCGTACACCTGCGCGAGCTCCACATTTTTCGAAATATATCAGTTTTCCTAATTAACAGCACAAAATGTGCTAATCGAAACGGAACACCAGAGGTAAACAGTCGATACAATGGCCATAAAGCCACCGGCCAGCCAAAACATGAAATTTGTTTTGCTTCTCCAGCCACGGGGGGTTATTTATGTGCGCCTGCTATGGCTGGTGATAGTACTTTTCGTGATAGTACCGTCAAAATGATTGCGTGGGACTGATAAAGCTATCACAGGTGCGTATGGCTGATATCCATAAGTGTCTGGTCTAGCTCAGCAACAGGTGTGTGTATTTGATAGAGACATTGCCTAATGTTTTTTGTTTACATTGAGCAGGGTGTGCGTGCTGGGCACACAGAAACTGTCGGATGCACTGACTCATGCGCCAGGTGCTAACTGTCTATCGCCTTTGGCTGCGCTCGATTAGATAAGCAAGCGCACAGGTGTGAGTGTAAATTTGGATTTTTGCTAAAAATAAGAAGCAGGCGGTCACCTTAATGCGCTCGTCGTTCATCATCAAGGCACTGAGATCTTCATCAACTGGATCGTAGAGGGCTTCACTGGCCAAGCGCAACTCGCGCAGCTTCATCTGCTCCGCCTCGTTCAGGTCGCGCTCCATAAATATGCTCGAGGGTGCGCAAATTGGCTGCTGGTGCTGCAGATGTTGCTGCGTCCCTTTGCAACCGCCATACGTCTGCTCCTGACTCATGTAGGATGATGGCATGCCGCCGGCAGCATGATACATTTCATCTTTAATGCGCGAAGCGGGGGTTTGCAGACTGTTAAACGCCTGATACTCCAGGCGTATGACTTCCGATAGCACCGACTCTATCGAGTTAATGCTGACGCTCCCGTCCATGCTGAACTCATCATTAAAGCTGGGTTGATTGAAGCCCTTTACATCGAAATCTGGCGAATTGGCTATGTAGGGCAAGGAATGGCTGCCCGATGTGCTCGGCAGTTCGTCTGGCATGTAGTTCGTACTGGGTGACTGATAGTGCAAGTCAATTGGGATATTACTGGTTGGGCTAGCAATGCTGCTCAATGGCGAGGTGACCAGGGTTTCTCCTGTGTTTATGCTGCTCATGCTCCCCGAGGGACTGCCGTGCAGCATGGTCTGTATGACAGTGTCCACGCGCGCAGTTTGCGACTGTTTGTCACACTGTGCATATTGGCCCAACTCCTGCTCGTCAGCATCGTTATCAGCGTCTGACTGTATGGGCTTCCGGTCCGATTCGGTTGTCGTGTTTGTGCCATTGAAGATACGATTTAACATTTTGAGAGCCTCCGCAGGTGTGTTCATAAATTTATTCATTATGTCAATGGCATTCTCCGGGGATTTCATCAGATTTTGCATAAACTCGACTACATCTTTAGGGGAATCAACAATCTTAGAAATTATTTCAAGGCCATCTGTCGGTGAGCTCATAAATTTGGTAAATACTGTTAACGCATTGAAAGGCGAGTTCATAATTTTGCTTATAATTTTGAGTGCGTCACCTGTGAAAACAAGAAGATTAATATATTGTAGATACGTTTCTGATAACAAGCATATTTACCTGGATAATCGATTAAATGTGATACAAGTTTTAAGGCATCTTTTTGTGATTCAATGATCTTCTCCATAACCGAGATAGATTCCTTTTGGGTGCGCATTAGCCTGTTAATGGCCTGGCAAGCGCGATCCGGATCCGCTACTATCTCATCAACTAGTTGATCGGCTGTCATCAACAGCGGGTTAGTTTCTACACGCCGATCAGCCAGAGGTCTGTTTGTGGTTGAGCTAGCTGGTCCTATGGGTCTACCATTGGCGTCACTGTCGGGTGAACCACAGCTTTGGGAGTCCTGCGAGCCACCATACATGTCAACATTGCAGCTGCTATCGGCAACAGCTCCGGCAACCTTGTTGTCATCGGCATCTGCGTCTGCATCGGATCCGCCATGCTCCATCATACGGCGTTTGGCACGATTGTTTTCTATTTTGCGACGCTTGATTAGTTTGTCCTCCTCGGACATAATATTCTCGCTCTTCATTCCAATATCCAGACATTTTTTCAGACGGCACTTCTGGCAGAAACGGCGGGTGACCACGGTAATCTCGCAATTCTGATTAAATGGGCAGGTGAACTGCTTTTTAGCCAGCGCATTGCGTCTGAAGAATGCCTTGCAGCTTTCGCAAGTAACGGCATTGAAATTATACCCCAATGCCTTGTCGCCGCACACGGCACAGTTCTTAGGGGGTGACATATTGCCGAGCCCTACCTCTGCCTCTGTTTCTGCTTCTGTCTCCCCAGCTTTCAATTAGAATTGTGATTGATTTTTTAATTGCTCTGCTTTGTTGTGGACTGGCCGCGAAAACTTGCTTAGTTTTTAGCGATACTTCTTTTTGTAGCACTTATGGTTGTTCTTGGTCCTCAAACATTTTCCTCTTCAGACGTCCTGTTTAATTACACCTGTCGCCCCGCGATTTCAACACGTATAAATTAGTAAGTTTCGTTATCACCACATATTTTAATTAATGGGGCCCTCTTCTGTGTTGTTCTCGCACCGTGTTTGTGAAAGAGCCATTCTCAGACTGAGGCGACAAAACTATCGATACATCTCAGCTGTGGTGGTTGAATGTGTTCAACGTGACTGGCAATATTCCAGGCATAAGCTGTGACTGCCAGAAATTTCAGCAAATAATTATATTTTTGGTGTGCTGAAAGAAAAAATTAAGTAAAATGAATCGCGTGAAAACACGGACTTCTAAAACCGGCGAAATTGTTGCGTACAGCGAGGGCGCCATTCGCAACAATATATCTGCAGTTGAGTATTGCCGCACGTCGATGGCTGCAATTTCTGGCTGCGCTGCTGGTAAATTGATTAATTTGGAATTAATTTAAATGAGGACTGTTGGTAACCCACATTTATTTTCTAGGTATCTTGGGACTGAGTGGAACCCTTGGCTTCTTATTTTACTTTCTGTCGGTTTTCGTGCTCTGGTTACTGGTGCTGGTGAAGTCGGGCACACAGTGGCGCAAGTATTTCATTAATCGCAAAAACCTACTGACGAACCAATTCATGGGCGGCCTTTGCACCTACGTGCTCTTCTGGACATTCTTGTATGGAATGGTTCACGTGTACTAACAAACGGTGAATTATCTCCATGCGTATAGACAAATAAACATAGCTTAAGATTCGGATAGGCAAAATGGACAAAACATGGCATTTTTTCTTCTATTTAGAACTAAGTTTGTACGACGGAAGCAGCTGCTGCTGTTCCGGAGCAGTCGCACCAAGGCGTTTTATTTACATCACAATCAAGTAATATATTAAGAACGGTCACGTTTATCCTATCGATCGACAGATCGTGCACCTTAAGTATTTTGTAGTTGACATTATTCAGGCCCGTGTTGTGATCCCTTTTTCGTGTCATCTCCTTCTGATTAAAACACTTTTGTGTGTCCCGTTTACGGTGGTGGCGATTGTGTATATGGCTGGAAGAGAGAAATGTATTAATACTATGACTTGGAGATCTCTACCCTGTGCGCTTACCTAAAAGTATCGTTGATGCCAGTCTTTATGTTTTGAGGACGCGTGACCTGCAAACCTGCGTCCCGAATACGTACAAAAAATTCGTCGTCCTCTAATCCCCAGCCCCAGTATTGGTTTGACATTCCGTTCATTTGGGTGAAGTGCTCGCGACGCACTAGCAGAATGCCACCAACAAAGTTGTCGTAGTGGTATTTCGGATGCAATTTGGGTCCAGCAATGTGCAGCGGCCCCAGGCTACTGGGATACTCATATAATAAGTCCGGGTTGAGTGGCAGTAGATCCACGTCATGCATGGCAATATAGTCGTAGACATCGCTGGTGAAGTGGAACCCAACATTGATAAGTGAAGCACGATTGAATCTGAATCTGTCTACTTGATTCAGTACAAATATATGATGCTCCACGCCCTGTTTACGCAAAAACTTGGTCAGATGCGGCACAAATTGCAGTAACTCCTCGAACCGGTCACGAAAAGGCACCAAAATGGCCATTTTACGCCCCGACTGAGGGCTGACTGTTTTCTTGTTCAGCTGCTCGCCTCCGCTAAGGCTACTCAGAGGATTCTTAAGCGGGCATATGCAATCTAAAAAGAAAATATGCCAATGTGTATTTATAGACATGTATTATTAATACCCTTTTACCTGAGCTGAGCGGCATGAAACTGAGCACCGCAATGCCCCCTAGACAAAAGGACAGGCCGCACACGAACAGCCAGTTTATTGTTGATATGTTGGCCATTTTCATTTAGCTTACTCTAATACTAAGTGTTCAGCTATGTGTTTTAACTTCGTCACGCCATATAAAAAGAAAAATATTGCTCTAGCACCTGCAGCTCGGATGTACTCTGCAGCTGTTTTTGTCTGTATTTGGTGATGACACTCTTCTCGATAGTCGAAACAGTTACTCGATATGAGTTATCGATAAGACCTGTACCGGCTGATTATGTTTAAATAATAAATTTCAAATGGAAAAGTCGTTATCGGTATCAGTCTTTTGCGCTGTGCGTGCTTCAGAGTCTATCTAAATGCATAAGACTGTCAAACCTATATAATACCAACAACTAATCGAAGTCAAGCCAAGATAACAAAAAACGCGACAGCAACATTTATACAGCGAAGCAAACTATTCTTTTATAGAAATATGATTAACTGTATGAAAAGGTCTCTAGATAAGTAACCAATTTTGATTGCTTAAAAAATTCTTCTTTTATGTTGATCATTTCGCCATCAGTCAATGCGTAGATATTAACACGCTCATCTCTACATTTCAATAAAAAGCGTTGTATTTATTTATAAGATTACAAAGAAAGCTTGCATATAAATTACGATAATTATGAAAACACAAGAGCTGTTCTTAAAAGACATATAAAATAAATAAGTTCTACATTAAAATTTATTTATTTATTTTTATAGTTAAATACTTAAAAACTGTAACTATATTTAGAGATTATATAAATCTAATTGTTGTTCATATTTATTGTGTGTGGTTGGTTTAATAACGCTTCGAATTTTCAGCGTATGTCTAAAGCTCAAGCGACTGAAATTTTTGATATTTGTAAATTGATGTTACACGATTTAAGTTAATACCAACGCGGCATGCTGATATCCTACAAAATATAGTTTACAAAATTATTGACTACTTCAATATCTACGGTTTTAGTGCACTTTTCAATCAGTCGAGCAATAGCAATAGCCTACAGTTGATTCGATTGCTTGTTATAGTTCCATTGTCAGTTGACTTTTAAAAAAAACTCTAGGTTAATTACTTTTCTTTTGTTTCCTACCACAGATGGATTTGTGCGTGGGTAGCGCAAATGCATTGACATAAACTTTAAATTCAATCCATTAAAAACTATGCAATTCGTAGTTCGTTTGTAAAACTGCTATAAAAACTAGTTTCGTTCGTTTCTTCATTTTACACATATTGTATATAAAAGTATAAAAGCATGGGAAAGTTCATAGAAGATATATGTATATATATTTTTATCATTATCTCAACTCAATTGAACTGATCTAATTTGATCTTATTTTGCGCATGTTTTAGGCGGATTTCGTTGCTCTTACAACAAAAGAAGACTAGAAGCAACAATTATACACAAAAAATAATAATGTTTAAAATAAGATGACTAAAATACTATAAAAGCGCATTGAAGAAAAGTATTGCTATTAAAAAACAAACAAAAAGAAACGGCTTGTCCATAGTCAAAACGTCGGGGCTTCGTAAAGTCATTGATTGGGATACCAAAATGTTCTATTCTAGGTCTTGAGAGTCTCCCGAAAGCGATCGCATTTTGCATGGGACCACAATGAACAACTTTACAAGGCGCATCGCACGATGCTATGGTTGGCTATATATGGGGTTCTTTCAAAATACATAAGTAATTCATCTTTTAGTGAGCGCGTTCTAAATTAATTGCACCTATACTATGTATACAGTACAATATCACTGGTTGCTTCGTCACGTAACCTAATCCGAAACAAATTGAAAATCAATTGAAAAAGTGCGAATATCTAATGGCAAATCTAAAGTTACAAATTTTCTCATTCGATCTGATATTATTTGAATCTAATCAAGTGGGTCGCAATATTTTCACCAGTTTTGGCACCTTAGTTTTTTTTTGTTTTGTTTGTTTTTTTTTTGTGATTTTTTTTTTGGTTTTTTGTTTTTTTTTATATGCTTTGTTTTCTTTCTGTTGCTATTTCGGAGTCTATTTGTTCTATTTTGTGGTTGTTCCTTCAAAAAACGTGAGGAATGCAGCTCTGTGGGCGCAATGTGGGCTGTTTGTTCATCTGTGCTTCTGATTGTTTAGTTTGCAGTGCTTAAAAATTAGTTACAACTATTTTTAGTGTGCATGGCTGGTGGTTCATCTTTTACGGCCAGTAGCTGAAGCCATAATTTCGGCCGTTGTTGCACTCGGGACACAGCGCTGTGGGTCGCACTTCATCTGGCCATCGCCGCCGCAGCTGGAATTGGTTTATAATTGTCAATTAATATTGTTTTAGTTTTGGCACCATCAACTTTATACTCACGTGCAGCTCATGCAAGGACCACTCGTTGAGTGGATGGGCTCGCCCACCATGTACGAACGGCCATTGATGCTGCAGCCGGTGCGGGTCACTTTACCACCATGGGACAGGCCCGTCATGAACGGTGGCAGCTCGGTGCTTGTTGTTGTCGTGCTTGTCGTAATATTAAGCACGGCGGCCATGGTAACGGGACACTCGTATCGTGGACAACAGAAGCCAGTGATTTGCTCCTCGTGACAGCCAGCAATTGGTGGCGGGCAAGATTGCTGCAAACAGATGATGTCGCTCCTGAAGCAGAAGCAGAAGTCGCAAGGATCGTCGCGTGGAATTTGCTGGGCTGACACGTAGATCTTGCCAGCGTAGCGACAGGTGCCTGGGCCAAATACCTCCTCCTCGTCGTATTCGTCCTCGGGATAAGATGGATATTGGGGCTGGTGACCATAAGACGGAGGTGTAATCGACTCGTGGTGTGGGCTAGTTGCTGAAGTTGTTGTAAGCGGCGACTCTGTTGTTGTTGTCTCAGTGCTGGTCTGCTTCGTTGGTGTAGCGTCAGTTTCTCCCTCTGACACTCTGTCGTCGATGACTGGGGCACGTGTAGTGCTGGGGAAGTGCTGGGCGAACAGCGGATGCACCGTTGTACTACTGGCGATATCTGCTTGTGTTGTTGGAGTATCCTCGCTGGATGGTTCCGTAGATGCTTCATCGTGCGCACCAGGGGTAGCCGCCGTCTGTGGTAACTCTGAAACGACAGCTGGAACTTCTTCCTCATCGAGCTCAGGCTTCTTCTTAGTAGGCTCTGTAACGGTGTCCTCAGATTCAGCAGACTCTGCAGGTTCTTCTCCCTTATGCGAATCCTCAGGTGCCGGAGTAAGCTCCTCCTCCGACTCAACCGACTCACCGCTATCCTCGGTCGAATCAAAGCTTGGCTTAACAGCTGGGGCTGCAGTCGACTTTTCTGTATCGGAAGGCTTATCGGTTTCCTTGTCCGACTCTGGAGCCTCTGTCGATTTAATGGGGGTCTCCTTTTCGAGATCTGGCTGTGCAGTTTCTGCCACAATGTCGGCATCCACCACAGGTTCCTTAGTTGAAGTTTCGTCTGTTGTTGGCTTCAGTTTGGCACCAGTAGTTTGATCAGTGGTGCCTTCATGCTCAACATCACTTGGCTCGGTAGATTCCTCACCCACGTCTTCCGCATCCGATGGCTTCTTGCTAACTTCACTGGTTGCTTCAATATCATGAGCAACAGGAGCAACTGTAACTGGAGTCTTATCTGCATCTTCAGCAGGAGTTGTGGCAGGTTCTGTGTCATCAATCTTTTCGTCTTCACTATGAGGAGCAACAGTATGGGATAGAGCATCATCGATAGGCTTTGTCTCGATTTCTTCAGCACCAGGAATACGAATTGGAGTGCCTGTAGTGTCCACTTCAATTTGAGATTTAGGTGTGGTTGGTATACGAGCAGGTTCCTGGTCTTCCTCGGCCTCGGGTGTTGTTGAAATGGTATCCTCAATGGCACCTTCTTCTGCGGCTCCTGGTTTATCACTGACTGGACGGACTGTGGTACCCTCTGTATCATCATCTTGAGAAATAATCGCTGGTGCAGGTGTACTAGCATCAATCTTGTCATCAGCAACCGGAGTGGTGGCATCGTCCTTAATAGAAGTAGGAGCAGGTGTGGTTGGCTGTTGAATATCCTCTTCAGAAGGAGCAGCCGTGGAGACAATCTTCTTATCATCTGGACGCACGGTTGTAGAATCAAGATGTTCATCTTCTTCAAGCTCATCCATAACTGGTGCTTTGGTTGGGGATGTGTCAGATGGCTTATCGTCAGGTTGAGAAACTGTGGTAGACTCGTCGCTATCGTCTGGTCGAGGTTGAGCTTCAGCAGGAGTGGGTCCGCTGACAATATTTTCGTCGGCAGGTGCAATAGTTGTTGAATCTGATTTATCGTCAACAGGCGCTGCTGTCGGGAACACCTTTGTTGGAATATGTTCATCTTCTTCCTCTGACGATGGAGCAACAGTTGTGGAGTCAGTGTCTGTAGGTGGTTCATGATCAATTTCTTCATCGGAAGTAGTAGGCTCCTTAATATCCTTTTCGGGCTCAATTGATGATGGAGTTGTAGGCAGTGGCGGGAATTTCTTGTCATCTGTTGCTTCTGGCTCAACAGTGGTTGCGGCGTAGCTCTCCTCCGTGCTATCCTCTTTGTCAGATGTGGTAGGAATCTTTTCATCAGTTGGTTTAGAAGGTACTTCATCCAAAGCAGGTGAAACTGTGGTAAATTTGTCCATTTGTTCACTTTCAACATCCACTGGAATCTTAGTGGATGACTCTGTGGATCCTTCGATAAGAGAGTGAGGAGTTGTTGAGGGAGTCTTATCTACGGGCAATTCATCTTCCAATGGCGCTTTAGGACCTTCAGTATCAATGGGTTTCTCTTCCTCTGAGCTGGGTGCAATAGTTGTGGCATCAATCTCAATCTCTGTGGGCGCCGCTGTGCTTGATGTACCTTCGACAGGCGACTGTTTACTTGGAGTGCTTGGAACAACGGTTGTGGCTTCATCAATCTCTGATGGTGTGGAACTATCTTCTTCTTTGTCTGATGGTTTCTTGCTGTCGTCTTGAATCGAGGGAGCTGCACTTGTGGACTCTTCCTCTGGTTGCTCATCCTTATCAGATGTGGACACAGTTGTAGGCTTTTCATCTTCTTCAATGAATCCAGCGTCTGTAGCAGTGTCAATTCTGACGTCTTGCTCCTTCGCATCGGATGGTGTAGTTGTTGAGATAGCTGGAACTGCACTATCTGTTTCACCTTCTGGTTTCTTAGATACATCAGTAATAGGAGCGTCAGTTGCATAAGGCTCCTCATCCGATTTTTTAGGTGGAGTGCTGATTGTTGTAGGAGTAAGTATATCTTCCTCATCTGCAGGTGGTGAGGTAGTAATAGATGGTTCCTCCTTATCATCAGCAGTTGGAAGAGCAGTAGCTGAAGGCACGGATGCGAGTTCGATTTCGTTTTCATCAGTAGGAATTTCATCTTGGGATGGTTTCTTTTCGTCTTTCTCTGCTGTTGGGGCCACAGTTGTTGGGAGTGGTGCAAAGTCGCCTTCAGGAGATTTGGTAACTTGAGAAACGTCGTCTTCCTCTTCAAATATAGGCGTTTCTGTCGACAAATCACTTTCTTGATCAATTGCAACAGGGGAGGCTGTAGTTTCATCCTGTTCCTTGCTGACAGCAGGAGTGGTGGTGGATTGATCATCAGATGTTTCTTTTTCATCCTCCTTTGTTGGAATCTTGACTTCAATATCCGACTCTTGGTCTGGTTTCTTATCAATAGAAGACTCAGTAATTGCTACCTCATCTGTAGGCTTCTGCTCATCTCCCTCCGATACAGCAGGTATTTCTGTGCTTGCCACTGGGATGGGCAGTTTCTTTGTGACTTGATCTTCTTCAGCATCAGGACGAACAGTTGTTGCAGCAATACTGTCTTCAGGGATATCAGGCTTGCCATCAGAAGATACAGTATCTTCAGCAGGTGTAGCAAGAGTCGTGGCGTCCTCACTTTCAGATGGTGTGCTAGTGGATGATTCGGGCGTCTTTTCAGCATCTTCAACTGGCTTCTTATCAATATCTTCAACTGGTGCTTTTGTGGATGATGGCTCTTCCTCAGACTTACTAGTTGTCTCATCAGATGTAGGTACGACTGTAGTTGTAGAAATCTTGTCTTCTTGGGCTCCCGGTTTCTCGTCAGTGGGCTTCTCATCTTTAGTTGGTATCTCTTCATCCGTTGAAATGGGAGCAACGGTTGGAGTAGCCAACGTAGTGTCAGTCTCCTTTTGGGTTTCATCTGCAGCTGAAGCGCTCGTTGTGGTTGGCTCATATTCTGGTTGACTAACAGTTTTCTCTGTTGTTGGCACTGGAGTTTCCTTAGTCTCATCATCTTCAGCCGTAGGCTCTCTCTCAGAAGGCTCCTGAACTTCTTTTTCAATTTCAGGTGCAGGAGTAGCAACCACCACTTGGTCATCTTCTTCTTCAGTTGGATGCTCGGCAGTTGGCCTCGTAATATCCTTAGCTGTTGTGGCCTCTTCGGAAACGGGACTTTCCGTTACTACAGGTGAGATTTCTTCATCAGGCTTGACATGTGACATTGGCAGCTCAGTAACGCCAGAAGGCATAATGACATCCTTTGGTATGTTTTCAGTGCTGGTAGGCTCCACTTCATCATCAACTCTATCGATGGGCTTCTTACTTGTTTCGGGCACGATTGTTGTTGATTTGGTTTCGTCAGAAGTCTCATCGGCTTTCGGAGTCGTGGAATCAGACTCACAAATATATGCTGGGCAGCAGCCGCCAGAACGTTCAGTATCCAGAACACAGTTTTCACGATCTTCGGGAATTCTGCATTCCATTGGCTTGCAGGATACAATGCTGCTAATGCATTTGCAGGAAATATCGCAGGGCGTGGTTGCTGGCACATCGGTATTGTTGGCATAGGTTTTGCCCTCAACCAGGCAGTCGCCTTCGCCGGGTATAGCAGCGGGCAACTGCATATCAGGCATCGCTGCAGCTGTTGTCTCCTCTTCTGAACTGGGTGCCAATGTTGTCCTCTCTGGGGCGAAGTCGTGACGGGTGTCAACTGGGACGTCTTGTTTCTCAGTTGTAGCCTTAGCAGGCTCAGATGATTCCTCCTCAGATGTCGATGCAGTGATATCTTCTTCACTGGTTTCTGGGATCTCGGTGCCTGTTGGCTTATCTTCTGGTGCAGGCGGCAGATAGACCGCTGGTGGTTTATCAGTTGTGGCTTCTTCACTTTTGTCAGGTTGGGCAGTGCTTTGATCAGCTTCAGTGATAGAAGGAACAATATCAGACTTGACAGGCACTGTTTGGGTAGTCTGGTCTTCATCTTTATCCTCTTCAGTGGGCTCCTTTCCAACTGTTGCACTGGTGGAAGATGCAATCTCTTTTTCGGCTTCAACAGTTGTAGCTTCGTCACTCTCCTCAGTGTATGCTTCTGTGTCATCCTTTTTGGGTACCTCAGTGTGATCCTCGACAGATTCTTTCTCATCGCTCTCCTTATCTTCAGGTTGTTTGGGAGAAGTAGTGGTGCTCGGCACTGCAGGCATCTTTTCTTCTGAACTGGTGTCTGAAGTATCCTGTTCACTGATACCTTCAGTGGTAGATGATGGAATAGGAGCGGCGATTGTTGTTGCCTCAACATCTTCCTCTTCCTTGGAGTCTTTGTCAGCAGAGCTTTCAGGCTCTGTTGTCTGGTCCTCTTCTGCTTTAGGTGTACTTGGCTTGATGGTCTGAACAGCAGGAGTTGTAGCCTTGATCTCGTCTTCGTCGATGGTGTCCTCAGCAGACGTTGTGCTAGGAATGACTTCTTCATCGCTAGCACCCGCAATGGGCTTAACGACATCCTTGTCCTTCTCACTGCTAGCCTCTTCAGTAGAAGGCGTAGTTGTGACAGAAATATCTTCAACAGCCTCTTCAGCAACAGTTGTAGCTTTGTCAGTATCCTCTTTGATTTGCTCTTCACCCGCTGGAGTAGTAGCCTTGACAAGTTCTTCTTCAGCAGTAGTTTCCGTGGCTGGAGTGGAAGTCTTAATAATTTCATCTTGAGCGTCGACGTCTTCAGCAGGAGTTGTGCCCTTAGCAATATCAATATCATCACTAACATCCTTTGCAGGAGCTGGCGTCTTGTCATCCTTTTCATCAGTAGCAGCAGCAGGAGTTGTAGCCTTGACAGTATCTTCTTTAGCACTTTCATCTGCGGCCGAAGTGTCGGGCTTACTAGTATCCTGTTCAATAATATCTTCACCGGCAGGAGTCGTTTCCTTGATGATATCTTCCTTGGCTGGCGTTGTTGCCTTGATAGTGTCTTCTTCAGCGCTAGTTTCCGTGCTAATATCAACCTTATCGCTAATATCTGAAGCCGGTTCTTCCTTGTCGCTAACATCTGCGACTGGCGTTGTTGTCTTGAACTCATCCTCCTTTTCGCTGTCTGCAGTTGGAGTTGTGGCCTTGATGTCATATTCAACAGTTGGAGCTGTAACCTTTGCAACCTCTTCCTCGTCAACTTCAGTTGCCGGAGTTGTAACCTTTTCAACTTCCTCCTTGCCTGAGGTGGGAGTTGTAGCCTTAATATCTTCCTCGTCGGATTCGGCACTAGTAGGTGTACTCTTGGTAACTTCTTCCTTATCGGAAATATCTGAGGCTGAAGTTGTAGCCTTGACTTCATCTTCCTTTTCAGCTTCACTGGCCGGAGTTGTAGCCTTGACTTCATCTTCCTTTTCAGCGTCAGTGGTCGGAGTTGTAGCCTTGACTTCATCTTCCTTATCACTGTCTGTAGTTGGAGTGAGGTCCTCTTCAGAAGCCGGAGTTGTACCCTTGGCAGCTTCTTCGCTGTCGCTAACATCTGAGGCTGGAGTTGAAGGCTTAGCTTCATCTTCCTTGTCAGTGACCACAGCAGATGGAGTTGTAGACTTGACATCATCTTCCTTATCGGTAATGTCCGCAGTTGGAGTTGTAGGCTTTTCAATGTCTTCCTTATCGCTAACATCTGCTGCAGGAGTAGTACCCTTAATATCATCCTCCTTATCGCCAATGTCAGATGATGGAGTTGTAATCTTGGCGACATCGTCTTCATCGCTAGCTTCTGCACTTGGTGTTGTAGTCTTCGAAGCGTCCTCTTCATCGACGACTGGTGAGGCTGGAGTTGTGCCCTTGGGAATCTCATCTTCGCCACTAGCATCCTCAGCTGGAATCTTCTCTGTCGGAACTTCCTCTTTCTCGATAACATCGGCAGTGGGTGTAGTAGCGTCCTGACTATCCTCATCAGCACTGATTGGTGCAACAGGTGTGGAAGGCTTGGCAATATCTTCTTCACTTTCGGCGCTGGTTTCTTCGGATGAAGGTGTGGATGTAGTGTCGACTTCGCCGCTACCTTCCTCAGGCGCAGTGGGTACCTTGTCTTCTCCGCTTCCTTCCTGAGTTGGCTCTGCGGGCTTGTCAGCCTCCTGTGCTTGTGGTGTTGTTGTCTTAATGACATCCTCTTCTCCACTACCTTCTTCGATCGGTGCCGCCGTAGAAAACTCCACTGGAGTATCAATTCTAGCATCAGTGGCAATAGTAGAGGTCTCGTGTTCCTTAATCTTATCGTCATGATCGGAAGCGATTGTGGTGTCCTCTTGGTCAACTTCACCACTGCCAGCTTCATGAACTGGACTCTCAGTAGCCACCTCCTTATCCTTCTCTTCGTCATCAATGTGCTCTTGCAGATCGACATCCTCCTTTGGTATTTCACCATGGATATCTTTGATTGGCATTGCTGTAGTAATTGGCTCCTCATCACGGCTCGTCTCCAGAGTGGTGCCCTCAATGATCTCGGTTGTGGCACTATCGTCATCGCAAATATAATTGCTGGGACAACATTCGCCCTCGGCGGCTGGCATGGCACGGCATATTTTTCCGCTGGCCGAGCTCATCGGCATCTCGCACTCTTGAACGGCACACACAATATCTCCGCGCATGCAGTAGCAATGCTCGCAAGCATTCTTGCCCTTGAGAGAGGCGCCGTCGGCGTAGGTCTCGCCATTGTGGATGCAATCCGTAGACACGGCCGGAGTCATGGTAGTGGTCAGAATAAATCCAGGTGTTGGACGAACAGTGGTCGTTGTTGTCGAATGATCCTCCAGCTCAAGCACGTCATTCTCATGGTCTGCAATATACAAAACGTAAATGAGATTTGCTTTTGAAAGACAACTCGTTCAACTACTTACCGCAACTGTAGCGGACTGGGCAACAAGAGCCTTTGTTGTAGATGGGTGTGCAGCCATCCACATGCAGCGTGCACTCCTGCATAACGCATTTGGTCTGATTGTTAATGCAGTAGCAAAGTTCGCAGGGCTTGTTGGGGTTCGATGGCACCTGGGCACCTTCCGGGTAGAACTTCTCTTCGATGCTGCAGCCGAACTTCTCGGGAATGCTCAGTTCGGTTCCAGGCTCGGGCGTGCGATGCGGCACTTCGACATGAACTGAAATAACAGCACGTAATTGAAACAACTAGCTGAACAAACATTGCTAATGGATCTTACCCACTGGGCAGGTAACAATAGGACAGCACTGATCCTCGCGCTTCTCCACAATGCAATCCTGACCAATTGGCTTCGTGAACGGGCAAACGCGCAGATAGCACATGAGCATGCGGTTGTGGCAGGTGCAGTTGAGACACGGCTCATTGGTCATGATGCGGTCACCTTCATTGTAATGGCCATAGTTGTAGTAGCAGCCCTCTGCAATAAGCGAAAAGAAAGTAGCGATTCATTAGAAAACCAGTTAAGTATAACTGGAGCAGGCCTGGGAGCCACAGAACAATGCCTACCTCAACAACTTAATATATGGCAGTGCAAGTAATACGAACAGTTAGTTCCCTAGCATTTCCCTGTTATGCATGCACGGCAAGTCTTAACTAGCTCATGTGCTCATGTCTGCTACCATATCGTTTCGGACATAAATTAAACTCCAGCGCCATCTAATGTCATAATACGTGCAGCTATAGATATCTTTTATGGCTCATCAGAGTCGTTAAACAGCGACTGCGACAGCGACAGCTCAACTCAAGCGCCAAGCAACGCTTAACAACGTCTGTCTGTCTGTCTGTCTGGTCTATGGCTACTGAATACTGGGTACTGCTACCTAATTTACTGCCGTCCACCCGCAATAAATTTCAAATCACATTATTAACACGTCAAGCGCAACTTGCAGCAGCTCCCCGCCAACCTCGTGTCAGCCTCGGCCTCAGCTTAGCTCTGTTGCTGTCGGCCTGTTCGACTGCCTCGGTGGCTAGACGATTTTTGATTGAGATCTTTGGTGTCGCTGACTGGTGCTCACGTTTTCGTCATAAACCACCTAAAATAGTGTTTATTCTTTGTTTCATTTTGTTATTATTTATATGTGCATACCCTGTACTTACAGCTAAGTGGGGTATATAGAGAAAACTAATGCCCTCCACACTATATGCTAAATAATACGTTCTCTTAGATACAATCATAATAATATTTGATATGGTTTTCTTAAATATCTTCCAAAGTACAGGGTATTTGCTAGTCAACTGACGCATTTTAAGCCTATTTCGTGTGCTTTTTCACACCTCAGCTAACCACCTAATAGTGCTCAACATAATTCCCCAGTCAATCGGCTGGGTCTTTTTATGACAGCCGTGGGTCAGCTATTGGTCTTTTGTAGTCGTTTAGGCGTTTGGAGTCAAACAGTGTTAAATGGGCGTAAACAGGGGCTCAATTAACGTTAATGCTATAATTCGCTGTCATAATTGAATTATTAGCACAGGTCAATTCTTATCGCATTACTTTTATTTATTATCATTATCATTGGATAGATATTTTTTGCTTCACTTACCTGGATACGGTGTTATTTCCGTGTAGTCCTGCAAGGGGGCTGCAATGAAATGGTAGAGGCGAAAAGATACAAATTAGTTTCTTAGTTTTGTAGGAAATGCCATAGGTATTTGGTCTATTACGCTAGAATTTTATGATGGCCATATCCGTTAGTCGTCATGACTATAATAAATTAATTTATCTATTACAGCGAATGCCAGACCTCTAATTGTGCCTGCATGCAATTGAAATTAGACGTCGGCTGCAAACTTGCGTAGGCCGACGTCTGAGCACTTGGCTCTTGCGGCTCGCTCGTTCTATTCTTGGTACTCGTTGATAGGCCAGCGTCGTCTGATAACAGGGCTCGACCGCCGCTGGGCAGCATGCAACAGGCAGCATGCAACAAGCGGCCAGCAAATTGCAGCAACAACAGAAACTTTTGCAGTGCTCGGCTTTGTGTGCGTGCAACGTGTTATTACCACATAATCAAAATTCAGCAGCAGCAACAGCAGGAGCAGCAGCAGAAAAAGCAGAGAATGCAACAAATAATGGCACGTAGCTGGTTCTAGCCATGGAGAATCTTAGCCTGTGTGTGTCCCACACTGGGCCAACTGCAACGAGAGCCGCTAAAAAAATGGCTCAAACAAATTGTTTAAGCTGACAGTTAACCGGCAACGCGCGAGCCTTCCAACTGGCGGTCACTTGTTGCCGCTGCGGTGGCGTTTACACGACCACGACAGCAACATGCTGTTGCAGCAACAACAGCAGCAACAGCAGCAGCTGCTAAAATGATTTGACAAATTGCATTTTGTTATGAATGGTTTTGTTGCTGCTGTGGCTGTTGTTGTTGCTGGGCCAACTATGATTAATTGCGGCTAGTTGAAGGGTTGACAATTTGCCACATATATCAAATGTTAATTTCTGCTCCATTGGCTGCAAGTAGCAATTGCTACACAGCAATATTATTTACAGTGAAATAACAATGAAAATTCTAACGGCAAATGCTCATAAGCGTGATATTGGCCAGGCTTTCGACTGTGGCAGCGGCAGTAACAAATCAGAGTAGCAATTTCAATGGCGAGGCTGTGGCTGAGCTCTGTCTTGTGGCTGTCGATGCTGCTGTTGCTCTGCAACATCTTACTCTTGCAAACTAACGGATGTAAATTACATTTTATGCGGTAAGAAGAACAACAACAGCCACGACCGAGCCTGGCAACGCATAAAAATTCACACATTAACTATTAAGGATTGCCTGAATAGAGAAACAGAGTAAGAGCGAGTTAGAGCAGGATGGTTGTAGGAGGCGACATCGGTCGGACTTGGTAGCAAACAGCAATGAGAGGCTGCCATGCAGCAGGTTCGCTAGCAGCACGCCCCGCAATCGTACTGCCCAGCTGCCCAGTTGCCCAGTTGCTCAGTTGCCCAGTTCTCAGTTCTCAGTTCTCAGTTCCCAGTTGGCCGCCTTGTAATGCAAACTTATGCAACAATTTTCCGCTGCAAGTGCAACAACTGAAACAAGCCACATACGAGTTGTTGGCAGCATCGGCACGACGATGATGACCAAGACGCATGAGAGTCGTCGTCGTCGTTTGCCTGCTGCTGCTGCTGCGGCTGTTGATGGTACACATCAAACATGGTCGTGTCGGTCCAACAAACAGAAGTCAGTCAGTCAGTTAGTCAGTCAGTTACTCAGCCAAGTTAGTTGTTGTTGTTGGTGTTGATTTGGCTGCAGCTTACAGCTACATTCACATGACTGCAGCTTCGGGCCAAGCCAAAGTTGTTGGCGGCGTTGGTTACTGTTGTTGTTGTTGTTGCTGTCGCAAGAGTCGTGCATTTTGTTTATTCTAGGAAAGCGCGCGCACGCCTCGCATCCCGAATGTTTCTTGGCCACGGCCATGGCCATGGCTGGATGGCTGCTGCCGCTGCCACCGTCGCCGTCGCCGCTGCAGCAACAAGTTGAACGACCCGGTCGCGCATGTGTGCAAAAATGTGTACACAAACCATAAAATACAAGCCACTAGCTAGCTTTACTTACATAAGTAGGCCTAGACTTAGGCTTAGGTGCCGTAGCTCTGGCTCTGCCTCTGCCTGTGGCTCTGGCTGCGACTCTAACTCTGTCTCCGACAGCCGCATTGACCAGGCTAAGGCAGCGGGCACGCCTTTTGCTGGTTACGCTTTATTATTTAGTGCTGTAGGTGGATACGCAGGCGGCTGAAGGGGAGGGAGAGGGGGGGATGATGGGCCCAGGGGCACAGAGGCAGAGACTGGGCACAGAGGCAGAGACTGGTCAGAGAGGCCAGAAGAGGAGACAGCGCGCCAGGCATGTGAAAAGTGGAAGTTTCGCTAAATATTTCGTTGATAGCAATCGTTCCTTTTTCAATTCTACTCTCTCCCCTCTCTTTCTGGCTATCATCTTCAGGCCTGTCTGCATGCGCTACGCGGAAACGCAGCTAGTGAAATATTTGCCATGCCACAAATATTTCAAAGATTACAAAATAAACACAAATCTTCCTTTGGGCCACAGCTAGAGCCACAGCCACAGCCACAGTCATGTTCCCCCAAATGCGCCATTTTTGTGTGTTGCTGTTGTGCGGTGCCAAACGCGGCAGCAACTTTACCGCTACTTTGGCGACGACCAACAGCTGCAGCAGTAGCAGCAGCAGCAGCACACCCACAGCATACACCCCACCTGGTCAAGATATATGTGTGTGCGGCTAGCTGATAAGGCCTTAAAGGCTAGAATGCCGTTTCGATGCCTCCTCTTTCTATGGGTGACAAAAGGAAGTTGCGCGCAGCTCGCTGCTCGCAGCCTGCCTTGATATAGATGAACGTAATTAGAGCCGTTCAGGTCGAAGTGCTCCATGGTGGAGCAGAACAATGCGCCAACAAGGGACGCAGATGCACCGACTGCACATGCAATACATCGAACTATAATTGCCCAGTCTCAGCCCGATCGTATTGGCCTGGCTCAATTATGCAATGGCAGGAAAACAGATATTATGCTAGCCCAACGAGCTGGAAGAGTACCAAGAGTAGCAAGAGTCATGCAAATTTTTTCTTGCGCAAAACAATTTCCATTTTCTATGGCCTTGATCACATAATTTCCATAATGCCGAGTCGATCAATATGGAGTGAGCGACAAGCTAACAACCCATGCCCATGCCCAAGCCGAGCCCAAGCCACAGACTCTATGTGTGTGTGCCGCCATATCATGCGCCATGCATCAGTGTTGAAAGCGGATGAGTTGCAGGCGAGGGGAGCTGCCGGAGCTGGCGGAGCGCCGACAATGCGCCCAACGGAGGCAGCAGCCGCGCACAGCAAATGAATTTGCGAGTAATTTAACATGATTATGTCGGGGACAAGGTAGCAATGTAGACGTCGACATCATCCACAGCAGCAGCAGCATCGGCTCCTTGCGCAGCCAAATTGGACGCAGTTGCGCCAGGCTCGCTGCTCTCTGCTCGCTGCCTGATGATGCTGCTAGTTGTGGCCCTGGCGTGACGCTGTGTTTTATTACCAGCCGGCCTAGACATGATTCGTTCTAAGTAAATTATGCCCGTTGGTCATGACGAGGATGCCGTGAAATTGCTGCCTGTTGCTCCAGTCAATGATGCTGCCACAGCTGCTGCTGCTGCTATGCATATGAAACAATTACCAAGCGCTCAGGTCTAGGCCTAGGCAAGAATCCAATCCTTGTCTATATGTGAGCATTGTAATTGCTGCCAACTGCACCGCAGGCAAACGAGCAGCTCATATGCATATGCATTTATGGCGAGTCGAGCCCAGGCGAGGGCCAGCTCTCAGTATCCCTGCCGAACGGGCAGTGTCATTAGACAGTCAGGTTGTCAGTTGGGGCGCAACTTTTGCTTTTTGACGTTTTTTTCGTTGCCAATCTGACTGCTTAATAGATAATAATGAGTCTGAGTCTGATTCTGAGTCTTAGTTTTGGTCTGCAACAAGGAGTTGCCACTCGGCCTCCACCTCGGCCTCGGCCTGCAGGCGCTGTAATTAAGCAGTTAAAGGCCAGCTTAGCTCCGCAGTGGTTCCCACAGTTGCGCATCGAATCGGATCCTAGGCGAGGCCTTTTTGCTTATTTCCCCAGTTGATGCTGATGCTTTTTATGTGTCCTGTGCTTGATTTGTTTTGATTGCGCTGCATGGCTTTAATGAGCCCCCATCGGGCCATCAATCTGTCTGTCAGTCGTAATATGTTTACGTGTACGTACTGCCGCCAGGTTGCAGCTAATCACAGATCCTGCCTACCTGCCTGCCTGCCCACTGGCCGCATCTCCAGCTAGATATATCATAATTTTTGTTTGCGCAATTTTTTAGACAAATTCCAATGGCCCGTTAGCTGCGCGGACACGAAGCAAACAAATTGTCGTCAGGCGTTCGGCCTGTTGCTCTGCATTCAGTTCTTGGCACCGCAAGCTGTTATTGATAACAGCGCATTGATTACAGCAATTGCTGTCGGGACGAGCTGGATTTGGAGCTGGAGCTGAAACTGACTAGAGTTTTGCCAAAATAACAGACAAGATCTACTATAATCAACGGCTAGCTCGGACGCTCGGATGCAGGTCGCTACTGACAAGCGTTCCAAGTGCAACAGCAACAGCAACTGCAACTGTTGCAACTGTTGCTGCAACTTGTTTTCAACCTGCGCATGCGTAACTGTTTATTAATTTCGGTTTGAATTTGAGCAAGATCTAACCGTCCGCACTTGCGGCGCGTGTCCAGCTCCAACTCCAACTCCATCCAGCTCCAGCTGCACTGCCAGCTGACTGCGCTGACAAGCCGGAAGATTGATGATAATGTCCGCAAGAGATTCTCACGTTTGGGCAGGGCTCGTCTTGCGGCCGTTTCAATTAGATACGCGCACTTTTGTGTTCACTGAGCGCCTCATTTGGTAAAACATTCACGTGGCATTCTCGCGCTAATTGCTTGCCCCGCCAAGAAGTTGCCCCCTGGACAGCTAGCGATTTGTATCTGCTCCCACGACAACGACTCCGACTGCGACTGCGACTCCGACTGCGGTTGCGACAGCGTCTGCTTTTAAGCCAGTGATTGGCGAATGCAGATAATGCTGTTTTATAGCTAGTATTATAGTACTATAAAGTATATGTGTTGCGTGTTGGGCCACTGCAGCATTAGAAGAAGCTGCTTCAACCGTGAAAGAATACTCAATGTTGCCAAACGCACTAAGCGCGGCAGCAGCAACACCAGACACAGCAAGAAAAGATCAGCAAAGCGATAATTATACAAGGTATTAGTTCATTCCTTCTATAACCCAGCCCAAGCCAGCCCAACCCCCTCTAGTCACAGGCTCCTCCTGCTCAGGCTTCTGGCGTATTTAGTGGCCGTTGCTAAGTGACTTAACATGACCCACACACCATGGAGCCGTCTGTCGGAGTCGTAGGTTCGCCATGCGTAAAGGTGCCAGGCTGCGAGTTGATTGAACCCCCTGCTTGGCCGGGCATTAGAGCGGCTGGATAGTTGTCCCGCTCATGGAGCTAGAGTTACACAATTGAAAAGCTGTGGGAAGTCATTGCACCATGCGATAGAGATCTGTGTAAGAATGAGCTGCCAGCCAAGACATGGCTAATTACCATTCTTTCGCTGCAAGCCTTTCGTCTCAACAGTGTCTCAAAATGAATTCTAACACGCAGTGCTCAGGCCAACTCCAAGTCCAAGTCCAAGTACAAGTCCAAGTCCATGTCTAGGCTTCAGTTGTTGCTCAGCTAACCGAGCACTGTCTTGGGCTGGTCAGTACGTGGTAGCAGCATCTGTCTGCCAGCTGCCAGTCAGTCGAACGATTGGCGCCAGCCAACGAATTCCAGCTCGATTCTATAGCTCTAAAGGTATCGTTCTAAGTGTTTAAATGCCACACGAAATTGGGTCAGATCTCAACTAATTGCCATAAATATGAATAAAGACGTAAATGTTTGCCGAACGGCGGCATTTAATTAGCATTTCGAACACGTTTTTAGAGCGACGACAACGGAAACTTCGTCAACAACGTGTTGTACAAATTGAAAATTAGCATATTCACGCCAAGAGCTTGCATAAAATGCCAAATAAAAAGAAAAAATCAAATAGTTATATGAAACATTTAACAGAAAGAGAAGCAACAAAACGAAAATAGATACCAAGTGACGTCGGCCCGGCTCAACTTGGCCAACACCAACCAAGTTCAAGTTCAATGACATCCAAACAATAACAGAGACAGACAGAGGGAGACAGAGACGATGTACATAATATGAGCTATGCTTATGGCACAGCTATGCTATATATCTGTCTGACACACACCTAGACTATATAGTGCTATATATCTGTTAGTTAGTCGCTTATCACAATGGGAAATCTGAGAATAGTTACTTCATTTCTTAGCCGGCGTTTTGCTCTACTAAACAGCATTTCATTTGCATTTGGACTAGCTGTGCCATAAACTGTTGCCTCTCTTTTTGTCTTTTTGGTGGCTGCTGCAACTGCAAATGCAACAGCAACTGCAACAGCAACTGCTGCAGAATTATAGCAATCACAGCAGCCATTTCATTGTCAAGGCACTGCTGAGGGAAAGCCAAACCAAAGGCGTTAATAGTCAAATTGTGTAATTTCTGTGGCTAAAGCAGTGGTGTGGTGTGGTGTGGTGCCACTGCCACTGCCATTGCCAAATGGGGCTTACAGTTAACCGTTACACATACAAATTGCTGCCAGTTAACCGCAAACGCCACTCGCTCGCTGATTATTTACTTTATTGAAATTACCGCAAACAGCGACCCGCCTCACCTGCCTGCGCCTTCACCTACACTGCGACGGTCTGACCTTGTCGCAGGAAGTTGGAAATTGTATGGCTGATAAAAATCGTATTGAGCTGCCTGCGCTTCCGTCAGACACACGTAGAAGCAGAAGCAGAAGCAGAAGAAGAAGACGAAGCTACTTGATTCTTGGCCAATTCACACGCCAACATTCCAAATGCTCGCTGCTCGATGCTCGAATGCTCAGTTCTCATTAAATTGAAATCAAGTGCAATGAGCTGCGGCCCTTTCGGCCAGACAAATGGCTCTGGCTGGCTAAATCTGGTCAATGGCCTCAGGCCAAACAGAATGTGTGGCTCGCGTGGGTTGAATCAAAACAAACTAAGTGGCTCTTTAAGAGTTATAAATGTGCTTTTTCTTCAACTCTGAACGTGTGTGCTTGTGGCTGTGTGTGTGTGTGTAGGTTCATAACTCTGGGGTCTGTCTCCAAGTCATGGTCAATTTATCAAACGCAGTTTTGATTTGAGCTCTTTAGAGCAACATAAAACTTTTTAAATATATATTTTTTTGACAAATTGACTGAAGCGTCTTTGGTGGGCCGAAACGAAAGTCGTTGGCTCTCAGCTGGCAGCCAATGCTTATTTATGACCAAATTAATCATCAAATTCATATGGCACATGGCGGTCATATACATGGTTTGGGCGGATTCTAATTGTGTCACTGACGAAAGTTGGTCAGCCAAAAAAAGAAGAAGACGAAGAAGAATCAAATCTGCATGAGAGTCGTGTGCGGACACGGATTCATCCTGTTGACTCTCACACGCA
The DNA here is from genome assembly GCA_035045145.1 of Drosophila meridionalis. NCBI lineage: Eukaryota > Metazoa > Arthropoda > Insecta > Diptera > Drosophilidae > Drosophila > Drosophila meridionalis. The sequence goes on along the minus strand of JAWNPG010000020.1, from coordinate 11,465,238 downwards.
GCCGCATCGTGTGGGCCGCTTAACCCGCAAGTTCGTGATCTCTAACTCGCGTACTTGTTCTTCAAGTGGCTATGAAATTCCACAGCTACGCAGCGAACACATCTCCACACACACACTCATATGGCTCTTCAGCTGCTTAGCCACATCTCCATATCGGTCAATGGTCAGCGGCTGTTTGGCCCGTTGTTTGGCCCAGGCAAATAAGCCAGGCAACTACTACGTCAAGTTCGACTACAAAGTATGGCTATTGGTATGTGGTTATGCTACAGGTACAGAGGTACAGCCATAGCAATAAGTATATGCGCAGGTAGAGACAGTCTCTCTCCCTCTCACCCTCTGTTTCAGCTTGTTTGCATACGAAATATTTACGATTTCAAGCTGCCACGCCCACCAGCAAGTGGCACAGTGGCTTATGGTACTTATCAAGCACCTGATAAGACGCCACAGCGTTGCCACTTGACATTGAACCTGGTCGGATGGTGTGTAGCTGGCCAAAATGTTAATTATATGCTGACGGGCCAACAACAAAAATCTTGATTAAGTCCGTGGCCGTTGCTGCTGCTGATGATGCTGATGATGATGCTGCTGCTGCTGGCATGTGGCTGATATCATCGGCGAGCGTTCATGCAATTAATACTTGAGCATAATGATGCTTTGCTTGGGCCTAAGCCTGCCCAGAACGTTCTGGCCGTCGTCAATAGTTATGCCCGACGCTTGGCCAAAATGCCAGCTAATACAAGCTAATTAAGCGCGCCAAGTGGCAATAAAATCCCAAAATGCCATTTGACTTCCGCAACTCACGAGTTTAGTTAGCCATAAACAGGTGATTTTTATGCGCAATAAACAGAAACAATAACAACACCAACAACAACACATAATGAACGTGTATGAAGATCCAGCTGGAAGCGCACTAATGCCTTTGTAATTGGTTATAAATTAAGCAATCAGTTAAGCATCATCAAAACTTATATAAAAATATGCTTAGATACGAGTTTTTCTTTCTATGCCATTTATGGCTACTCAGCCAACATGATGTAGAACTTCGACAAAAAACATAAGCACGCCCGGACAAACATCGAACAAATGTTGAGTCTCCAATTAGACCCGTAGACGGGTCCAAAACTCATGCTCACTGACTGTGACTGTGACTTATCACTTTTGTCCGGCACATACTATAAATAAGTCCGAGTACTTTCATTGGTGTCAATTGCCCAGCCTCCAGGTTCAGCTGGGGCTTCGACAAACAGATGCCAAAAAAAAGAAAAAGAAATAGCACCTGTGAGAAAAAAAGAAGGGAACAGCTATCTCCAGCTAGTGGAAGACAGAATACCCTTACCTTATATATATGTCAACTCATAATTTATTAATAATTTGAGTTAAAAATAAGATGAAACTTTGAGCCGAAGATTATATTATGCTATATTGATATATTATATGATAGCATTTATATACATGAAACTAAGAAATTGAAGTTTTGGATGCAGAAAACTAGATTAATTGAATGCCAAAGATGGAAGTCTATCATATTACTTGCAGTTGAGATCGAGTTTCCTACTTCTGTGTTACACACTTCCTGGCAAAACTGAAATACCCCAGGCAAAGGAACTGAAGCTCAAAATTGATTGATGAAAACGCCCCACGAAAAAAAAGCGAACAGTCAAAAGGCAGCGAGAGCCGAGTTGAGTTTTGAGTCTGAAAATTGCCGACTGCTTTTTGTGGCTTATAAAATAATGATTATGTGTTGGGGCTACCGGAGCTGCTGACAGACGATGACGCCGCCAAGCAGTGGATCTGCCGCAGTGACTGCGCCATGCGCTGTTGTTGGTCCATTAACTTGGCCAGCCGAGTTGGTGCGACCAATCGAGCCAGACCGACCTTGAGCTTGAATTAAAACTTGAACTTGGCAGCTTGAAAATTGCATAAGGCGCTAGCAGCTGACTGCGTTGGGGACTTAACTGTAAAGCGAAGCGCTTGGCTAACACACGATATGTTACCAAAAAGTCTTAGCCAAGCGCTGAGCACTGAAAACAACTGGCAATTGGCATTTGACTGGCCTTTTGTCATGACGCAAAATGGCACTTGTTGTGAAGTATTTGTGCATGTTTCGACTTTTTGCCGATTTGCGCATATTAATCATGGCTGTATAAAGCTCTCGAGTGGCCGATATTGATTTATGTGGATGGCTGTACTGGCGGGCAGCTGTCGATAGCTAAATGAGATACAAATGTATCTCACAGATACTTACAAGTGTTGAGTCATGAGCCGGGTGTTATGTGCTATGTAGTCATGTATGTATTATTATAATGGAACAATTCAATTACCAGACCATGCTGTGAAATTCTTGTAAGGCCCAGCGCTGAGCTGGTGCTCTGAGCCCGCAGCTCCGCAGAGCTCGGCACTCTCTGCCTGCTCTGTAAGTTCATCAAACTCAAGTGTTGAGCTCCGCGGGCAGCGTTTACGTCCATTGAGTCGTTTTGTTTGCTTGTTAGTGTAACAGATTTGTGTGCGTGTGTGAGTGTGTGTGTGTGTAGCACACAATACGCACAAGTGGGTGAGAAAGATCTAGCTATAATCAGTTCTCGACTCACACGCTCCAAGTTCTCTCGCAGCCATTCACAAAATATCATCCGAAAATGTTCTAAGCTGCGTTTTTCTCGTTCTCCCGCCCTCTAGTTTTCTTCATTATTTTTTCTTCTTTTTTGATAGTTTTCCATATTGCAGCACCTCTGTGCTAGGCATGTGGCATGTGCTAATGAAAATTCCAAGAAGTCAACGCTGTATCGACCATTTGAGCGGTGCTAAATGTGGGTCAACAAGACAGTCTGCCTGACTGACTGACTGACTGACTGACTGACTGACTGACTGATGGCCTCGGACTCCGACTCGGGCTCGGACTATTGCCGCCTATCGTTTCCACTGGGCCAAATCAGTTGAAAGGCAGCTGCATTTGTTGCCTGTTTATTGAATGCCCATTAAAGAGTGCCACAACTCTGCGGCTGGAATTTAGTTTTAAGGTTTTGGTTATGGGCCTTTGGTTTTGGTTGACGTCGCACTGTGTTTGCATGTGATTACTGCCGGCAGTGGAACCAGCACTGCTGACCGATATTCTGCAGACATGAGAAATGGTATGTCTCTTAACCATTTTTGGGTTTATTTGCCATAAAGTTTTGTTCAAGTCAGTCGTTAAATTGTACATAGGCAACACCGCTGCATCGCACTCCGTTCACCACTCAATGGGCCGTTTTATAGGCTGCACCTTTGAGCGATGGGGGAATGTGAAAGTTAACACCTCGTTCTAGCAGATGCATCTCGAATAATCGTGTAGCCCACCCATCTGCCGAGCGTGGCCATTAGCACTCGACTTTATTTATGGCAAGGGTCGAAATTTATTTTAGTATCTGTGTCCGCCTATATCTATACTCATGTATCTGCATGTGCTGCACCCTCCAGTTGCACGGTCAGTGCCATTTGCCTTAATTTCAATTTCAATTTAAATGGCAACGCATGACTCAATTGAATTTTGGACACCCTCACGCATTTCGCTTGCCGAATAAATTGAATGAAGCACCGACCTTTGGGCTGCGGGGTCAGAGCGGCCACTCCTGACCCCGGACAAGTGCGAGTCGTGGCAGCTGTGGCCAGTTGAAGGTAATTTGTCACCGAATCGCAATGCGAACTGCCAACTGGCAACTGCTTTAATTAGCCCGACTTGTATCGCGCCGCAATGTGTGCGAATTTATGGCCAAAATAATCAGTATAGACAGCGCATATGCGAGCATCTCCCACAAGGAGGGCGGCTCAAATACTTAGCGGCCTAACTGTAATTTATGTTGACATAATAAACCACTTACCGGCTAGCGTTAGCGCTGGCAGCACCATCAGCAGCATGGCCAGAGACATCAGCTCCTCGAGTCCCAGCGGACTCGAACGTTTTCTTGTCATCGTTTTGCTTGTGTGTGTGACTGCAATGGAGGAGGGAAACGAAATGTACTTTAGTATTGTGCGGCATGATTTTCAACAAAACGAACTGATCCATTAGACCTTTGACACTCGCCCGTTTAACCCTTCACCGGCAATGAAAGAAAGTAAGCTGTAAAACCGCACACAACAATCAAATTGAGCCACAATATGTTTCTTAAACGACGGCACTTCATTAAAAAAGCATGACAGGGCACATGTCCTTATGCTGGTTCACAATCTTTTTTTGTGTTTTGTTGTTCAAATTTTTCAATAGCCTCGACTGCTCGACAAAAGCAATTTACGTGCACAAACAGCAAAAGAATTTCTGGGTGGGTTGGGTGACTGTTGACAGTGAGCTGCTGCCACCACCACCGGCACAGGCACAGGCACCGGCACCACCACCACCACCATCACCAGCACTACCGTCCGAGCTCGGTGAGAATCGCAGTCGGCATCCCTCGAGCGTGTGTAGGTGGATGGAGGGCAGATCCTGACTGGCTGTTTTTCTTCAATTGTTTGCGGAAATCACTTGTTTGCTGATTTGACAGATGTGCAATTTTCCCTGACATGGCTCGCAGGCTCACAATTATTGCCCACAATCCCCTCACAAAAAAAAAAGAAGAAAGTAATGGAGAACGAAATACGGTCCGAATACGTTGTCATGTTGCGGCCGTATACTCCAAATGTGAATATAGTTTTGTGAAGTTGTTGCGTCCTGATTGAAAATGTCAGCCACACGCCAAAAGAAGTCAAATAAACTTCCAGGCCCCATCCTGCGCCCTGAACCAACTTATAATTAGCTCGGGCTGACAACTGTCCTCCGTATCTAATGCAGTATATACTTATGTACTTAGGGGCACATAATGCCATAAAAGACGGCAACAAGAGGAGTAAAAGGAAAATGTCTTCATTTCATATTTTCGTTTATTAGCCAAGTTTTTTATTTGCTTTTATGTGCCTTTAATCAAGTCCCTGGAGATGCAACACGTGAGTGCGATATCATTTCCAGTGAAGTGGGGGTGGATACGCCCCGACGCGTCACTTGGGGTGCTCTCTCAAGGAGGCGTGGCCGTAGGTGGGCGTGCGTGCGTAAGTTATACAATTTCATACATTTCAAGAAGCTAATAAAAGTAACGGCTGTTGCCCAGATTTGAGCAAACTCTATCGATAGCTGCGTATATCGAGTGTCAGCCCGAGGCGAGAAAGCAATTGTAAATGATTTATCGATAGATTTGAAATGCTGACATCAATTTGCAGACACACTTTAGCCGTGCCGCGTGTATGTGCCGGGGGTCACAATGACCCCAACGGCTGCTCCACGCGGCTGCTGCTCTTCTTTCGAAATTCGAGTGGTTTCAGTTACACCCCGCACCCATTGTCCGCCTGGTAGGTAGAATGGGAGGCAGTGTCGTTTGCTCGCTAACGAAACAAGCAAATAAAATGAGCTAATGCCAGGCAGAGCGCGGCTCATCATAAATGCGCGAAATGTGCTCATTAAAATGCAGGGAAACGGCACAGCGCCCCCCTCCGATCCCCCCCCCCCTCCGATCGTGGCCCCACGAGTGCGACGAGTCGAAGTCAGAGTTGGAGTCTAAGTCTCAGTCCCCGGGAGCCACAAATTGCATTGCTGCGTGCTGTGGCAAACGACAATGTTAAAAGCAATAGCAACAGCAGCAACAGCAGCAACAACAAGAAGAGTCTGCAGAACAAGGTGTATGCAACACACGAAACCCGCCTCGACCAACTTGAAAGATTGCTCCGCCGAGATGCAGCCTCGGCTTTAGCTGCGGCATTTTGATGACGAGTTGACATGACGAGCGACAATAACAATAATGATAATCTCACACAGGCACAATGATTATCATGATGATGATGATGATGATGATGATGGTGGAGTTGGGGCTGCTGCCGCTGCTGCTGCTGCTGCTGCTGGCCTACCACTGACAACGGAAGCGACACAAACTGGCTATTAGTTGTTGGCCAAAATGGCACTTGTTCTAAAGCTATTAGCAACACACGAACAGGCCAGCAACATGTGCCTGCCAACTGGCAACTTGTTGCGGTAATTATTCTGCCATTTGTTGCAGATGTTGTTGCTGGCGTAGTTAGCTGCTGTTGCTAAATGGTAAACAATTTCAGCAGCCGCTTTCAGTATTTGGGTTAAGACCAAATAAAGGGGTGGTCAGCAGCAGCTGCTGGCCGAGTGTGTGACACAAATTCAATTTGTGAATGAATGAAGCAGCCAAAACAAAACGCTTTCCACACAAATGTTCAGGCATGTAACTAGCTAACTTTTACCCCATGCCAATTGCCCAAAACAAGTGAAAGAGGGAATTCCCAGAAAGGAGGGGTAGGCATACGCACACACACACACACACACACACACACATGATATACGAATGTCGGTCATGGGAAATTTGCAGAAAGGCTCGACTCAGTCGTAGCCTAGCTAGGGCCAATGGCAATGTATCATCATCAGCTGCAGCCTCTTGACCAACAATGGGACGCCGTTGATATGCGTTATGAAAAATGCATGCTGGCTTCTAACTCAATGCCACCACCACGAGGCGGTGGCTCATGCGTGAAGAGACGGCCGCCAGTCGACGGCCAACACAAATGCAAATATTTGCACAGCCGCCCGACATGGTGGGCCGGCGATGGCAAAGGCGAAGGCGAAGGCAACGGCGACTCCTCCTGGATCCGCACAAAGGGTAAGCACTTGACAGCCAACTGTTTAAGGTTGAAAAATTACAGAGGCTAAGTGAGTATGTGTGCGTGAGAGCGTGTGTGTGTGAGTGTGTGTGTGCGACTGCACCGCACTGTCTGAGGCAGCTCCATTGTGATTGTGCTGATTGTGAGCATGCGTGGCCAGCTGAGCAGCTGAGCAGCTGAGCCGCCTCTCTGCCATGCCGTGCCGTGCATGCCACAAAGTGTGCCTCCAGCTGCAGCACACTAATATAAATGTATCGCCAGAGATGGAGCGCTGCGAATTTACATTTTACAAAGGCGCTGCTGGCGCAGCGACTGCGCGCGGCCTCAATGGAGGGTGGGAAAATTTCACATGCGCAACATTTTGACAGTCGCTAAAGGGAGAGGTGCGCAATGGGGCAACATGGCAGCAGAGCAGCCGAACAGAGAGCAGCAGAGCAGCAGAGTAGAGAATAGCAATTTGCATCGTTAGCATATGCATCAAAAGGTGTCTCTTGTCAGCGGAGCAGCTGTCGACTGTCTGCATTTTGAGATTTGTACCATGACCCACAAATATACTTTGGCGCACGCATCTAACGACGACCCAGCTAGCTGGAGAGCTGGCATCCAGAGATGACTGTGGATGCCCGTGGATGACTGGCTGAATGGCAATTTGCAACTGCAACTGCAACTGTGTTGCAGCTATGCGGCTTTAATTGGATTCTGCTGTGGTATCAAATTGACATTTAGCACACAAGACCGAAACCGATCTTCGTGCCTGCTGCTGTTGCTGCTGCTCCATACCGATGCTCGCTCAGCTGGCTGACCTAACCTCATGCGTTCACAAGGATGGGCGAGGGGGCTGAAGGGGCGCGTTGGGGATGGAAGAGTCATGCAATCTGAGTCGCTATCCGCATCTCAGTTGCCAATTGCAATTGCTGGCTTATCGCATTACACTTTGATTGCTGCTGTTGCTGCTGTTGTTGCTGTTGTTGCTGCTGCTGCTGCTGTTGCTGCTGCTGCTTGGCGTTAATTTGGTTTTGTGTTCTCGGACAGCCATTTAACGGTGAGGCGGCGCAATTGCAAATTGCATTTCTGCCAATGCCAATTGGCCGCCTTTGCCTTGTTGGTCACGTCAAAGTCAATTGTCATAAATCTGCAATTGCCGCGGGGCCCTCACACCTTGCGTGTGTGCATGGGCCTGGAGCAACGCAATAAATGCGCATAGTTTTGTCCAATTGTTGGCCAAATTGTTGTTGTGGCTTGAACTAGCAGAACTCGGCGATGCTGTGCTGGCCACAGGAATGTTTTTGGGAAGAGCCCAAACGTTAGATTTACATATCTGTGTTTATTATAAAAGGAAATGGAAAAGTTGTGCCACAGAGGTTTCTGTCCAATCAACAAGCTTGAACCAAGTTCATGAAGTTGGCCTTACAAATGATCGACCTTGCAGCAGCCGTAGCAGCAGCCAATTGAGTCGAAGGAGTTGTCTCTCTTTGGGCTTTGTGCAGAAAATTAATAAAGCTTTGGACGCCGTTGCGCACGATCCACAAACATAACGGTCTCTAGTGGCAAAGTCAGGGCAGGCAAACAAGCGAACAAACAATCGCGCCAAATGTAAGCTATGTCTTCGTCTTTGTCTCCGTCCCCATCGTCGTCTCTCAATCTCGGCCTGACTCACTTGTCAGCTAGCCGTAGCCGTAGCCGTAGCCGTGGCGACAATGCGGAAGCTGTTGGTGCTGCTCAAGCTGCCTGGCACGACAACAGCACGAGCAGCGTGCCCGATGCCGCCAACGCCAAAGACCAACAGCAGCAGCAGCAGCAGAAGTAGCAGCAGCAGCAACAACAACAAGAACAACAACAACAACTCCAACTGCAGCTCGTAGGCAATTTGCCATTTTGGCTTTGCTTGGCCAACACTTGAACTGGATTAGTTGGCTGCTTGCTTTGATTTGTGACAAATCTTGATGCAAGCTACCGTGTGCTCGCCTGCAGCATGCAACAGCCACGCCATATGTGGACGTGGATGCTGTTGTTGCGGCTGCTGGTGTTGGGTCAGTCAGCAGATCGTGAGCTGATTTTGTGTTAACTTCATTTTTTTTCCTATATATACATATATATTTTTTATTCTGTTTCGCTTTTTTGTATGCAGCTCGCCACAAATTTCTCTTTTTCTTGGGGTCAAGTTTGTTGCCAGGCAGAAGCGTTCTAATTTCACTCGCTCAGTCAGCGACTGTGACTGCAGCTGCAGTCACTTAATTCTGATTTATTTTTTTTATTCACTAGTCGCCTAATTAAAAGCCATAAAGCATTATGAAGCATTGCGGCACTACGTGTTCGTAAATATGAGAATCACTGTGCGATAAGCATGACAATTGCACTGTGTGGCCCACAAAGTTGAGTTGTTGTCGTTGTTCGATGGGTCGGTTATTGTTTCTGCCGCCCACACGTGTCAGCTGTCAATGTTATACAACATTCAATTCGGCTTGCCAATTTTAGCCATAAAATAAGAAACAAAAACAATGGCTTTGAGTTTTGTTTTTGTACTTTTGTTTTTGGCCACGATGTGCAAACTGGTTCTAATTATGCCAACTGCGAGCCTCCCCACCGCCTCTTCCGCCCATTAATAGTTGCCCAGAAGCCCCGAAAATACACTAACCGAAACAGTTAGACGAATCGTAAATGCTTCTCGACTACGTGATTTGCGATCGCAATTTCGAAAAGTGGATCATTGCGCGCGTTTTTGGCGCGTTTTCAGCAGCCAGAGTCTCATTAATATGATTACTCATGACTATGTAATTTGGCAGAGCACATTAAAACAAGTGAAGTGTATGCCAAAATTTCTTGATGGGGATGCTACGGGCAGACAGACAAATGTGGATTTGCCCGGATACCAGCGGCGATGTTATTTCGAGCGCCGTGATGTCATGGACTGGAATTGGCGTTTAGCCACAATCTGCAAGTCAGCAGCGATCATGAGAACTAAACTGACTCACTGATTGGCCAGTTAGGCCTGCCTGCCAGCCCATACACCTAGATAAAGATGTAAATACACACATCACGGCCGCATCAGTCCGGGCATACAAAAGAATCAATTGAAAGCTCACTGAAGAAGGTATTTGCAATCGGAGCTCTTCATTTCATTTTGCCTACAGCTGTGTGTGTGTGTGTGTATGTGTGCTGTCCCTACGCTCTCATCCTGGGCGCAGACAGAGTCGCTTCGAGGAATCCACTTGACCACTTGGCCAGTCTAATGCTGCAACCAGGAAATGCCAATCAATGAGAAATATGCGTTTGCGCTGTTCGAAACCAACTTTGATATGGAGAAGCCTCGGCACACTAGAGTCGCATGTTGCAAGTCGCTGGAGTTGCTGGAGTCACAAGTCGCGAGTCGCGAGTCGCGACAGCGGCCTCGGCCAAAACAAATAAATTAAAAATTGCATTAAAATGTAGAAAATGAAAAACGTTGCCTTTTTCAGCTGATTTCAGGCAGAGTGTTAAGGGTACGCCGGCGGGGCAGGCGGAGGCGACGCAAGCTGGTAGTCACCAGTCAGAGCCGGTCCGGCTAGCGTATAGCGTATAGCGGAGCTGGGCAGGGTTCAAAGCTGTGCCTGTCAACTTCAAATCGCACGTTTTCCTACGCGCTACAAAGTCGTCGCCGATCGAGCCCAGGCTATGCTCATCTGTGCCCCTGTCGGGGCTGTCTGGCTCTCTAGTTCGCTGGGTTCTCCTTTGGCCCCCGGACGGACACAACAAAATGTGCTAAAATATGCACAAACAGCGCAAGAAACCGATGCGATGCGATGCGACTAACGTTGCCAAGCAGCGCCTAAGCCCTGGCCACTCACATCAGCAGCTCGGCCCCGTGGCTGCTCCTCCTCCGCCGCATATGAGTGAGTGTTTTAAATCATGCTGCCTGCCAAAGTCATGATTCATATACCGTTAGCTGCTCATTTCCACACAAATAAATGCCGAAAAGGAAAAGCCAGCCAAGCAGCCAGCCGGCCAGCTAGGCATCGATTGAAATGAAGCAAAGCTAAGCGTTGCCTCCACTCGAGAAATAACTCAAAGATCGACAACTCAAACGGCGCCTATGGGTCCGTTCGACAGATCCGTCAGCTGAACGCTTTCCTGCATCGAGCAACCCTGGCAGCCCAACAAATTGCAAATAGCGCAGGTGTTTGCCCCGGGCTAAATATGTAAATGTATATTAATCACCTGCCAAGAACCAGAGAGAGAGAGAGAGAGAGAGAGAGATGGAGTAAATGCTGGATCTTTGCATACCCTCATGAATGCCCAGTTAAGCATAAAAAAATAGTTTCATTTCTTAAACTTCGTTATTTCTTCTGCTTTATGGAAATTTGTACACGTTCGTGGCAGTAATTAAAAGCAATGTGCCATCATTAAGAGATGAACGTGAGATTTGGTCTGTCAAGAAAGTATCTGAAGAGCAAAATTTTGGTTTTTACCATGCGTAGTTTTCACTTTTATTTGGACAGGCCCGAAATGGCGGGCTGGAACAAGTTTGTTTATTTTGTCATGTAATGCAAATGAAAGTGTTCTGCGGGCACTAGATGCCATTAAAGTTAGTCGAGAGGGCTTTAGGAAAAAGGAAAGTGGCCCCAGCTGTAAAGTGGCCACTGCCAAAGGGTTCTAACCCGTCCCTTGCAGTTACTCTGTTTGCTGCGGCTGTTCATTGCACTTTACACTTAGGGCCATCATCATCGTGAAGGCCCCTTCCGAGAATGTCTTCAGCTGCGTAACAAAGAACAGAGAACTGAAAATTAAATGAAATTGAATTTCATGGCTGTCATCTTTAATTTTATTCGGCTCTATTATTACGCAGACGAGCAGCAAGTATGGCTATTAAAAGCCAACTAGTTTACGTTGGGCCTATAAAAAGTGTCGGGTTCTTAGAACTCTCGAGCACATGAGCTGGTTTTTCCGCCTTATAAGTTATGTAGAAGTCTTCTCTCTTTCACACACTCTCTTCTTCTCTCATTCTCTCTGTCTCTGTGCACGGCCAACTCTAATTAAAGAGCATGTCCGGTATGCGCCCACAGCGGGCACATCATGAACTCTGCCATCTAACAATTTTTATATGGCTCGTCATTAAACGGAGGTGTTGAAGTTTTGAAGCGTGTCTAAACCTGACTATTTTCTGGCTGTCAATAAAATTAAATATTTTGTTTTGTACTTTAATATGAGGTTATTTATCATAGACCGGCTTCTAGACATATCTTATTAACATGAGAGTTTTAAGGTATTTCTATTAATAGATTTTCGTATTCATTTGTAGGAAAACCCCATGAGTTTGTTATATTATAGGGGAATTAGGAACAGTATGACACCAGGTTTTCAAAAGAAAGCCTCGTATAGCGAAACAAAAGCTGGAAATAAAAGTAGTTCACTCAAACCTATGAGTAAGCCAATGAGATCTGTTTTCTAGAAATACTGTATATAGATAATATGATGACATACCTTATAATATAAACCAAATCATTTTATATACCCTGTAATATTCAATTGCCAGCTTATTAAGTGCCCATAATCTCAAAGCCAAAGGCTAAAACAATTTCAATTTTGCTGCATTTCAGAGCACCCTCCTCGTCGAGCCTTTAAAGCTATATAACATCAAATCTAATATTGCGGCACATCTTTCAGGCGCTCGCCGAATATTAGCGTGAGTGATTGATGAGGTGTCAGGAGGAAAGTGGCAGTCAGGGGCCTGGACCGCCAGGACCGCCAGGACCACGGCCCGCATGTTACGGCTTCTTTTTTGGAGTGGTTTCCGCTACTCTGAGGGTTGGCAATTTGTGCATATTAAAAAGGAATTTATTTTGGCATTTTTAATGCAATTTATTAGCGCCAGCAAATTGGCTTTAAATTGATTTTTTTTCGCTAGCAACAGTTACTACCATAAATCTATTTACTGCTGACATTTTCAATATTGAAGCTGACTAAACAAATACTCCACTATGTGGCTTTATAATATGTTATGCAATCCCTGACATTTCGAATATCGAATTTAATTTCAATTGTCATTGTCATTGTCATTGTCATTGTGTCTGGCACTGGACACACACGGAGTGAACAAAAACCGTCTGATTGTAAATGGCAGAACATTTATTTCATATGGCGAGTTCATTGTTTATTTACTGCCTGGCTGTGCTCTATATGAATGAATGTTTTAATTGAAAGTTCAGAATGCTTAAAGCCGGAGCTGAGGATTGGCAGGCGGGCAGCAGCAGCAGTAGCAGCAGCAGCTGCGCTGCCAGAGTCAAGCAGCATGCCACAGGAGACACTTGAGGGCAATGGAGTCAAGTATGCAAACAATGCAAAAGCGGCAAGCGTCGGAATTTGTCCCAAGGATGTGGGATATGGGCAGAGCCAGCGAGCAGCCAACAGGATAACACACAGAACGTGGCTGATGACACGGACTTCAATAATGAGCGCCACGTCTTTGTTGTTGCTGCTGCTGCTGTCATTTGGGGGCGTCTGTGCATAAAAGCAGCGCCAGTCAGCCACACTCTTTGTGGCCCGTCTGTGGGATGTTCCTATGGATAGGCGGAGGCACTTGAGTCGGGGCACGCACCTTGCTGCGCCAGCCACTCGGGCTGACTTCAAGGCAGCTTGGCTGCAGCAAGCGCTGCTCCTGTTTTGCCTGCATAAATTAGAGGCAGCTCCGTCCCGCCCCGCCTCCAGCTGCCGTTCGACTCGACTCGCATTTTCTACCTTTTTGCGACTCAATTTGCTGACTTTATTGTTTGCTCCGCTGCTAAATTATTTATTTATGCAAATTGAAGCAGTTAAATCGCAGCAAAAACTGCAGTTGCAATTTGCTTGCCAGCCAATTTATCATTGCATACTTTTATGGGCAGCGCCAAAACTTTTGATATCTCAATTGGCCGGCTGCATTGCCAGCGCCAATTCCATCTGTTATCCCCAACTGATTTACATACCTGCACGAGAGAAACCGGAAAAGAGACAGAGAAAGAGAGAGAGAGAGAGATTTGGTTAGGGCGAGAAGTGATTAATAAGGCTTACAGTTTTAATGCTTATTGTTAAACGCTTATTTCTCGATTTGTTATTGTTTGTGCCGAGTCATTAGTTGACATTAAGCTGGTTGGTGGAGAGCGAACGCGCGTTATATCTCAGCCACGAAATGTAATCTAACAAAATGAAATGTAAATCATGTCGACAGCAGCGACAGCAGAAACAACAACAACGACAACAAGATCAAACGACACCACACAAAATAGAAAACAAGAGTCAAGTCCACGAATTTGGGTCAGCAGCCAAACAAACAGCAAACCAAACAACTCGAACAACACAAAATATTCAAGTTAAACGTGTGCCACAAAGCAACAACAACAACAATAGCAACAGCAACAACAACAACAACTGCGTCAGCAAGAACTACGTCATGTTGGGTATGCACGCTGATTAATTGAACTTATTTACATTAAATATTTTCCCATCATAAAGGCCGCTGACTAACCCGAAGGAGCTTCGGTTTTTTTTTTTAATTCCAATTTTGAAATGCGTAATGCAGAATTTTTATTGAAATAAAAATTCCAGCTTAAACGATTGTCATAAAGTAGCCTAAACGCTTTCGCGGTAATTTCGAAAGTTTACATTTTAGTCTCAAACTGGAATTGGCAATCGAATTTTATTAATTAATTAACTATCAAAACTCAAGAAATCTAGTTGACATTCCGATATTCTACAGATAATGTGCGCTAAGGTAAATGAATCTTAGTAATCAATCGGTCAGTGCTGGGGAATTCCAAAGAGAAAGTATTTGTTGGCCAGATGCTGCTAGTCTTATTTGTATTAACAGTTTAGCATAGGGCAGGCAGGCAGGCAGGCAGCCAGGTAGTCAGGCAGGTAACCATCCAGACGGGCAAACTTATTCAATCATCGAATACGCCCTAAGCAGACAGTGCTGCAAATAAGTAACTGTTCATTTCATTTTTATTGCTCACCTCGCTTGCTTGTTTACTTAGGCATACAATAGAAATTAATTTCATTCAAGAAACGTTGAAAGAAACATCTTCAGAAACAACAGCAGCTCATTGGCAATGCGATGGCCAGAAGCACAATCAGCTAACAGCCAGCAGCGAGCAGTGCGCGTCCCGTTCACAACTTGTTTTATTTCTATTTTTATTTTTTTATTTCTATTCTTTTTTATTTCTATTTTTTATTTGTTACTACGGCTGGCTGATTTCTTTTGCCTATTCAGCTCATGGAGTGGCCAACGGCTTGGCGTTGGCTTTTGTCGACTTTTCGCATATTTTCTCACAAAAGAATTTCTTCGATTTTTTATTTTATTTTTTCTTGGCAGATACGCGACGATCGAGCCGCAAATTTTCGATTTAGCCCAGGGGCAATTGCAGCTGCCGATTGAATTAATTTATGGGCTTTCTTTAACTTGGGCACTGGGACTTCAGATTTGAGATATCTGATTTCTGAATTTGGGCTATATATTTCAAAGATTCCATTTCTGGTTTTTAGTTTTTTGGAGCGCCGTTGGGTTAATTATCCAGCTGCTGCTGCTGCTGCTGCTGCTGCTGCTGGCATAACTGTTTGGCTTTTGGCCCGATTCGAACACGCATTAGTTGTGACAGCTAATAAGCAGCAAATAATTGGCCAAAATCGGAAATTACACTAAATAAACACACACAGACAGCAACAACAACAACAACAACAACAGCAAACTGTCTGTGGATGTGGATGTAGATTTTGACACCTTGACCGCATTGGCGCATTGAATTACAACCAATTGGCTGTGACTCTGGCCTTATTGGCCATTATGTACGCGCGCTGGCTCTTAAATCGGAATTATATTTTCTAACATTTAAGTGGCATGCCGAATGCCAAAAGGGTTTTTTTTTCTTTTTTCATTTTTACGAGGCGACCATTAAACGGAATGGGCGTTGTCCATAAAAAGTATATAGAAGAAAAGCATAAAAGCTGCGAACTGGATAGAATTCGCGATCCTTGCGGGTAATAAAATCGTTTTAAGCTAATGGCCAGTGCATTAACACTTTCGGCTAAATGCAAATTGGCCAGCTATTGGCCATTAATGGGCAATTGTTGAACTGCATTGCCAATAACTGGCATTACGTATACGCCAGGTCAACAGTGCGAGGGTAGGCATGGAATCTGTGTCGCCTCGCGCTTGGTATTAGCCGTGGCCCATTAGCCAGCGGCCTGCACACTTTTTCTTTCTATCGGCAGCCACTTTCTTTGGCTATTGAACTTAAAAGCATCTGCAGCAGCAGCAGTGGCAGCCACAAACCAGATCGCCGCCCCGAAACAAACAACGAGGCGGTCGCAGCAGCAGCAGCAGCAACAGCAGCAGCGACAACAATTTGGGTTAGAGAAATTTGCGCCCCGCGACACACTTAAAGCCACGAGAGTCAAGTTCTTGTGGCAGGTAAATACCTGTAAATAGCCGTGTGCATGGTTCTATGCCACGCTTTAACCTTGGCGCTTGGGCGTAATGCGCGGCAAGTGTCACTCCATGAATAACTCGTAATGTGCTTAGTTGCGCTTACTTTCTTTACAGATAGCAGCAGCAGCAGCAGCAGCAGCAGTAGCAGCAGTGGCAACGGCAGCTGCAAAAACAACAACTAGAATGGCCAACAACAATGCTAATGCTGCACATAAACCGATTTACTCAATTATAGTTAAAAATGGCAAAGGAAAGAAAAAATAACAAAAAATAGCGACTTGGCCAACGCTTTGGCTTTGGCTTTGTGTGCGCCTCAAGTGCTCCCCAGTTGTGGGTGCCATAAAGGCAAGAAAAACAAATAGATATATCAAATTGATATAGTCGCAGCCAAGGTAATCAGTATATTGCCAAATATACATTCAATAGCCAGACATCGGCCGTCATCGTTTAATTTGGCAACTGTTAGCGCCAGAGACAATTGAGTTGTCGGCCGCTTGAGCGTGCATTTGGCTAATTGCTGTGCCTGATAGATACGCATGGCACATGGCTTCAGATAGCTGAACTGCAGCTTTTCACTCAATTAGCGCAGCATTTGATTTGCATAATGCGGCCTCTAATTTAATTACGGCCCAACTAACGGCAGAAGACAATGCCCAATGCCTGCTGAGGGGAGTCTGTTATTATGTAATTTGTCAGATTCTCAGTCTCAGGTCTCGGGCTCCTTTGGGTGCTGATGTCAGCTGCGATGCCCTCATCATAACTTAAAATAGTCGCCGAGCGACAGTTAATTATGAATTTTAAAGTATTTTCTTCTTCATCTTTTTTTCTGCTCTTTCAGTTTTTTTTTTTTTTTTTTTGGTTAGATAAACCACCGGCAGGGTTGCCTTCTTCGCAGTTGCCTTTTAATCTTTCTTTCTAGCAAAAATTAAAATAAAATTTACATAGAGTCAAAGAACCTAACAAGAAGAAAAAAAATGAAAAAGAAAGAATGAAAAAGCCAACAACATAATTTTAATGTGTTGCGTTCTGGCGGCCTCGACTGCAATCACTTTTAATTGTTATGATAATTTCGCGAGGAAGCTCGGCCAGCGCACAAAAGAAAGGCAGCGGCCCAGTGAATCAAGAAACTAACTCAACCTTGGCACGAAAACTGAAAACTAAAGAGAGACGACCACACAGAGATACAGAAGTGGTCCGAAATGGTCATTGGCATTGGCAGCACTTGCTAGTTCATCAAACTGTTGAGCGGCACGTGTGGCAGCAGATCAAGCATACGCAATGTGTGTCTCTGTTTGATACCAAAAAACCACAGGCAGCAATTCGTTCGTCGAAAAACTATCTAAGCCGCATTACATGCCTTTTAATTAAAATGCTGCAGCAGCAGCTGCGCGTTCTGCGTTCTGTGGCAAGCCGCAAGCTGTGGATGAATGGCAGGGGCCGTCGGGCTGTCGGCCTGCTACAGAGCTCTGCTATTTGCCATGTTTCGATTCGGTTTTTTGTTGGCTCATCAATAAATCTGCTGCTGCAGAGAAACTCCATGGCCATGGCGAGCCAGGCAAAATGTTGTCTATAAATCACATAGTTGGCCAAGGGACAGTTTTGGCCAAAGTGCAGCAGCAGCAGCAGCAGCGGCAGCAACAGCCCCTGAAAAAACAACCCCAAACACCTGCTGCTGGCCATGGCCCTAACCCTGACGCTTGCCCTTGTCGTGGCTGGCGAGCTGCCAGCTGCCAGCTGCCAATGAAATATCTGGCCAAAAGCAAATAATGCTTAAAATCATTTCGATTTCCGGACAGGCTGTTGGCCATATTAAGGGGGCGGAGTGGGCGCCAGGCCAAAGGATGCCCGCTGCTATGCACACATATTGCGGCATTTTATTTGCATTTTTTTATTGCAGCCTTTTCCCCAACTATAAATAAACCATATTTGGCTTTTATTTCAGTTGGCACTTTTCTAATTTTTTCTTCTCTTTTTTTAGGTTCGGTTTGGCTGGGCTGGGCTTGCCATAGTTTTTGTATTATTTATGGGCAACTAAAAGCTTTTACAAGCGCACAATTTTAGTTTTTACGTGCCCGACTGAAGTTGCTGCAGCCCAGTGTGGCCCGTACAGGACGAACTTGTGGCATGGGCATAAATTCTAATTAGAAGTTGCAGTACAACTTTTCGACCAGGACACGGGACACACTGGGCGGCCCTTGCCAGGGGCAAGTGGCCAGTAAATGGCCTTTCCACATAAATTAAATAGCCAGGAAAAACTATTTCCCACAAAGGGCCCGAGGCGGGGCGTGAAGGGGCGGACCGTAATGTGGCGTGGGGGCCCGAGCGCTGTGCAGCGGCCCGCGGCGCCTCGCCAATTGTGAATGAATGAATGAGCGAGTAAATGAATGAATGTTTGCAATTTGCGCCAACAGCTGCAGCCGCCGTCCCCGCCAACTTTTTGCCATTTTTTATGAATGAATAACTTTGAGCATTAACTGCCTGAAACCCCCGGCCTGGCCCGGCTGGCCGACTGGTTGGCCGACTGGCTGGCCGTTTTAACGCATGGTTGGCTCTGGTTTAATTTTCGTAAAACAATAAATTTGTATTAATTGTTTGCAATAGAGTACGTAATTGAAATGTGCCGCAGGTTCTTAACGGCTTTGCCAAGATGCGCTCAATCGAAGCCCACTGAATCACGGAACCCTAATGGGGTATGCCCTACCAAGAATTGCCCACAGCCGCCGAAGCCTCTCGAGAAAACTAGTTAAGCTAATGAATAATTAGTGGAACTAGTTTTGAGAACTGCGCGACATTTGCACAAGTGCAAATCTAATTGCAATAAATGGCAAAAAAATATTTATTTAAATATAAATATTTAATAACATTTTAAATGGGCATGATTGTTGATCTGAGGATCTGTGCATTAGTCAGACAGTCGCACAGTGGCGGAACAGAATTTCAATTTATGCAAATTCTATGCTAAATTCAATATTCAAAATCTGAATTCGTATAAATTATTGTATTTAAGTTACGCAATTTACAAAATTAGTTTGCCTATTTTTGTTTTTCTCTAATAAAGAAAAAAAAAATAGAAAAATAGAAAAAAATCCCCCTAATTAAATCTAAATTCTTATTTAAAAAAATTCAAATTTTTAGTAAACAACAAAGAACTATCAAAAATTATTTGTATTTTATGCAATTTCAATAAAAAAAAAATTTCCTCTAGAATATTTTTACGCACATATATAAAAGAAATCATCAATAATTCTAGAATTTATTTTGCAGTAAATTTGCAATTTAAATTATTTTTCATAAAAAAATAAGGAAATAAAGTTTTTACTTTTTTGATTTTAAGTTAATAAAAAACACATTTCAATTATTTAATATTTTGAGCTTTGCAATTTTGTTTTAGAAAAAAATGTTGTTTAAGCACAAACTCAATTTTGTAAATTTTTAATTGTTTTTTTTTTTTTATCAAATATTACTTAAAGTATGTAAAATTTACATAAATTTATTTAATATTTATTCATTCATGTCAAAAATGTTTGAATATAAAACTAGAACTTTCAGGAATATTTTTTAAATATTTCGAAAAACACATTTTAAAATATTTGTTTTTATAATACTCCGAAAGTAGAAAGCATTTTAATTTACTTAAACTTTAAAGTTCTCAGATTCCTAGAAGGAGACTTGAAACTCACCTTTTTCACTCAAGAAACTTAACGAATTAATTTTCGTAAAGAACTTTTCAAAATTCTTGTTGAACACTTTGCCACTCGTACTGCAGTTTATCTTTTTGTTTTTTATTTGTTATCTAAGTTAAGATTCGTTTTTGCACTTTGTTGCACAGTTTTAGATCCTTATTCCTTTTGGACGCTGTTGCTTATCATTTCGCGCACTGATTTGACAGTCTTGTTAGTTCATTAATTGTAACTTTTATTTTATTATTTAAAATCACCAATCGGTATTTCGATTTTTTTGCAATTGCTGCGTAAAAATAATCCACTGTGTCAATAGTTCGTTAGCTTCTGATAAAACAAATTTGACAATTTTGAATGAAGCTGCTGCAGACGACAACGAGACCAACTCGGGTTCTAGGTTGGTCGGCTGGCTGGTGGCTTGTTGCTGGGCTGATGTTGGCTTGCTCGCTGGCGGTTAGCTTGGCTGGCTGTTGGGGCACCACCAAGATACAACCGCTTCATAAAATTCAAAGAGACTCGGACCCAATAGCTTCTCAGCGCTTATTTATATAGCCTACGTCGCGCGGCGTTTGGTGAAAATCAAACGAAACATACGAACCAACATCGCGACAGCGACAACCGCAGCAGCAGCAGCAGCAACAGCAACAGCAGCGACAGCGACGCCAGCAGAAGCAGCGCAGCAGCAGCGTCGAACGAACATGCCAAGTGAAGCCGGGCCGGAGCCAAACCAAACGCTGAGAGCGACACTCGCCAAGCGCTGAGAGCGCAAAAGAACTTCACACACATTCACAGACAGCAGCAGCGACGCCGACAGTGGCAGCGGCAGCGGCAGCGACACGTGAACGCAAACACACAAGTACACACACACACACGCACACACACTCATACGCAGAGACGTCGACACCAGCAAACACACTCAAATGCTCAGTGACGGCAACAAAGTTGCTCATCATTTGGATCTCGCACGCTGACGCCGACGGCAGCGTACAGTGGCGAAAATAATAATGATGGAAACAGTAAATAAAAACTAATTTATTAAATGTGAGCATTTAATAAAAGGAAATATGTGATACAAACAGATAATTGAATCTAATAAACAATATTGCTGAATAAAATGAATTGATTTATTAATATAAAAAATATATTTATGAAAATAATTCATGTTAATAATAAAACAATAACAATAAAAAAATAATATAATATTGTCTGAAAATACTCTATAAGAACATTGAGCTGTACCCCGTAGTTAAGCCCACTGTGCGTTGGCGCTGCTAGCGTGAACGCCGCCTGCGCTGTGGTCAATGAATAAGTACTGGCTGGCATTAATGCATTGCAAGAATTCCCCACGCTTAAGCACAGAAATTTCGCAGAAGCAGCGCCAGCAAGTTGGCAGCCCCGATACGACGCCAGCAGCGCTGCGGCAGCGACGTCACGACGCAGAGAGCACAAGCCGGCTTTGCGGGCAGAGACTGAGACTCAGACCGAGACTGAGACCGAGACTGAAACCGAAACGAAGACCGAGACTGAGACTGAGACTGAGACGCAACGATGTAACTTTGGCCAACAACTTGCGGCTCTCGCAATGCTCTTTGGCCAATGTTCGTGTTGGCGGCGGCGGTGGCGGCGGCGTCAAGTTCTTGGCCATGGCCAAGACGAAGAATTCGCACTGCTGCGGCTGCTGCTACTCATGATGATGTTGATTGATATGGAGATGATGATGATGGTATGCTGATGCTGATGCTGACGCTGATGCTGATGCTGCGCTCGCACTGACTGCAGATTCTTAAGTCAGTCAGTCAGTTGGCCATCAAGCGGCGCTTTGCGGTTTTTGCCTCGACCTGCTGCAGACTACACAGATATATATGTATGTATATATGTGTCTACTACACATATTTATGTATATATATGATTTGCTCTTTCTTGTACAGGTGTTGGCCAGCGCCGTTTCTAATTAAGCAGCACTCTTTGCTGGCTGATTTGGACACGGGCAGCGCACGCACTGGACGACAAATGTGGCTGGGGAAGAGCAACCGGTTCTAAAGCCCACGTCTTGGCCAGCACTTTTTGGGGTGTACTATTGTTTGTGGCTTGAGGCTGATTATTGACCTTTCTTATTGCTAGTAAACAGCCTAAACTGCCAGCCGGACGGACGGACAGACTACCAGGCGGTCCAGCTTTGTTTGGTTTTATTTTTCTTTCGTACCACGCGGATTCTGCTTAATTGTTTGCGAAATTCTTTTAGCCGCCTTTTGTTTGATTTAATTAATTATTTAATTACGCTTGAAGTTGGCAATTTTGCCGGGTTTTTGCACTTGTCTAGTTGGCTTTGACTTTGTCCGACCACACACATTCACACACACATACACAGGCACACTCACACTCACACATTAAACGAAGAAGTCGCGCGCGCGCGCTCCACACCTCACACCGACAGCCCGATAGCTTGGCGACGGCGTGGCAGGAACAAAGCAACTTGCCACAGAGTACGCGACTTACAACTAGAAATGAGCTCCGGCCACAAAAAAAGCACGTCCGTTGCACGACGCGCACGCTTCGCTAATGAACTGAACATTTCCGCTTTGCCGGCATCCTTTGGCCCGCCGCTCGCTGGCTGCTCGCTGGGCTCTGCTCTTTGGTCCTTGCGCTCGTCCGTTCGGTGGAGGCTGCGGCCGCACTGCGCCGGCGCGCGTCAAACATTTGAGCGTGAAATTTGTCGCAGTCTAACATAAAGAAATTCAAATAAAATGAATTTAGCCACCCGCTCCCAGCCTCCCAGTCCAGTAGCCCGCCCAGCATCCCAGTTGCCTATGCCCAGTCCAATACAAGAGTCTAGTGATTGCCGGCTACGTGTTGCCGGCATTTGTCGCTTGTCGTTGTTGTATTGTATGTATATGTGTGTGTGTGTGTGTGTGTGGTGTGTGGTGTGTGTGGTTGTGTCGCTGTTCTGTGTGTGTTCTTCTGGTCTCGTTGTCGCTGGCAATATTTTTTTGGCATTTTCGCTTTATACGTGCAAATTTAATGGCAACAATTGGTGCGAAATGCCGGACATGCAAAGAGGGCACTGAATGAACGACATCAGCAGGAGCAGCAGCAGCAGCAGCAGCAGCAGGACGCGGGTCAGCCGAGTGGTTGGGTGGTTTATGCATTGTTGGCTGCTTGCCTTGTTGGTTAGTGCATTTGTAGAGTGTGCTTTTTTATCATTTCTGCTCTGTTCTGTCCTGTTCTGTTCGATTCTGTTCTGTGCCATTGAATTGCGCTGCTGCGATTGCTGCTGAAACAGGGTCCAATTGTTGAGTGCAATCCAAAGTAAGAAAAGGCACTCAACAGCTGAGGAGAGAGCACTTCGAACTTGGCTTATTGATAAACTAGTTGGCAATAACGAATTGCCACAAGGTGTTCAATTGAATGCAATTTCTTATTGAATGCTAGAAATCTAAAGCAAACAAATGGAAGCGGGCTTATCAAATATATATATAAAGCAAAGCAAATATCTGGAGAGAATAGAATTATAAATGCTTTTAGCTTTAATTCTAATACTAAATCGAGTACTGTGTAATTGAGGTAATATTTTCCAACTAGATTTTAAATCCACACCAAATTACAATTTAATTTAAATAACTATAAAATCTAATAGATGCAGGGTAAAATATACTCTTAAGTTGAGGTTCTTCAGCGTTTATTTGGACTATCCTTAGAGTTGACGAAATGTACGTGCGCAATGTTTATGGCGTTGCTTTCTATCGATAAAGTTGCACGAAGAACAGTTAATTTTATGCCAAAAAAAAGAGAAGAAATTTCAAGTGCTGCCAAGTACTCAATGTGTGTGTGTGAGTCTGTGCGTGTGTGTGAGTGTGTGTTTTATTAACCATTTGAAGAGAAGCGAAATCACTTGCACAGTTATCCATCTGATTGAATACTCAAATTTTGCGCACTGCCTGCCCCTGTATGGTCATCAGCATCAACTTCATCACCATCATCCTCATCATCATCATCATCATCATCATCATCAACTGTAAAGCACTCTCATGGCCATCCATCGCAACCAACTGGCCAACTAACCAGACAAGCGCCTGACCAGCGAAATAAATAGCCAACTACATTCGTCCGAGCTTCACTGTAGAATGCCAAGCGACAATATTTCGCAGGCAATGCGACTCGTACCTCGACTGATTTTCATTGTGTGATGTGACAGGTGTCACCGCGTGTCGTCGGTGGGTGGACGTGGAAAACGGACGTGAACGAGCAGGAGGATGTGCCGGAGTTTGGTTTGGAGAGCACGAGAGATAGCGGGAGCGTTTGTGTGGCAGCAAGGCAGCAACTGTGGCGTGTGGCAATGTCAGGCAATGAGCGCTTCGAGCCGCGCTGAGGCAAGCATCATGACCAATTAGCCTTGTTAGTGAGATAAACTATGGGGTACGGCAATGGGCCAGCTATATGCTACTAACGGTATCTGGCAGGTAGTTCCCTCCCTCTGTAGCTCTCTCTCTCTCACTCCGTTGCTCTCTGTCCACCTCTCTCTCTCTCTCTCTCTCTCTTTGGCTCTGTCTCTGTTTCACTGAGGACCGCTGCCAATGACACTGACAGTCGACGCACGCCTGAGTTCAATTGATTTAACATGAAAGTGTAGCTTGCTAAATTGATTTTTGTGAAAATTCTCAACTTTTCGCATAAGAGAAGTTGCCAACGACAACGAAAATAGAGAATCAAGCATCGAGCATCGGGAATCGTGGAACGGGAACAATAACAACAAGGCAGTCATCAATGTTTTATGCTGTTGCCAAGTGGCAGAGTCTGGGGGCATGCGATGTGTACATATATCTATAGCAGTGTCCGTATCTATCTGTATATATATTTTATATCTATCTGTAGCTGACCGTAACGAATTGCTGTACTATCTGCTCTTCTGGCTGTTGACTTGCCCAAAAAGTATCTCCATCGCAGTTGGCTGTCTATTTGCCAAGAGTCTTTGCAACCCTCAAAAATATATAAAAACTGCGAGGGTGATGACTGATGATGCCTTGGGTAAATGTGCGTCCATATCAGCGACTCCGTCCACATCTTCCTTGGCAGCATCAGTGCGTCGCCTGCAACTTTTCGTGCACTTTCTCGAAAGAAAAAAGTTATGTACTCTGCGAACGTTTGAAAAGTTCATTTGCACGAGAAGCCGTCGAGGAACTGCTACTAGCCACTGTATGCCCTCTCGCTGCAAATTAAATAATAGGCTTATGGTGGCTTAGTGTCGCAATTGTTGTTATTGTTGTTGTTATTGTTGTTGCTGGTGTTGTTACAGCACGTTTAGCATGCCATAAAGGCAAATTTTTTCGTAATATTTATTGCCAGGCCATTCATGCGCCTTTAATGTGCCCCAGACAAGCGCCACAGCCCGTGCATAACAAAAGGCTATTCTCGTGGTCGTCGTGGTCTTTCTCTAAGGCACGCAACAATATCTAACTGGCCTACGCCGACTGCATTCCATATGAGAGCCATTCTCTAACCCACTGGCAGCCATGTGAAAATCCAATTAAGCTACAAATGACCAAGAAACGATTCTAATTGGGAAAAAAATCCAGTTTCATTTTGCCCTCCTCCCCAACTAATTTATTAGGAATTTTAAAACTAACTTTACGAAATACAAGAAATTGTTTCGTTTAGCGTTCAGCAGTTCCTAATTTATTATCCCCACTTAGAGATGATGATGCTTAACGTAATAGGTCATTAAATTTGCTTGTTAAATATGAATAAATATGTGAAAGAAAAATAAATAAAAACTTTTTATCACTCCCTTAAACCCAACCATACTGTTACAGCTCCAAAAAGTTCTTGAATGTGCGTACTGTTAGAATTACAGTTAGGCAGAGTGTATGGCCAGGAGAGCTATTTAATTGTCATTCATGAATCATTTTGTTATGGTTTGTGGAAAAGCGATTTTCCACTAGCTAAAGAGTCAGAGTCATGCATTAAGACGACATGATGTCGCTAGAATTTGCAAATTTCTCAACACGTTCGGGGCGACAGGGCAAACTTTTGTTTTGGCGCCTCGAATGCGCCACGAATTAGCAAAACAGATCCGATAAGCAGCAACAACAAACACAATAACAACAACAACATTAGCAACAGCAGCAGCAACAGCAACAGCAACAGCAACTGCAATGCGAAGTGCATATCAAATAGGCGCCCAGTCAGTTTTTTAATGAATGGTTGGCCGCCTTGTGGGCTCTAAATAGAGATATATGCATGGAGAGTCTAAGGATTATATAGTTGAGGGCGGCTGTAAAATACCCACACACACGCACACACACTCATACACTCGTCTGCTCATGCATATGCAGGGCCATATATCATGTTGGCTTTGGGTATGCAAAACTGGTGCCTGCTTTGCATTTGTCAAAAACTTCGGCTGCCCATTGCACTCGCTCTGTGTTTGAGCAGTTGTTAAAATGGCACCACGCCCCGAGCATTAAATAAGTTGGAACGGCAAATCAGCTTTTAACGGCCAACATTTGATGTAGTTTAACAAATTAAAAGAGCCCTCGTTTACGGGCAGCTGAAGTCAGCGCGTTTATGGCTAAGCATAAATCTTCAAATCTACAGCAGCAGCAACATTGAGAACTGCCAGCAGTAACAGCAGCAGCAGCGACAGAGGCAACGAAAATTAGCATCTTTGATTTGAAAATATGTTGGCAGTGCTTGACCCAATTAGTCGGAGTGAGTAACTCATAAAACAACGACAAGCGCTGATGCCTCTCGATAAGCGTACCCTTCCCAGCATCCATCTACTTTCTCTCTCCCAGAAATACCCACAAAAAAAGAACGACTTGGGATACTTACCAAGATGTATTTGGAATTGGAGCACACGCTCCTAACTGGACGGCAACATAATTGCAGTCATGTATTTAAGTTTACTTAGTTCTTATGCCCTGTAGGCATTTAAGACTCGCTCACGCATAGGGTATATACATTTGTGCAAATTTATGTATCAGGCAGCAGCAGTTTATTCAGTTTTTGCTATGAATAAAATATAAATATAAAATATATAAATATAAGTAAGTATTCATTCGATATACATATTATTATATTTGACAATAAATAAAGTATATTTGATCTCAATATCTGTTTACAGATCATCTCTGGGTCAAACACTCTCCATCGTCATATTTGTGCCAGTTCAGACGTGTTCATGTTCTGTTAGTTTATTTGTTTGTTTGCTTGTTGGACTGTTTGCTTTAGCTCGTCGTCCCCTGTGCCTATGTTGTAATAAGTTTGCTTTATTGTTTGCCAGCTTGGCATGAGGGGGATGACAAGTAGAACAATCAGAGCCAAAACTGCGGAAATCGCCAGAATAAATACGAAAAGGCAACGCACAGTGAAGCATCGAGAATCAAATCAAGATGCCCACGATGAAAGCTGGCAAAAAGTAAACTCAAAATAATATACTGGAAGACAATGAGAAAAATTGTTAGTAATTTTTGATAATCTTAAATAAAGTTCTCACGCTGTTTACACGGCTCGTTGACTCTTTTTCGCGAGATGCAGGCAGCCAGATACCGCACAGCAGCAACAACAAGGTGTTAAGGCCCCAAAGCTGCCAAATAATAATGCCAAAAAATTAATAATCCAAACTTACGCGTTGCGGCACGTACAGACAACACACTCAGCAATGACAGCAGCAACATCAGGTACAGCCATGGCAACAACAGCATTAGCAATAGCTACAGCGTTAACAGTAGCAATAAGAGCACGAGCAGCAACAGCTTCAGCAACATCATCAGCGTCAACAGTAGCAACTATAGCAACAACAGTTGTAGTAGCAACAGCAGCAACAACAGCAACAATACCCACATCAACAACGACAACAGCTTGAGCTGCTTCGGTATATATTAAATTGCAGCAACAGCAATAAAATCTGCAGCAGCAGCACCAGCAGCAATGCCAGCAGCAATAGTAAATATAAAATATCAGCAGCAACAAAAGCTGCAACCAAATCAACAGCAACTGACTTGACAGCAGCAATTGAATCAATACTACCAGCAGCAACAACAATAACAAAAACAACATTACAGAATCAGCGACAACAGCAATAACAGTAGCAGCAGCAATATAAGCAGCAGTACCAGCAGCAACTGTCATGGCAGCAGCAACAACAGCAGCAACAACAGCAGCAACAACAGCAGCAACAACAGCAGCGACAAGTACAGCAAGAACAACATCAACAGGATCAACAACAACAGCAATGCCAACAGCAATAACAGTAGCAGCAACAAGAGCAACAGCAGCAGCAGCAACAACAATATCAGCAGCAACAGCAGGTTCCACAACTGCAGCAACAACAGCAGCAACTATTTGAACAATTGCTCGCAGCAATGTGAGGGTCAAATGCAAATTGCAACATATACGACATATTTATGGCCAGATATAACAGTTGCTATAGTTCGATCTCTATATGTGACTGGATTATAATTACAGTTTGAGCCGGGCTGCATTTCAGGGTCAAGTTTGTGGGCCCAACGCATTGTTGGGTCTGAAAAGCAACTGTAAAACGGTGCTTTATCCACCGCTGTCTCCAATTGATGATTGATGATTAATGATTGTCGCGTGTTTTGGCACTGACCATAAATTTTATGAGCATGTAAATTTGATTTCGATTTTGATTTTGCTCACACCCTTTCGTTTTCCTACCCACCCAGCGCGACAAAGCAGGTTGTATACATTTCAAAGCCATTGTTAAACAATTTAACACATTTTTATTTATTTACCTTCTTTTTTTTTGCTTTTTATAGATTTAAACAAATTTCGTTCGTACACCTAACTGGCTGAGATTTTGCTATTCATGTGCTAATTTAAGCTGTCTATTTGCACAACAATTAGCAGCTATTTAGGCAGCTCATTGTCTTATTTTGGCAACTCCTGAGCACTTGCAATGCGCATGAATTTTAATTCTATGCAAACAAGTGTCAAGTGCGCAAAACGTCTATTTATACCTAGTAGCTGGACATGCATACTACAAACACAGATCCATGCGTAATTGCCGTGAAAAGTTGGCAGCGAATAATTATTGCAATTTGCATGTCCGTAAAGCATTTGCACAAACTCTCTGCCAGGATGTTTTCCTACTCCAGAACATTTGTACAGTTCATTAAATTTGCATTCATTTTTCGAGCCCAAAACTTACTGTGGCGGATTTCAGCATTTGTAAACATAAAAAAATAAAATATTAAATAAAAAAATACAATTTACATTGAAACTCTCATGTCAAAGTCAACGCAGCGCTGTGGACTCTGCAAACAAAGTGAAACACATTTTCGAAAAAAGAATTAACTGAGCAGAAAGTAAATATGCTTTGAATATAGTATATAGTAAATTTGACAGTTATGTGAGCTAGGGAATGCGCTACGCGAGTGAGTAAAATATGATGATTGTTCTTTGTATTCTATATTATTTTTATGCGCTTTTAAAATGTCTTAATAAGCATCATTAGACAGTTAATCAAAAGATACAACACAACAATTAATTTAAATTTCTATAAATATTAAATCATAATTATAAAAAATAGTAAAAATGTATGTTAAAAATACTCTTTTAATAGACAACAACAATGTTGTTCTAAGAAGCCAACACCATCCATCTCTCAGCTTTTATTGCTAGAACAACTTAGTTTAGAACTAACAGAAAAAACAGTAAGCGAACATCCAGCAGACAATGCCCAGCCACACATTATGTTTATCGCTTTACAAGTGGCTATTCAGCAAAAGTTCTTCGCTGATAGAAACAATAAATAAAGAGGTCACTTGGGCTTGGGTGCTCGTCCCAGCGCGTAGAACCGTTGCAAATCGTTGGCCCCAGCCACAATGCCCATTCACAGAGAGCAACAGAGGCGGCAACAGCGGCGGCTGTCCATATGAGCACGTCTGGCCGCAACGGCAGCACCCAAAAGCAACTCAAACAAACAGCCAGCAAAACACCGGGCAACAATAATCATCGCGCTAGCAAACAAATTCGCAACAGCGACAATGCCAACAAATAAATTCAAACAATGTGCCGAACGAAATGTAAAGCATAAATATTTGCGAAAGGGCCCAGAGATGGTATCGGTGGGGCGGCTGGTTGGTAGGACAGCAGCCAGCTGAGCTCCCGCCGCGACAGTCACGTTTCAGCATACGCAGAACGCACACAGCGCAGATTGCACATACGCCATGTTTGCCGTACATATTTACGCATAAAGCATAGCGCAGATGCGAGCCAGAGTATGTAACTCCATCCAGAATGGTAACGATAGCGGCAACATCATCATCAAGACTGCAGCAGGGTCAGGAGTGGGCGTTGGCGTGGGTGTGGGTGTGGGTGTGGTGGGCAAACAAACAGAGATTCGCATGTCAGCGCAGGCGGGAATTGAATTTCGCGCCAAATGACTGGAGGCTATTTTTCAACTGCTTCATTTTAGGGCAAGCCGCACCATATCTGCAGCCTCTATTCGTATCTCTCTCGCTCGGTCTGTCTATCCGTCTGTCTCGCCAGGCTGTCTGCCACAGTGTCTGCACCGTCTCCTCCCAGCTCTCTCGTCTGTTCGTCTGTTCAACTTACATTTAATGCTTGAATTTTTGGCTTTTTCACGTTTCACAGTCTGACGCGCCTCAAAGCCAGCCGCACACTCCACCACACTCCGGCAGCGGGCCATTACACAATTTTTGGTTCTGGCCAGGATCTGCTGTCTGCTGCTTGAGTGCATCTCACTCGCTGGCTGGCTGTGACAGCTTTTGTTAGCACAATTTGGCCTCGGCTTTAAGTTGACTTATGATGCGCCCAGTTTGGTGTGCGCACTTTAATTGAAATTTGTTCGCACAAGCGGCGACAAGTTGATTTTCCACTCCAGCCGAGGCTCGAGGCCCGAGGCAGTTGGGTGCAGCATAACGAATTGGACATTAAATGCTACCGTTGGCCAAATTGCGAGCGACCAAACATCTTGTGCAATTGGCGTTAACAAGCGCATTAGATTTGCTACTGACCAACGGTCGCCTGTTGGCAGTTGGCAGCTGGCAGTTGGCAGTCGGCAGTCAGTCAGCGGCCAATTTGGCAAGGCTGTTTGGGGAATTGGCCAGAAGACGGTGGCTAAAAGAAGTCTTAACAACTGCCATTGCAAATTACCTGCTTTGGTATAAATTGCGCATACGACGCGTTGCCAGCGCTGGCAAAATGCTTTCAATAGAAACAGAACTCGACGACTCAAGCGCTCAGCTTCTCAAATGCTTTCATCTGTTACAGCAACAGCAACAACAACAATAACAACATCAACAACAACAACTGGCAAGCAAATAAAAACTGCGCTTCAACACGCACAGCAGCCGCTGCCACCTCGTCCTGCCCCATTGCGTGTGACTGCGACTGCGGCGGCGACGGCGACTGCGACTGCGACTGCGACTTTGACTTTGACTCGTCGCGCCCCAACTCGACGCGACTCTCTGTTTGTAGTTTGCAAATTGTAACTAGATACAATTTGTAGCGCAGTTTGTGTGCGTGGCTTTGTTTGCTGTTACTGGTGCTGGTGCCGGTGCACCACCGACACCACCGTCACCGTCGCCGTTGCCGCTGCCGCCACAGCGCTGACTTATTGCAGGAAGGAAAAACGCTGCCGGGCAACTCAATGCAGACGTCGTTGTTGCAGTCTCCCTCGTTTATTTGTGATTGCTGCTGCTTGTTCTCATTGTTGTTGTTGCTGTTGCTGTGCTGTTGCTGTTGCTGTTGTGGCTTGTTGTTGGTTGCACCCAAAGTGCGTACTCATATGTCTGCAGCTCTGGCCGATTCTGGTTCTTTCCTGTGCCGCTGCCTCCTGTGTCCCGGCCACGCTCGAATGCGGCTAACGCTTTGCCATCCGCAGTGATTTGTTGCATTTCTAATGCGCCTGTGTTGCACTTGCTCATGTTGCACTGTTGCAGTTGCACTGCACTTGCCCATGTACGCCATGCACGCCTCTTGCCCCGGCTGGCATTCATTTTCGTTGGCTGTTTTGGTTTTCAATTTTTTTCCAGCTCCGCAGCGAAAAGTGTTTTTCTTTCCACGTCTTTGATATGGGAAGAGAAATGAATGCGTGCGTTTTCAATTACCCTCGAGCAGTTGTTTAGGTATGGTGTGGAAAAGGGCAACAGCCACGCCGTTTGCTACAAAAATTCTATGGAATTAGATGCTTTATCTATAGACATGTGCTGAAATTGCCCCAGGATTATATACAGTTAATGTGAAGAACAAAAAGTTACGAGAATATTATAAGTGGGAGTTAGAGTTTGAATAATTAAATATGTGTGTTAGAGCTTGAATTGAGATCTGACTGACTTAAGTCTGAGATCATATTTATAGTATTAAAACATTTTATTGTATATTTATACCCGCAGATTGTCTAACAACTTTGACAACGTCTAACAACTTTATTCACTTGAGTTATAGTGCCAGAATCAACTAAATTTAAAGCTAGTTTCCCGAAGGCCTTCTTGACATTCAATCTATGTAGTTTTTATACATATAATGCACAAAGTGCTCGCGCATCAAATTATTTACCTATATCTAAGCATAACTACATAAACAACAAATAAATAAATGCCAATATACATTATAAATTTCTCTTCAAACCTTGAAATTTGCTCATTAAATAAAAAAAAAAAGAAAGAAAAATTGTCTAACAATATTTGACATAAGCACTTCGGATGGCATACATATTTAAATAAGATAAACTACTTGAAGTTCAATCACGTTTACTTAATTCCAAGCTAAACAAACGTCAATTAGCCCAAGTGAATGCCAGCCAATTAACAATTCAATTAACTTTATTGCGAGGCTGTCAACAGACAACTTCATCATCGCCATAGAGCGCGCTTCATTAGCAGATTCCCAGCAAATTGCAGTGACCCGCTAAAAATTCTCAAAAAAAAGAGCCAACAAAATGGCACACAACCAATACAAATACACACACTCTTGCACACACACACACAGCCTGGTGGCTGAGCGTGGGGCAATCAGCTGCAATCCACCCCTAAATGCGCCGCCTGGCGAAAGCGTTTTTGCATTGGCATTAACTGTGGATTACTTAAATGCTTTTTAATTGAAACTTTTCCTAATTTCACTTTGGGGGATCAAGTGCAACCAGCACTAAGGCTATGCAAACAGCGAGCCAGAGCAGACACGGCTTCAGCACGCTCTGGCGCCTTGCTACCCCAAAACAACAACGACAACAACCTGACAATGAGGGGAACGTTTTTGCGTGTCTGGCTAAAAATCCTGGAGCAACAACTACGGAGACATGCCAAAAAGAAAAAAGAACAAAAACAACAAAAAAAGTGAAAGCAGCAAAAACTACAGAAGTGGCAGCCAACGCCGCCAGCAGCAGCAGCAGGAGCTGTAGTAGGAGGAGCAGCACATCATCAATTTCACTGTCGCACAAGCGTCGCCAACCGTCTGCAAAGGCAGCCCCGTCTTCACTGGCCTGGTGCACCCCTGCCCCTGCCCTGCTCCTGCCCCAGCTGCTGCTCGAACTGAATCGTTTTTCATGACATTGTTGTTGTCTGGCTTGTCTGGGCTGCTCGACTGCCTTGGATTTGGGCATCAAATCCTTGGTAAAAGCATTTAACGTTGCACTGCATTAAGCATCGCCGCCCCACAGCGCCCGCCCACTGGCCCGCCCACATCTCCGACGAGTGTTTATCAACTGGGACAGCTCTGCGCTGGCTGTGTTATCATTGCAGTGTTTGTTTGCTCTGCTGCAGCTTTGAGATTTTAATTTAACGCTTGATATTTGCATTGCCACGCCCCATTCAGCAAATAGAATATGTGAGAGTGAGTGTGATTGTGTGTATGTGTGTTTGTGTGATTGTGTGTGAGTGTGTATATATAATGTATGCATAACCGTAATTTGTAGCTTCAATAGCAGTTCATCAGAAGCGCACAATATCGAGGAGGAAGCAGCATATGCCTTTTAGCATCCACTCGTCAAGTGTCCACAGCGACAACGGCTCTGCGGTTGGCTGACTAAGAAGGCCCACTCGGTCCCGTCGCCATCATTAGCTTTATCGGGTTAGTCCCATCTCGGCTGCAGCGCGATTTTTGGCAGAGACGCGAAAGTGCAACGACTTGAGACTGCAGAGTAAGTCACCAAGTGCTCCATGAAACGGTTCCCTTTTGTTTGCTCGCTCGTCCGTCCGTTGCCCGTTGCCAGTTGCCCGTTTGGCGGTTCTTCAATTTTGCGCATCAGTTGTAATTCATACTTTCGTGCTCTTAACTCTTCCACGAAATACGGCGGCACAAGTCGAAATTAACATGTTGCTGTTGC
This sequence comes from Drosophila meridionalis, assembly GCA_035045145.1. Taxonomy (NCBI): domain Eukaryota; kingdom Metazoa; phylum Arthropoda; class Insecta; order Diptera; family Drosophilidae; genus Drosophila; species Drosophila meridionalis. Next base: position 11,431,142 of record JAWNPG010000020.1, on the reverse strand, counting down.
TGTTGCTGTTGATGTTGCTGCTGTCTGCAACGATTTAGGATTTAAGAACCGTTCTTTGGTCTCTTTCGCCACACGTCACTCCGCTTCACTTGTGCCTTTGCCCAATTCGCTTTAATTAGCATGAGAGAAGTGGCCGCCACAGCTGCTTAAACACAATGTCCGCATTTGCGCTGGGATTCGGGCTTCAAGCTGGAGCTGTAGCTGAAGTCGGACTCTGCCTGGTTGGCTGGCGTCGCTTCCGTTGGCTGCGCACGCGCAATTAGCCAAGGCAGACGCCGTCTCTTAGGTACTTGACCGATAGTCTGTTTAATGAACTCCATGTGCTATGCTGCCGCTGCTGCTGCTGCTGCCGCTGCTGATGCTGCTTTTCGGCGATGCAGAATTGAAAAATTCCTGCATGCATTAGATCGCATTACCCGTGCCCGCAGCGACCGCATAGATGGAACCAGTCTGCAAGTTAGCCAGTTCGCCTGCTCGGCTGCTCGCCTGCTCGACTGTTCGACTGCTCGCCTGCTGCCAGTTGGAAGCCCAATAAAGCCGCCGCATCGGGCCTGGCCATGGCCTCGGGTTGCAGCCCCGCACTGGTTGCGTCTATATATAGCAAATGCCAACTAAAAATAGCAGCGTCTTAAATGATTTTTGCTCATTAGAGCGTGCGTGTTGCCGGCGATCTTTGGACTGAGTCTTGGGAGTTGGTTGCCTACACTGGGACGCCTTGCCACTCTTGCCGCAAGCCAAACAAAAAGTGACAACCACTAAAACAAAAGCGCAGCCGCATTTTCTACATGACGCTGCGAATGCCAGGAACATAATAAAATCATGTAATGGACTGCGCATGAAAAACAATGCAAAAACCAGCGTTGACAACACATGAAACGCAGTGACGGAGTCAAGGGAGTCGAGGGAGTCGAAGGAGTCGAGGAAGTGGGCGGGGTGGCAAAACGTTGCGTCCCTTGTTGTTACTATTTTGCAGCATAATGTAATAAAAATAGCATGCCTGGCATTATCCAGCCAGAGTCCAGCCATGACGATGATGATGATCATGCCCGATCGATAGTAGAGAAGGCTGCAAAACAAAAGACTTTGGACACAAACTCACGCAGGCAGGCAGCAACAGCAACAGCAACAACAACAACAACTACTACCATGGCGGCCTGCTAAGAATGCCAAGTATCGTGTGTTGAATGCATGCCATGCATAGTCAGTGCCAGTACTACAACTGCTCCTCGTCAGCCCCCTTCCCCCCCCCCCTCCCCCTCTTGGCTGGAGAGCTTAGACTGACCGCCTTTAGGGCCAGCATTGAAAACGAAAACGGTTTGTGCGACATGGGGCACGACAAAATCATGGCTCAGACTCTGATTCTGATTCAGACTCGAACTCGAACTCGATCGCGGCACATGTGCAGCCATTAGGCTGCCCAATGTCAGGCCCAGCGCTACATTGTGCTGCCTAGATACAAAGATACACGCGCCAGATACAGATGCACCAAAGCACCAAAGCACCATCGACATACATGCATAAGTCGCATGTATGGTATATGGGTTTGTTTATGAGTTCCTCGCTTAAGTGACACAAAACGACGGCTAAATGATGTGCAGATAGTTGGCCAGTTCTATAAATAAAGCAGACGGCCAGGTCATTATGAGCACAGCATCTAATTAAAACAATAAAGATAACGCTCCACTCAAGCCCAAGCCGAAACAAAAATAAACTAATTTCAGCTATTATTCGCTGAGAGACCGACGACGATAATTTAAACCCAAACTCCGACATTGCGAGTGGAGATCTAAAACTAAACTCAATTTTAGGTGGAACTGGAGAAAGGGGCTGCAAGTGGAGCAATTTTAAGAAGGGTACGTGTCATATATACAAATATAGTTGTATAGCATAAAGTTACAATTTATTTTGTCTGTTTTATTATATCATTACATCACTTATATAATTTTGTCAGACAAGACCTTGTTATATATTATATAAAATGATTAAAATTTTTGTATGGAAATGTCAGTCCAAGTCTAGTCAAATTACATATATGATGGTATATACGTATTTCTTTGTATTCCTATTTCTCTGTATCTCCATCTCTCTGATAAAGTTTCTTTCTTAGTCATATCATGTTATAGTATATATTTCTATTTATCTCTCTCTCTCTCTCTCTCTCTCTCGCTCTCTATCTATCTCTCCCTCTCTATCTCTCTCCCTCTCTATCTCACTATCTCTCACTCACTCACTCACTCTCTCTCTCTCTCTCTCCCTCTCTCTCTCTCTTTGTCTCTCTCTCTCTCCCTCTCTCTCTGCCTCTCTCCCTCTTTCTCTCTCTCTCTATCTCTCTCTCTCTCTTTCTCTTTCTGTCTCACTCTCTCTTATGAAGTTTCTCTCCTACTATAATCATATTTTAATATGTATATATTTCATAGTATTGCTATTTCTTCATTCTCCTTAAGAATGATCAACTTTCAATCATAAATTATGCCTTAAGGTTCGCTTCTTGAACGATTAGTTTGGCTCAACAAATCACTCTACACACATCAGTTTAATAAATGGCACTTAACTCGCTATATTTATAACAAGTCTCTGATTTTTTTTATACCCTGAGCCCATTGAAAATGGGAAATCAGGGTATAATGGTTTTGTGAAAATGTATGTAACAGGCAGAAGGAGGCGTGCCACACCCCATAAAGTATATATATTCTTGATCAGCGCGACAAGACGAGTCGATATAGCCCTGTCCGTCTGTCCGTCTGTCCGTCTGTCCGTCTGTCCGTCCGTCCGTCCGTCCGTCCGTCCGTCCGTGTGAACGCTGAGATATTTTTAAGTACGCAACGTAGAGACTTGAAATTTTACATGAATACTCGATTATACCATACGCTGCACAAGTTTATAAAATTTTTCCGATAACTCATTCCATTTCGATTTTATGAGCATTTATCGATAATTTTAATGTATTTTTAAGGCTCGGTTTGTACATCTTTTGAGCTAAAGACTTCAAATTTGCTGTGTAGTTGCGTGTAATGAATACGGAGATAACGTTATCTTTAGATTTTGGATGCCACGCCCCATTCGCCCCCAATAGCCCCCTATTTGTAAAAAGCGCAAATCAAATACTAGAGATTTGTGCTTTGGCACATACACACATATGAATGTCATAAATAAGTTGTGAAAGTTTGATGCAGTTAGTCCATCGCTAAGAAAAGTTATTAAACAATTAAGTTTCCATAGTAATGCCCACATTGCAGCCCAAGCGCAGTCGCTGCGTCAACTGCGCAGTTGGCAGAGCGCGCGCTTATGCTTGCGTGCATATGTGTGTGTGTATGTGTTGTTTATATGCATGCATAAAAGATGCGTAGAATGATTTGATATTTGGCTCTTCACAGGGCTCAGGGTATCCCCTAGTCGAGCAGTCTCGACTAGAGCACTCTTACTTGTTTTAGTTTATCACATGATCGATGTCTCTGAGATGCTCTTTCTCCCTACTATCCGTAGAAGATCTACACAAGTGGCTTTGGCTAATATATGAAGCACTTAATATTCAGAATTTATATACTGTTTTGGATCGCTGTAAAATGTTAAATCACCAAATTGCAGATCACCGTGACAGACAAATCTTTCTCTTTAATGCAGCCCTAGTCCGATAAGCTGTAGAGCCAGCTGACTAAGGCTAAGAACTGTACCATTAGTCATCATCAAGATCGCGTTCTTGGGGCTTTTTGCAACGCACCCATGAGCTGGCCGACATTTATCTTGATTATTGACGCCGGCCTCCAGTTGCCAGTTGTTGGTTGCTGTTGCTGCCAGTTGCCGGTTGCCGGTTGCCGCATGTGCCTGTTGCAGGTTCTGATCGCGACATGTAATTCATGCAACAAGGCAGGCAGCATATTTACTGCCCGGGGAGAAAGTGTGATTCACCTTTCTGGGCAGCATGACATCTCTGGCTCTCGATGCAAAGTTTTTTAACACTTGACGGAAGTTCACGCGAGTTCATCTCTGGCTGTGATTATTTTTTCTGCTCATGTGTAGCAAATGCCAATTTAGAAAGTAAAACCAAATGATCAACCGAAATGGCCCAAACGTTTCTGGCCATGGTTGCAGCACTTTCATTCGAAAAACGAAGCCACAGCCAAAGCTTTATAACAGTAATGAAGTGAAGGCTAACCAACAAATTTGCCACTACCTCAGGTCTACCTGGCCGCAGAAGAAAAGAAAGAACAGTACCAGCCGTAGCCATTCGAGTCAGCCACGGGTTCAAGGTTTTAGAATCCATTTGTTCTCTTATTCATCTCCAACAAATTCTTTTGGCACTTCCTTGTTCTTGTATTGTCGCCGAGCCGGGGTTCAATGCTCCTCAATGTTGGTGCTGTGAGCGCTTCTCACGTTCTTAGTAACTTGATAACAGGCTCCAGATTCGCCTTGGCTTTTAGTTACAGCTCGGCCTAGCTCATCATTAGCATGTTTTATTATTCTGATACATGATTAATGGGCTACATTTTGGGTACAAGATTTCCGTCTGGCACCTGGCCCAAAAGTTACGGCATAAACAAATGATGGTCGTAACATTGGCCAAAACTGAAGAAAAAAAACTTTCTCCGAATTACGATTTACTTTCTGTTTCACGACGCTATAGACTGCCCGCATTTGATCTTTAGAATATGAACGAACGAATTTAGTTAAAGCTTTTCCGCTGCAATTTTCATTTGGACTTTCGCTGCGTAAAAAAATGTGGAAAAATTAAAAAAAAAACACAGTTTAGGGCTTGCAAATTGTGAGGCGATAAATGTGCCTTTACGATGCGTTAGTTTTTCTTTCTTTTACGCTCTTTTTTTTTGGCAAACCGCCAACTGACGAACCGGAGCCATCAAACCCAAAGCATTTTGATATATTATGCAGACATAGGTATATATATGTATATACATATATATCCAAGGCGATATGCAAATGGCTTTCACTTCACTTTCGTTCATTAGTCGAGGCATTCATTCTTATTCTAATGCCTATAAGAAAGTCAATCGGTGAAAGGCTTTGTTTGTGCCTCTGCGATTGTTTATTCGAGCTGAAGATTTTGTTTATTGAATTTTTGGGTGCGTCTGTGTGTGTGCGTGTGTGTTTGGGCCTGGGCATGTGCGGAAATTCTATGCACGCGCAATTATATTTTTTGGCCAAAACCCGTTCTATGCGCCAACAATTAATCTGTTCAAATACTATAATAAACCAAACAGCGCATAATGTTTATTACGACTCGTTTGCTTGCAATTTGCATAACTGCTGAACAGATTGAATACGACGCATTCTAGAGTCTTACCATCTACAGCATCTTCAGCATCTACAATAACTATGCGTCCTCAGTGTGTGTGAAGAGCATGCAATTAAATTTTTGCTGACGTTCTCTGCGCTTCTCATCTACTCTTTGACAATAGCTTTCAATCATTGCCAAAATACAAAAGCAAAAAAAAAAAAAATTATAATAATATTCAAAATTTTAAGCAATTTGATTTCACTTGATTGATGTGCAAACATAGCATAGTGTGTGTTGTCTTGTGTTGTGTGGTGTTGTGTGCGACGGCTGTATTGCTGATTCTTGCCACCGCTAATTAAGCAAATGTCTTTGCCACATGCAGAATCGATGCTGCAGCGCATGTAGAAAGCAGCCGGCTCAAATGGCATCTGTGTGCTAAAATTGACACCTTTACGCAGCGCTGAGCACGCAGCTCATCAAAGTGCTGGCTGGTGTTGATGATGACTTGGCAGAAACTGGCATAAATGCGCGGTCGCCGCAGGTTGCATGCAGCACGTTGCAAGTTTCTTAGTTTCTGGTTTCTGCTGCAGCCAAATACAATCGTTGGCTTTGTGTTGTTCTTGTTGCTGGTAATGCAGCAGCAGCTGCTGCTGCTGCTGTTGTTGCTGTTGTTTTTAGTTCTAATCGATTTCTCTAACAAACACGAGGCTGGCAAACAAGCGACTCTCACTGCAGACAAATAACAACAACAACAGCAGCAACAACAAGTGGTAAGTTCAAGATGTCGCCACATGAAATTCCAAAACATTTGCGCCTTTTTTTACAGCTTTCAAGGGGGTGCAGCTTACACCAAACAACAACTAATTATATGGCTGCCAAACTGCGAGATACCCTGGAACCGTGAGACAATCTACTAGTTAAGACTGCAGTCTATGATAATTAATCTTCTACAGCTTTAAAATTTAACACTTACCTTAACAGTCAATCGGAAATAATTCATATTTAAAATGGAAATTCATATTTAAATTGCTCAATTTTAACTCTTTGTCTACTGCTAATCTACCCTTTAGCATTTCACAGGGTATATGCGTATTTGCGTGCATTTTTATTAATCATTTCTTCTAGGAATTTACAGCATTTTTATTGAGGCTAACCAAAAATGTTGGTGTCCCTCCTCGGGGCACTCTGTTTATATGTGCTAAACTTAATAACAAACAGGTTCCTCTTCTTCTTCGGTTCTCTGCTAGCTGTTGTTGTTGTTGTTGTTTATATTTGCCAAATTTAAATAACAAAATTATGAGTTACTTGTTGTTGCTGTGTGTGTGTATATATGTGTGTGCGTGTGAGTGTGTTTGTAATGCAATTTGGGTCATTTGAGTCATATGCGTATGCAGTTCATTGTATGCGAACAATACTTTTCCCATAGGTTCGCCTGGGATCCCACCAATTGGCCAACAGAGCTCATCAGCATAAACAGGAAATAGAGGCCATATATCAAATGGCGGCTACAATTTGCAGCTTGTTGCTGTCGCGCAGTGGCACCGGCGCTGCTCAGCACTCGGTTATCAGATATGCCACGGCGGGGCAGGGTTTCTAATGAATTTATGTGGCAACAACTGCAATGGCAACAACTCCGTCTTATCAACTGGCAAATGACATTCCTAGGCAGGCCGCTTAAATTACATGCACGCAGCCAAAACTTCAAATTCAACTTCGAATTCAACTTCAGCTTCGGCTTCGGCTGCGGCTGCGGCTGCGGCTGCGGCTTCATCTGCAAATGCAACTTAAAATTTAAACTTAAAGTGCAGTTAGTCGGGGTCGTCGCCTCGGCGAGGATTTGCTGGCCGTGGCAACGTGCGACATTGACACTGAGGATTTAAATTGTGGCGTTCGCATATCGAATTGTAACTGCGCCCGTTGCAAGCCGGTAAGACTCGTTTTCAGCGCATTGCATCAGAGCCGGGCCGCCAGCCACCAGCCAGCCTATATGATGTAATGCACAAGCTGCTTCGGCCACACGCTGCACGCTGCGCGCAACGCAGCTCAACGAAAAAAAAATGAAAACATTAAAATGAAAAATAAAAAAAAAATACAAATAAATATACAAATAAATGTAAATATGAAAATAAAATAAATTATACATAAACGTTGCAGCCAGAACTAGCAGAGACTAGACAGAGACAGAGACAGAGAGAGAGAGAGAGAGAGAGAGAGCGACAGCTAACTGAATAATTTTTCATTTTAATAAATGCAACATGCGGCTAAAAATAGCCTGACCAACAGCTTAAATGTTGCTGCACAGGTTGCCAACATGTTGCCAGCAACATGCCGCTGCTCGTTGCCCGCTGCCCGTTGCCTGTTGCCACAGATTGTGGCGGAAGTATTAGCCAAGTGCAGGACGCATTGCGGCCCATAGTTATGTGTAATTATCTAAATGCAAAACAAGCAAGAATACCATGAGTGTGTTTGACTGAACGACTGAAAGATATCCTATAAAAAGACAAAATTTATCAATAGACTTTAGTTAAACAAAATTATTATACAGTAAAAACTAATCGGAATGTAATAATTGATGACTGGAAAAGATGCTACTGAAAGATATCCTACAAAAAGACAAAATTCATCAATAGACTTTAAGTAAAGACATATTTCATTCATTGATCAACTTATACAAGCTTAGCAGCAACAGCAGCCCTCTAGTATCATCTTTCATCAACAAGAACATACCCACTTGAGACAGTTCATCTCGTCTACAGGGTATGAACATTGTGTGCACTTTAGATAACAAATAAACGCTTCACATACTCACATATCCGCACTTGACTCTGTAGAATCATATCTATAAATAGCAGATGCGTCGCACAAGGCATTATCAACTGATTCATTGATTCATTCATAAAGCGCAACTCTATAGCAAAATAACTCTACCTCTAATTGCCGGCTGTGTGCATAGGTTCTATCTAGCTGACAGTGGCCAAATCCAATACCACATCCGCGATGCGGCCCGTAATTAATGATTAAAATTGTGTGTGCAAAATCGAGTACTCAGAGTGGGGGAAAAAATGGCAAAAGCGTGATTCAATGGGTGTCCAAATTGCTCGGATGACAATTGCTCTGCGTCTCTGGATGCGATGTTAATTGAATTTGGCGTTCAAATTTATGCACATTCAAATCGCTTCATTTTGGCCAGGAAGAGCTGGGACCAATCGACCATTGGACCATTGGACCATTGGAATGGAGGGAACGCCTGCGGTTAAATTCAACGCCACCAATTGACATACAAAACGAACCCGAAAGCAGCCAAAAACCGCCTAAGCGCCACTTGAACGGCCAGTTTCAATAGCAGTCATTGTTGCTGTTGTTGTTGTTGTTGCTGTTGTTGTTGTTGCCACTGACCGGGTCTAAGACCCGCAACCCAAACACAAACACTTGTCGGCGCTATCGTGAACTGAAGAGCCGCCGCAGCCGCGCAGCAGCCGTTGCCGTGGCCATCGCCATGGATCGGGTCGCTGCCTTTGCCTCGCGTGCACTTTGAAAATGGGTCAACGCAAATGTTTTAGCCAACAATAACGCTAATGTTTCAATTGGTGTTGGTGCCGCGACTGCCACATGGAGCCACATGAAAATCTTTGATTATCAGGCATTGGCACGTTGCGTGCTTTTCGCCAATCGCCCAGTTGCACAATCAATTTAATCTCCAATCTCGAAAGCTGATTTTTGGCAACTGTTCGTTAGCAAATTGAAGATAAGCTTAACCACAAATTTACCTTTATTGTTAGCATACTCACACACACTTACACTCGCACACACACACACACACTCACCTGCACCTTAGCCCGTGCTTAGCTCTCATTTGCAATGCAGCGAAGTCATCGTCATCGTCATCCTCATCGCCATAGTCATCTTTATCTCTATCTTCAGCAGCAGCAACGTCATCGACAGCATTTCGCAATCTTAACTATCTCAACTGGCGGCAGGCTGCTAATTGGCTGTGCAGCCTGCTAAATTACCGTTAATCACTATGCTCTAAACTAATTTGACATTTTCTTTTATGAGCCTTGCACTAATAGGCCGTCCGAATAGGCGTAAGTGTCAGCTATGCGAAAATCATGAACGCAAACTTAGCCAAGTTGGAGAAGATGCAAATTTTAAGAGATCATTAGAGATAGTTTCCTTTTATAATAAATGGCCTAGCTAATATGAAGAACAGTTCATTAGTCAATGTTAATTAGGCTGTATAATTTATATACCCTATAAAATATCAAAGATTACATAACATACCCGTATATAGTACTACTATAATCAATCTCTAAACACCAAAAACAGAGTATCTAACAGTCATATAGTCTTGATTAAACGACACACATTGGGCGTTGGTTTACTTTTCCTTTAGCCAACAAATTGATTTTGCAGATAATTTCGCAAACAATTTAAAAAGTTCGCAAATTCTAGCTCAGGCATTTGCCTTCTTTAGTATTGCTTCGCAAATTTGGTGTCATATGGAGCAGCAGATCAAATCGTTGTATGAAATAATATCACACAACATTCGTCACACAGCCACAAAACGACCTTCAGCAGCAGAGTTTCTTAGGGAAAGCTACGAAAAGCGCTTTCCAGTCGGCTAACAATGTGTATATACTATACATAAGCCCCTAAGCCTTTTAGCTTTGCAATTGTTCAGACGCATGCGCCCAATTCTAGCTGACAAAACAACGCTAAGAAGCAAAAAATAAAAAAATAATAAAAAAAAAAAAACAAGAAAGAAAGAAAGAATTCTGTTTCTTTCTAAAAAAAAAAAGAGAGGCTTTTGAATTTGGTTGATGAAAAAGCTTTCACGTCAAACAAAAGACAGAGCAAAAACGCGCGCTTTGTTGTTGCTCAGTTTGGTCTTGTGTGTGCGCCGGCTATGGGCTATGGGCTAGCTAGTTGGCTAGCTGGATGTCTGTCTGGCTGGCTAATTTATCTCAATCGTATGATATTCAAATGGAAAACTTAATCCAAGATGCGCAACCATTTAGCAGATTCTGCGCAGCACAAACGGACATCATCCATAAAAACTAAATATAAATACATTTTTTCCCCACACAGAAATTTCACGCGATTAGCATGTGAATCGTTTGGCAGCAAGTGGCACCTGATACAGGCTGTTGTGGCCAGAGCAGCCATTTAATTTGTGCGTCTTATCAATGTTGGCAATGTTGTGCATATGTTTAATGCTGGTTTTGGTCGGCGACTTTATGCATTAATTAATAGAAGCTGCTGCTGCTGTTGCTGCTCGGCACGCAGTTCATTAAACCCGAAAAACGGGCAATGTTGTTGTTGTTGTTGCTGCTGCTGTTTATGTTACTGTTGTTGTTGTTGTTGACATATATCACAGAGCTACTTAATTGTTGTTGTTAGTTATAAATTCAATTTTATTGCCACTTGCTGCTGTTTGATGGCTCTTTTCAGGGTGTTAAGTGCTGAAAATGTTGTAAAATTTGCGTGCTGAAACAAAAGACTTAGAACACGAACTTGCCGAATATCTTTGCTGTAGTCGGCCGCGTAATTTCCGTTTGCTTGTGACTCAGTGGAGATTCAAATGTTTCATAAATACAACACTTTAGCATATATACTTGCGAGTGGAGCACTATTAAAAGCTGGCATTTGGCAACCTTTTGCAGGTCGTTAGCCCTGCGTTGCGTTTATCTGTATACGCCAGCGGCGGCTGGGCCAACACGGATAAGCATCGTGTATGTTAACGGTTATCTTTTAGGAGAATGGGCCGGACAGGGGTCATCACTCAAGTCAGCCACATTGGGGCGTGGTGATCCAGAAATGTCGTTTGAACGGCACTAATATACATGTCGCCTGCCAGCAAGCTGTTTTGTAATGCAAATATGTTTCGCAATCTGTGTATAAATAGATGGAGGGGAGTTGGGAGATGAGCACAATATCATAGCACGCAGATGCTGCTGACTCACGCAACATTCTAGTCATTCTGTCTCAGCTCGAGCAACTAGTTTCCTATGCAAATCCCCTGTCAAGGCAGTCTTAATCGGTTTTAACGAACAAACGAAGCGCCAAAAATAATACCAAAATTTTACATAATAATAATTAGACAAACATTTCGGGAAAACAAATAAGCACATATATCTCATAAGTATTTGGATAAAGTGACAGGTTCTGAAAGTCCAAGAAACGATTTAGTGTTCGGCTTTTTGTTGCTTGTTTCATGCTTATTTCTGTGTGCGTTCATTTTTTGTCTCTTTGTTTTTTTTTTCGGTTGGCTTACAAGGAATTCATTAATTTCTTATATTTTAATATTTTGTCATCAATCAGAAATAACTTTCAACGCACGCCAATTTTGGAGCTCAATGAGCAACAGCATTCTGGTTGTGGATTATGAGTTTTTATACTGTTGTATTTTTATATATGTTTTCTACTTTTATGTTTTGTTTCTACTTCGCACTAATGACGGCGACTGCTCTGCGAACTTCATTAATTGTTTAATAAATATGCAGAATTAATTAATTTAAAATGCTATTAATTACGCTTTAATAACTCACTTGAGACAAAGAAAGCAATAATATTGGACAGTTCTTTCGAATGGCCATGGTGTTCGATTAAGCCAAAGCTGACTTTGGAAAGTGACCGTAGAAAGGCGATGCAGCTGATTATAATTTCGCCATTTAATCGTTTTAATGGACGAAAGACAAAGACTTCTGGTTATGCAGATATGCAGATGGTAAATCAGCTATCAAAGAATAATGGCCAGACAAGTTCTTTCCCGAAATTGAGCTGTGCAAAAGCATAAGAACTGATGTCATGTATCGTTGTATAATCGCAAAACAAAAAAGATATATCTGCTATTTGCAGAGTCTTTTATTATAGATTTGTCCTTGATCTTTTGGCAAGCTGTGCTTGAGCTTGTAAACTCCGTGAAGCTTCAAGGATGCGGGTTTTTTTCGGTAATCTTCTTGATGATGTTTTGCAATAAAAGTTTTATAACAATCGAAACATACATGCAATTTACTATATATAGATAAACTGATTTACAGTCTCTAGTCTGGAGAGCCCGCTTCGTAAACATGCCGGGCTAATAAAACTGTGCGTTTTTAATTACTTTGGAATGGCCGTTACGCCCCCTCCGTGGCTGGCAATTCGTCTACGTCAGTCAGCCAGCAGCGTGTGGTGTGTTTTCCATTAAGACTGATGCTGATGCACTTTTCAGTTCAACTGACCACGAGACGCATCAATTTATGTGACTGGGCTGGGTTAATTAAGTCGCCAGGTGTTGCCTGCCAGCCACGATGCCCGTTCCCATGCCCAGTTCCTGAGAGCAGTGCAGTGCTCAGCTGGCCTACTTATGCGCCAGCTAAGAAGACAATTCACGAAATTGGTTTAACAAAAGCATTTGACGCCAACGCCGCCGACGCGTCGATGCCAACGTGTCTGTCATCTTAAGAGCGGAGCGCCGACAAATGTACAGAGGACAAATGTTGTCAAGCTGTAAAATTCGCAAATAGATTCGCAACAGTTAAGAAAACTCCAACAGCAAAACAAAAACAATGAACCCAGCACATTGTATTTGGCTGCGTGGGTCAAAGCAAGATACAAATGTATCTGTATCTGTATCTGTATCTGTATATGTATCTGTATCTGTCTGTGTATCTGTATCTGCATATGTATCTGTCTCTCTCTTGCTGTATCTGTATCTATAGCCTAAGCTGTAGCGCTTTATATGTATATGTGACGCTCGCACACGCTTAGCCGAGTTCTAATTAGCCATGCTAGGCACAGTTTGGTATTTGCTTTGTGCACAAGCAAAAATGTCAGCTGTGCCGGTCGCCCCGCGTGGCTGCCGCTCGCCTCGTCTGCGGACATACAAATTAGAGCAAATACATACAAAACAACAAATTGCCCGGCGCATGGTAACAAAAGTACCGTTACAATTGGCAGAGAACTTTTCATAATCGAAAAAAAAATGGGAAAAAAGAAGTGGAAAAAAACTGCAAACTAGCCGGGAATGGGTTCGATTTTATGAGTGGCCAAAGCGCGCTTCACTAGGTGAAAAGTGAATGGCAGCAGCGCCGTCCCAATCTATTTCTATTTTGAGTACCCAAAAAAAAAAAAACAGAAAAAAACCAAAAACCAAGACGTGAGCAGAATTCGAATATTCCAAACTCGACGCTCGATAGACAATGCAGGCGCATGCCTCCAATTCAAATAATTGATCGCCATTATTATGAAATTATGAAATTAATGCAATTGGCCTTGACAGCCGCAAAATGTGCCCAAAGGGCAGGGCCAGACACCGACACCGACACGGACACGGACACAAAATCAGCAAGAGGAAGACAAAATGTTGTAAACAAATGTTAACTTGGCTGCGTGCGTAAAAATCATGTCAATAGAAAAGTCATTAATAAGCCGTAAATATGAATGAGGCATCGCTGGCTAGAGGCGTGAGGTCCGAGAGCAGACACCAGACAGCAGACAGCGGACAGCGCTGCCCGCCACCGCAATGTGTGGGTGCCGCCTCGAATGCTTGGCCGACGTGTTAGCCAATTAGCAGCTGTCAAATGCTGTTGACTTTCTGTGGCAACGACAATGGCCCTGACACTGAGGAAGAGCAGCCGCAGCAACAGAGTTTGACAGCTGCACTTGAAATTAATTTGGATTTGTGTATTCGGATTCGGACTGGGATACGAATTTGGAGTTTTAGAAAGCGTTTCCAGTTTTTGTACATTCATTTGGCGATGACGATGACGATGCCGTTGTCGTTGCCGATGATCCCACAAGAGCCGAATTGCAGCGGAGCCTGCAGTTGCTTGAATCGTTTAAGCTTTTAATGAGACAACAGCAGACATCATTCTGTGGCATTCAAAGGAGATCAGCGCTGACCGAGCTCGAAGAACTCCAACACATCCATTAAGCGCTGGCATTTGATGCGGCCGTTGAACCTTGAAATAGACCTTAACGAAAGAGAAAAACACACAGAGAACACACGCCATCCATGGGGCAGATACCAGCAAACAAACAAAAAAAAACGGAAAAAAGTTGAAAAAAAGAAAAAATGGCGATGTGAAACAAACGAAAATAAGTTACAAATGAAAAACTGGTTTGCTTTGGATTTGGCGAACTTAGAACCCTAAATCATCAACCAAACAACTCTTACTCATATTAATAACAAAAAAGAGAGAAAAAACACGAATTATAAAAGAATACATCAAAAAATTGCCCTAGGTAAGTCTGGAAGAAATCGCTGTGCGCTTTCGAGTGACTCTGGAGAAAACGAGCATAGAACTGACAAATAATCTAACATAATATGTATTTAATGGTGTTATATTAAATATAATACAAAAACAAATATAATACGTAATCTTAAATAATTACTTATAATTACTTAAACAGACCATGCCTTGCACTCTGAATAGCTTTGAAAAGTAATTCCAATTAACTAATTCCATTCAGCTCTTAGAGTTCTCTAATTGTAATAAATATATCAATCACCCAACACCCTCTTAGCTGAAGTATTAAAATTGAATAAAATATAGTATTAATATCTACTTGAAACCTAAGTGATCATCAATCAGTCTATCAATATGCATGAAGATCTAAGTATTAGAAGCAATAAGCAAAAGCATTCGAGAAACTAACATGCTCTACGCGCGCACCCCACACTTGACAACTTAATGCCACTCGAACATCGTGTAATCTCTGAGGGAATCACTAAAGCGGATTCTAATGGCGTCTGGCAAACGGAAATATCGAAAAGCGCCTTAACCGCAGCACGGCGCGGCCAACCCCATTGCTATTGGCCAAGTTAAGAGCCAAAGCTCTTGCATGGGCAACTAACCCAATCTTGGATTTCTTGCATAAAGACCAGACCGAATTCTAAGGCCGCTGATGCCAAAGCAGATTTCCTAGATTGCCAATAATCGCATATACAAAATATTATTATATTTTTGACTAATTGCATGTGTGTGTGCGTGTGTGTGTGTGAAGTCGTGCGCGAGCTGACGATGATTATGATGTGAAGCTGGAGATCAGCAGCCTTGGAGCGTTTTGCCGAAAAACTATCGTCAAATTCAATTAAACTTAAATACTTGTCGAATCAATTTGCCTCAAACATGATTTGTTTTTTCTTCTTATTTTTTAACTGTTAAACACACTTACCCCGTATTTGTTTTGCATTGAGCCGGGTTTATTTAGCCGACCGTTCGACCGACCGTCGAATTCAAAGTTAAAGTCCAAAGATGATCAGCGCAAACGGCTTTTGTGGCTTTTGTTGTGGTTGTTCCAGCGGCTAATTGCTTCCTTGAAGCTAACTCTGTCTATGAGTGTGTGCGAGTTTTTCTGTGTGTGTGAAGTTCGGGTCGTGTCTAACCGGAAGACGGAAGTGCAATTCTACTGCAACTATGGTTAGAATAGCTCCTGCTCCGTTACTACGTGACAGGCACGGCTACTGCTTTTTTTTTGTGGGCCGACATTTGCGCACGCGCAGCGCCGTACAAAATTTACGAGACTGTGGCAAATGGGCGACAAATTATGCCAAAATGAAAAGAGGCGTGACCACTTTGGCATTTATGCTCGTTCGGCTTGCCAGCCAAACGCTTGTGAGTCGCGTTAAATTGTAAAACGGTAGTGCCTGTCCACGTACCACATGCCCCCCCACACGCCCCTCGCGCACGTCGCCCTGGCCGATCTCGCGTAGGTGTTGATTTATTCGCGCGTTTTGCTGGCGTTTCTAATGCGACAATTACAGCTGGCAGTCGCCGGTTGCCAGATTCCTAGCCACTTGGCTGATTTATGGCGCCTCCAAGTAATTCACGAAGCTATTTGGGCATTTAGCACACACACACACACACACACACACACACATACTCAGGCAGACGCCCCAAATGGGTAAAAGTTTTTGATTAGAACGAACTGTAGAACTGTAGAGCTGTAGAGCGTCGCTTGCGGCTGGTTTGTTGAGTAAATATGTCAGACCCGACATGGATAACCCTTAGAAGACCTTCCAGCATTTTGAGTAATTGGGCGTAAACTTGGTTAAGCTACCGTGGGGCACAGTGGGGCACCCAGTCTGACTGTGGATCACTATACCACCTCTCTCTCTCTCTCTATCTCCGTGCCTGTCACTTGGCAACAACCTGGGGCATTTGATTAATTTGGCTTGTCGAAACTGATGCAAATTCATTCGTATGTTTGGCTAGCGGCATCGCGAAACCCGTAGCTATTTGCTTTACGGTTCAGGTTCATTCATGGAATATCGAGTGTAGTGTTATGCAAACACTCGAGCACACAGATCCATTTTCGCACAGCGTCTTTTCTCAAATGCAAAATCAAAATTTATGCAAATTTCATAAATGGCCAGCAGAACCAAGCCCTAGTCGAGTCGAAATACCCAGGGAAAAACAAAATCTTTAAATATATTTACAGTTAAAGGCGGCAGCGTTGAGTGTCTTATTTTTTTTTATTTTTTTGTTATTTAATTTTGTGTAGTCTTTATTTTTGTTGTTTTATTTTTTTTTGTATTTTTGCATCGAGTTGGGAAAGTGCCCCAAAGCCGGGTGCGCAGTTCAGTGAACCTCTCGCTCATATCGAATGATGTTTAACAGCGGCTGTGGCAGCGGCAGCGGCAGCTGGTGGCACTCATTAAGGAAACATAATTCTAATTCTAATTCTAATTCCGCAGCGGCTCAGACCGTTTGTCGGGAGTGTCTTTTTACTTTTAATTATAATACTTCAGTGCTGAGAAAAGTGAACTCCGACAGCAGTTCAGTTGTTGCGTGCATAAAGCGCTGGGTCGTCTCTGGGTCTGGCCCGGGCCTGTTGCGTTCGTCGCGGTCACCGTACGACGGCGTTTTTATCTAATCATCAGCATGCGATCGCCAGCTGTCCAACCGACTGGCAGACAGTCAGACGGACAGACGGAGAGGCGGTCCGGCCACTGGCCAGCTATAAATGTTATGAATAAGCGAGCTTAATTTGGAGAACTCCCTAGAAGAGCGTTTATAGTTTTATTCAACCAACTACATAAAGTGCTGGCAGTTAAGTTGCCAAAGTGTTCTATTCCATTCTTAGCCATTCTTTCGCTCTGTTCTCAGTCCGCCGCGGATTTGCACCGGCAGCTGCTGTGTACCCAAGTTTTTAAAGCGAGCTTGTATAAATCATTGATGAAACGAGCGACAATAACTCAGAGTTTTAGTTGAGCTTCATCTGGAGTGGTTTCAGTGGTATTTCATCAGCTTTGAAATAGTTTTTTTTTTAGTTTATAGCTTTGTTAATGTAATGCTTAATGCTACCGATCTCATGCCTATATAAAAAAGTATGAGTTCTATACTTGTTCCATCTACCCCTCTCATATACGCATATAGAGTCAATGACTTAGCTAAGACTTAGCGAGCTCACCGTTTCTCCCTATCACACCCTCTCTGGATCTCTCACCGATCCCCAACCCTTTCTATACATCCATGTCTCGCCATCTCTTTATTTAGATATATCTATTATCTCTAATCTCTTATTAGATCTCTTATTAGATCTTTTCGGATTCCTTTTCAATATCTCTCTATAGGTCTCTCTTTCGAGCTCTCTCTAGATCTCTCTTCGGATCCTTCTTTAGATCGCTTTTTAGATATCACTCAAGATATCTCTCTCTCTCTCTCTCTCCCTCTCATCACTCTCTCACTTTGTCCTTCGGACACTTTCTTTGTCTCTCTCTCTCTCTCTCTCTATCTTTCGCAGTTTTTGTTTCTTGGAAATTTTACGAATTGCAATAACCTTTAAGAAACAATAATAATAATTGAAGTTACCTTCATTAATTTCTAACAGCCGCTAAAATATCTAGCTGTCTTTTGAAGTAGTTCTAGAGCCTCATCGCTGCGACGACTTTGAGCACTTTAGCCAAAGAATAGGCATTTCCTGTCTTCTCCATCATCAACATCATTAAAAGCAATAGCCGAGAGAGGTAAGAACTTACAGTTTTATGAGTCCTGGCCACATAAACACACTAGACGGCACTAGCATGCCATTTGGGCTTTTTGCCAATTCCTAGATGGACATTATATGCGTTACGAGTTACAAGAAGATCCATTGCCGTTGGCTGCATTTCGAAAGAGTTTTTTTTTTTTGTATCAGATATGTTGTGCATTCTTTTCCGATTTCTTTTTTGTTTTCTATTTTCTGGTTTTTTTTTTTTTTTTTGTTGGTAATTCCCACATTTTGATTGCATCAATAAAAACATTCAGCATCGGCCCGATCCGGCGTTCATTGCTTTTAATGAGCAGGGGGAAATTCTTGATTTTAGAACACACAGAAGGATTGACAATGAAAATGAGGTACAAACTAGAAGCCGGACTAAACCATGCAAAGGTAGTTTTATTTATAGCAGCACCTAAGTGTTGCCATTAAAAGTTTTCTGCCTGGTTACGTTGACTGTCTTTGGCAAGAAGAAGCCATTGGCAATTAATTGGCCAACAAGGCTTTGTCCAAACGCTGTCTGGGCCCCTTGATGAGAGGCGCCAAAGCGCCAACACCCCATGCTATATATGCTCTATAGCATAAATGCCATATGCTATATGGCCTTAACCTCCGCACCACTGCACCACTGCACCACAGCACCGCTGCACTGCCGCACGTACTCAGCATTCCACTCAGATTTCTGGCCAGGCCAATGAGCTGTGCTAATTAATAATAATAAAAAAAATGTACGAGGAGCAGGAAGACAAGGCTCGGGCTCGACTCGAGCTCTGGCTTAGGCTTTGTGCCATGTCGACATAGTCTGGAGGTTTATTTTTAGACAATAAACTAAACGATGCGGCAGTGCAGCCACCATCCAGCAGCCACCATCCAGCAGCAGCATCCAACGGCTAATGGTAATGAGCTGTAGGCTATTTACAGTTTGACCGTGCGGCCTTGCAGCTGCTGTGGCTATGACTATGGCTATAACTGCCGCCCCCTTTGGCTGGCCCGGAGCAAATTTATGGACCAGCATCAATCTATTGGCTTAATGCTGTTGCTCCGTCTCGATTAGCACGCTCCACGGGCAGACGTAACGGGTTGCTGTGGCTGTGGGCAAGGCTGGTCAGAGCGGGGAGCGGGAGGACGACCTCAACCCCCAAAAAGCAAAAAGCACCGTTGAATGGCCTTCAACGTCCTTGACTGTGCATTTAGCTATCGAACGGGTCTGTAATTATATTTATTTGCTTATTATTACCGAGTATCTGAGCAGCTCGATTGTTGTTGTTGTTGTTGTTGTTGTTGTTTTTATTGCTTTTAAAGCTCACGTTTTGAGCGCCTCACCGAATATTGTAATTGATGTGAATAATACGATGCGAATCTCTCAGACACTGGCCATACCAAGTCTAACTATTAGCAAACAATTTGTATTGTCTGATAGTTAATCATAGCTAGCGTCATCGATTTATTTATAAACAATATTATTAACGCCCCAATACATTAGTTAGTTCATTTATTATGTATGTGAAAATGCGTATAGTTGTATGCCTTCTGCTAAATGGGCCAAGCTGGTAGCCGGGCCCCAAGGACGGGGGGCAATTATACTGAAGTGCCCGGCACAGAGCGGAACAAAAGGCAGACTGTGAATGGTGAGTGCTCCAGGCAGTGGGAGACAATCAAAATATATGTATATGCATTGCAATATTCGGCAGATCCAATGGAAAAGAGCTATATATATATATATATATATATAAATATATTCAGAGTGGTAATCTGCAAAAGCACTTTGTGCGCCGATTCTGTGCGCCAAGACAAACGAAATCAAAAAGTCATCATCGCGCGATAGATTCCCGGGCATCGAGTGGCAGAGTCCCAGAGCAAGATCTCGGTCAGGCTGCACGTGTGAATGTGCCTAATGAGTATTCAATCGATGCAGAAAGCAGACAGAGGAGTTTGGCGCATAAATGCCATTTCGAAAGACATTACAGATCGATCGTGGCCGATGCCGAATTCGATTAGCAGAAATGAGCGAAATAGAAATAAAATAGAATCGAATAGAAAAATTATTGAAGAACTACGGGGCACTTGAAACGCGAACTGAAGAAGCATGCTCAGCGAAATTAGAAAGAAGTGCGCCAATGAAACGGGGTCAATAGGAAATGAAAAGTGAAATTTCAGTTAAACCTCGCCAGAGACCAATTGCCTTTTGTTACACACTCACACACACACACACACTCATATCTATAGAGGTATTGGCAAAAGGAACTGGCAATTTAAATATCATTAATTTCTGGGTTAAGCCTTTGTGGCGAGCACTTGAAAATTGCCACCGTGTAATCAGTCTTTGACAGCAACAAGAGCGCCCCCAGGCACCAACTCAGCTGATCTGATGACCACGTTGAAGACCAGCGAATCGTGTGAAGCAACTGAACACCATTCAATATAGCCGAGCATTATATCGTTACCTATATATTTGACAGGCCAAACCTATGATTACGCTCTAAACAAAACAGTCTAAAACTCTATTTGAACTGAACTAATAGTCGATGAAAGTTTTCGAAGAAATTATAATGATTTCTTTTTAATTTAAATATTTTCTATAATTTCTAGAATATTCAGAAAACTCAAAATCAATACATCAGATTCGCATACTGATAATAAAAATTAAAAAATTTATATTAAAAAAAATAGTAAAAAACAAATCATTTTCGACCTTGAGGTGTTGTTCAGAGAAATAATTACTTCTTTATTCTCGATGAGGCTCTTGCAAAGTCTATTTGAATATGTTTTGTATATGGCTAAGATAATATTTCATATATATTTAAATAAATCCTCAACTCATCAGAAATAAGTATGTAAATAAGAATGGCTTGGCAAGGCTAATCAGCTAGCTCTTTGAATATTCGCTGTATTTTATACGTATTTGAATAAGTAATAAAAGTTAATAACTATTAATTATGCATGTTTTGTGTAAATTGTAGAAAATGCTTGTCAAATGCTTTACGATATAATCAATTAGCACGATTTATGTTGCACTTGCTGCCACAAAGCCACTTGCCACCCGGCGGCAGTTCCGCTCCATCCAGCTGCGGCCGCAACTCTGCCTGGACTAGCGTCGAGCGTGACTCATCTATGAGATGTACAGCATCCATGGGTAAACAGAGAGTTCGTGCTAAACGAGACCTTCTGCAGTTCGGGTTGACGCATTGGAACCTGCGACTCAGTCGAGATGAAGAATAAAAAATAAAAATAAAAAAAAAAGAACAAGAATTAACGGGTTAAATTTCCTAGTCGATAATCCTATACCCTATCTGCGAAGGGCTCTTAAATACCTGATAGTTGTATAAAAGAATTTTTAAGCAGAATATTGAAATTCGGTTAGATTAGAGAAATGAACCGTGTACTATAGTAATATAAAATATGATATAGTATTCAAATGTTGATAAGATTAGGCATATCAGAATCACAAGCATGACCAATTTATTTGAAGTATTTCAAGAAGCAAAAATTGCTTAATAGAAGACCTACACCTTTAGTGCCCTATAATATGATATACATACAAACAATATGAGATTTTCAACAGTCAATAAACTGATCTATAATCTATGTTATCTGTAGTCCCATTACACTCTTCCTGACTAACTCACAAAGCTCTCCAAAAGAGTATATCAAATCACGTAAAAAAATAGGGAAATACTCGCATGTGAACCCAAAGTTCGACGTAATTAAAAAAAAAAAACCTAAAAAAAGGGTGCGTAGAACGGCAGTGGAGTTCCGTGGGCTTTTGTGTGTACTTGAGCTGTGAATTCCAACAACTGAATAAAAATAACGAGCTAATAAAAGCGCCACAGCAACAGGTGTGTGTGAGTGAATGAGTGAGTGTGAGTGTGTGAGTGTTAGTGTTCGCGCTGTAAGGGCCGAGTTGGCACATTAAAATTGTTGCGGCTGATGACGTGTCGACAACGCTGCTATCAATGAACAATGAGTATTAATTTTCATAAATAATCACATTAAAAATATTACTTATAAGATTTGATTATTTGTGTTGTTGTTGTTGTTGTCGTTGTTGTGGTTTTTGCATGGGTTATCTAGAGAGACGCTTGAGTCATCTTTAACATGGTTAAAAACGTATTATTGAAGACGGAAATGAATGCCAGGTGAAAAAAAAAATAATAATAAAAAAAATATAGAAATAACAAAATTGTATACAAATACGCAAATAAAAAAAACGTTATGCATGGAGCTAAACATCAGCCAAAGAATAAATTAAATTTATTTATAAGACCCAGGCACAGGCGCTGAGGCCAGGCCAGTTAGGTGTGGAGGCGGGTGGAGGGGTCGGTCTAGGCAGGCAGAAGAATCTTATGTGGCAGAATCTTTACACATCAGCATCAACATCAACATCAACATCAGCAGCAGCATCAACGCAGCTGTGTTTAAATTTAAACACTGAGCTCAGCGATTGTGCTTAGGCCAGAACCATAACCCGAAGATAGCTGCGAAATGCCTTATCAGCTTACGACTGTTTTCATGGAGCGGGGCTTACTTTCCATAGCATAGTCGTAGTAGCTGGAACTGGAACTGGTCTTAAATTACTCCAAAGCGAGCAGTGTATGATTTTCAATATACCCTGTACCGGATGCTATAGGGTATATTCGAATTCTATAACAAATTTCTGAAACCATAAATAAAGTTCACACCTTAAAGTGGAACTTTCTTGTTCCTCTGTGCAGTCGATTACAAATTTAGATTATCGATTCACACAAATAAAACTTAATTTATGTTGATCGATTTATATCGATACTTTCAGCATATGTATTTCAGAAGAGACAACAATTGAGACTTGCTTATACAGGGTATCTCCTGATCGTATACACTCCACTATTCAGCTCAATTGTTTATTTTTAACTCCTTTTTTATTTTTTTGTTTTTCAACAATTTGGCAAACAAAACATTTGCGACGCGACCAAAAGATGATAAATGATGCGCAGTTGTGCAGTTACCCAAAAAATAGTTGTTTTACGTATGTTTTAATAAAGCTTAACTAATTAAACACTCATACACACACACGCACACGGGGGGTAAATTTAAGGTAGTACAGCTATGCGTGTGTCTATATCATATAATAAATTTATTAAATTTGTAGTTTATATTATAAAAAACATATTAATTAAACAAATATTGCATCGAATTTGGCAATTGAGGTTTT
This sequence comes from Drosophila meridionalis, assembly GCA_035045145.1. Taxonomy (NCBI): domain Eukaryota; kingdom Metazoa; phylum Arthropoda; class Insecta; order Diptera; family Drosophilidae; genus Drosophila; species Drosophila meridionalis. The sequence continues at coordinate 11,407,758 of JAWNPG010000020.1, read as the reverse complement.
TGAACTTATCGAAGGACGGAAATAGAATATCGAAAACACTCAACACATTAGCTCCGATGAGCTATAGATTATATTTATAGAGATGTCGAAAGCTAGCTTCGCAGCTCAGGGTGAGGGAAAAGAAGAGCATTGACTAATGCGCCGTTAGATTGCTCAGGCAGGGCGAATTGTTTGTGAACAGATCGGCGAGGCTGAACAAATTGAGATAGGTGGCTAGGAAGGTGGCCAGCACGCCAAAGATGAGCACGCCCATGGTGCAGGATATGTCGCACTCCAAGCGATTCAGCCAACGCGCCGCACGCAGCCAACAGCCTTGGGGCGAATGCGGTTTGGTGGCCACGAGCAGCGGCTCCATTTCCAGCTCAATGGGATCATAGTTGAGATCCAGCGGCAGGCTGCCATAGCTGGCTTCGGCAGCAATGCGCTGATGCACACGTTCCATGCGCCGAATGCGGCGGTACAGCAGCGGAGGCAGTATAAAGACCAGTGGACCAGTGATGGTGCCGCCGATCACATTCATGAGCGCATCAAAGCTGGGCACAAACTCGGCCACCAGCACCTCCAGAGCTAGCACACAGGAGCGGATGAGAATGCGCTTGCAGCACAGAGCTAAATGAGAAAAGTCAATTATATAAGAAAGAGAGACAGAGAGAGAGAGGAAGACTATATCCACGCTTACAATCCGGCAGCTTGAAATAGTTCTCGATCTGCAGAAACATGGCGGAGCTGGCCACCGTCACCGAGAAGCACAGCTGCAGCGACATCAGTATGAGCATCACGAAGAAGGGAACGCTGGTGGGCAGCGACTGCAGCAGATTGCTCGAGATCATGGAGCCGAACTTGTAGGCAGCGATGCCGGCGCCCACAATGGCCACGCTGCAGGTGACTAAACAGAAATCGATAGATATATACACATATGTATATGTATCTATATACAGCTATACTTACTGGCAATGCCACTGAGCGCCGCCCAGGACACTTGCGACTTGCGTTTCATGTCTATTTGCAGGGTCAGCAGCACGGGATGTATGTCGAACTGGAAGGCCAAAATGCTATAGCTGCTTAGGATAGTCAGAAAACCAGGAAGTTCTGTGAAGTGAAAATATAAAAAATAAAATAAAAAGCATATAAAAGATAAAGGCAGCCGACTTTAAGCGACTGCTTAAAAGTTGTTGACATTCCATTAGGCGAGCTCTTAAAAGCTCCATTAAAAAATGAAGAGAATCTCTCTTATGTGAAGAACATGGAATGTGTGTGTATTCCCTCTAATTCTATAGAGTTTCACTTAAGTCTGTCTGCATTACGCACCTAGAGAGACTCCTTGAAAGGGCGATCCTAAGGCCGGTGCATCGATCAGGCAATACCAAAGCAGCCCAACAATTATTATCATAACGCAAACGGCTATGATGGCCAGGCCACTGTAATATAGGGAAAAAAAACCCAATTTAAATAAAAATATATATATATATATATAAGTAATAAACAGTAACTCCGATAAAGCACATAGAATCCTATATCCAAATTATTTCTTATAAATAATTTCAAAACATATCCTCATTTAAGAGTATATCTAACCGCATGTGCTTGGGGCTTCCCAGCCACATGAGTGGGCAGATGACAAGGCCCACAATAATGGCCCAGTAGCAGTAGGAGAAATTATAGAGGCCACCGCTCATGCGCAGCACAACAGACTCCAGATTCTCGGCAGCCATGACAATGCTGGGCACGGCCAGGGCAAAGATGCTCAGGTCCAGTAGAACGGATACCAGCAGGCTGACATAGGGTCCATAGGCTAGTTCGGCGAGGGCTGCGTAGGGATAGTTGCGTTTTTGCAGTATCGAGGGATCCAGATACTCGGCCATGGTCCAACATTGGGATAGCAGAAAGGAGGTGTAGATTTGCAGAAATATGATGGATAGCACGAGCAGCACCCCGAAGTAGCCCAGCCGAACCAGCAGCGCGGGCAGCGTCAAAAACGGAAAGATGCCAAACAGATCAACCACGTAGAGAATGGCGATGAACAGGGAGAGGCTCTCGGGCTCATCCTCGCGGGCGCGAAAATGTGGCAAGGCGCTGAACCGCGAGCGTCTCAGAAAGGGCAGCTGATCGTGTTGATTCGAGGGCGCCAGCAGCACGGACGAGCGCCGCTTGGGCAGCGCAAAGGATGGAGCACGCGACGGACGTGGTGCACGCTTGACATTCGAGCGCCGAAAGAAAAACATTCCACCATCCACAACAGTTCCGTCGAACCAAACGCGGCGACTGAAAGCGCGCAACTGACGGTGGCTCCAAGAACCACCAAGAATCAGCGAGTGGCAAACCGTTCGCTGGCAACAGTTTGTCATTCGATATGGCAGCAACAAGCGAAAGATGGCTGCAACTGGGAAGCCTTGTCGCTGCAATGTCAATGCACGTCGCAAGTTCAATGCCTTCCAGTTTGCTGGACTGACCCAAAGATGGCTGAGAGTGCGCATGCCTCTAAGTAGGATATATTTAACAGTTAACGGTATATAGATATATACATATATATGATATAGTTCTATGTGTACAATGTGGTATCTACAACAACAATAAAACGTAGTCCTTTCATGTATCCAGCCTGTATCACTCCGTAGTTGTTGGCGCTCGAGCACCTTAGACTTTGGCGATCTTCTGTTTCTTGGACTGCGATTGCTGGAAATTAACTAATTAATATTATCTTTATAGATAGACTCAGTTTGTTCCACTCACCTCCAAGCCGTCGATGCTGTCCTTGCTCTGCACAGTTATGACCTGAACCGCCTGGCCGGGACCAGGGCGACTCAGCAGCAACTTGGTGCTGGTGCGCGACGTTTCGCCACAGCAAAACACGCGCGCCGTCTGCTGCCTGAGCGGACTGTCCGATTCATCTTCCATTAGCTGCTCCGACTGCTCGTTGTCCAGTTTGATTGCGTTCTTGTTGTTGTCCATGTATGCGCGATTGAAATTCAAATGATCTGGACGCACTGCATCCGTTATATACTTACTAAAATCCATTATCAATGTATGCGTGTCAGTACGACAACAACAACAATAATAATGAGGTTTAGCGGATTATTGGTATGGATAAGTCTCAATGAGAGAGTATAGTAGGTGCAATCTAAGCTGATACGTACACTGGAAAACCGTATAGCACCAAGGCGTATAAGAAGTGTACATACGGTGATCTTATGTTTATATATTAAAAGTGAATATATTTACATGCAAGAGCAGGAAATTACGTAAATAAAATTTAGGTAAGATTTGGGTTTTACAATTTTCCGCTTTTACACACTCACACTCCATAAAAAGGCGCCACTGCGCGAGAAGACTTTGGGCCGATTGTCGTTGATGAAGGTGGAAGTGGAGGTGGTGGTGTTCATGTTGATGTTGCTGTCGCGAGTCTTGACAAGTTGGTGCTACATCTAAACGGCGTACAGTGCAGTGCGTGCAGCGTCATTCTCTACCCTCAGGCGGCGTGTCCAGCCTTCACAGTTTGGAGCCATTGCAAAAGAGAGAGATACAAATGGTTGGTTGTGCGTGCAATTGCATTGTGGCTATGTTCTGGCAAAGTGTCTGAAGTGTCTCGATGGCAGTGTTTGGATGTAACAGGCGGCGCTAGCTAAGCCCCTTCAGTGTACGTATCAAATTTATAGCGCGGGTGCACATAATGAATTCACTTGTGACTGAACGAACGTTGGCACTTACGATTTTACATTATACAAGCCCTGCCGCTTGATGTAACTAAGTACCAAATCATCTAAAAGATACTTCACCGATTCACCGCGACTCAGCAGGCGGCGCACTAGAGATGAGCTCACTTCATTGGGCACCCAGTTGGTAATAAGCGTTATGTTGCTCTACAAAACAAAATGTGCAATAAAATATAAACACTTCTTGATGCTACATCATATACTCACCTGGTACTTCGTTAGAACATCCGATTCGAATATAAACTTCTCAGGATTAGAGCCACAACGGGTGATGACGACCAGTCCATGGTTAGCGACAATTTCTTCAATCTAATACAAAATACAGTTAATATTTATTTAGGTTTGCTCTTCGACTGATGCCTTACATCCTCATCGGCCCACAATCCGGGCACTGCAAAAGATTCTAGTAAATCAGCGCCGCATAGGAGCTTAAGGCGAATGGGATCTCGACGCTCGCGCAAACCCATTGGCAGCCATCCCGGAAGCACATCATTTTGCTCCTCATCGTATGGTGAATTGATGTGGTTGTTCAAGTAGTTTTGATGATGCTGCAGCACCGACTGCGTGCGCATCCATTGCGGCTGATGCACCTCCCAATCGGACAAGCGAATCCAATTGGAGGACTGCGCCGCCAGTTTTATCATGGCGCAGCGATCCAATGAGGGAGCCAGCCCTTTCTTGCCATAGGAATCGTGCGTGGGCGATATTATGCCGCCTACGACCTTATGCGTGCCACGAAGCTCAAAATAATCTCGTGCTATCTCTGTTTCAAAAAAGATACAATGTCAATGTCAATGTCAATATCGATTATCACCGGGCTTTCGTAAACAAAGTGCTTACCGAACATTCGCATATGCATTGGCGTTGGTGGACTAAAGCATCCACATGCTATGAGCGCCACGCGAGGCAACATGCAAGTTTTTTCCTCAATAAATCCGGACATTTGCCTAAATTCGTGCCTGGATGCACCAGAATTTGAAGTTTTAATGAATTACACGCTCTGTCGTAAATAATTTTGCCATCTGTTTACGCTGCGCCGCAACCTCTTCAATTCGCCGCGGCAGCCGATATAAATATTACAGAGCTGCCAACCTATGCAAAAAACTACAAGTTGGCACGTACTCGATAAGTTTCAGAACCAGAGTGCGTGTTATCGACTATAAAATTAAATATGGCGTCGTCGTGCTAAACTGCCTTTAGCTCTGGCTCTTTGAAAACTTTTTTGTAATAACATTTATCATATTTATTCGTATACAGTGTGCAGTATAAAAAATTTAAACGGGCGTGTGCTGTTTTTACAATCTGGTGCAACGCGCCAACATAATCTTAGTGTTTTAAGTTAGAGAAGACGAAGTGCCGAGTGCAAAAACAACGGAGAGAGGAAACGACGTCGACAAAATGAAAATGCATTTGTGAATTTTCGCCCCAACACTTGACTCTACATACAGACATTGACACACACGCACATCAGACCAACGAACCTCAGCAAAGGATAGGAAAAGGAAAACGGCCAGCATAAGCCACAACGAAGGCCTTGGATACGAACTCGTTGCAGAAGAAACAACAACCGACTTAAACAGAACTCAATGGCTCTAGTGACAGTGCAGCGTTCACCAAGTGTGGCGGGCTCATGCTCGAATTCGGTGAGTTGCACATACATGTGCACAAATATAAATAAGTATATATAAATATATATATGTGTATGTGTGTGTGTGTGTGTGCGGTTAATGTGAAGTAGGAAGTGGGCGCAACGGGCGGCCTGCGAAATATGTGAGTTGCCCCATTTCTATGTAAGGTGCAATTTTACAGCTGCAACCAGCTACGCATTTGTTTGCCTGTGTGTACGAGTCTGTGACTGTGTCTCTGTGTGTGTGCTGTAATCAAGCACTCACCCGCTCACTCTCGCAACCTCATGCTCTCTCACATTCGCTCACTCTCTATGATTTTGCTTTGTTTTGGTTACGCGTTGTTAATGGAGCTTATTTGAGTTCAGGGGATTTTACGCGTGTGTTCTTTAGCCACCGCCTATAAATGCTTCCTGTGCGTGCTCCGTGCCAGTCAGTGATCCTTTTGTGGTGTATATGCATACATGCGTGTGCCGCCCGTCCGTCCATATGGCCAATTTAGTCAAATTCAAATATCAAGCAAAGGCTCTCTCCGCTGTCTCTCCATGCGCTACTCTCTGACCGTTTGTGTTGTGGGCGTTTTGTCAGCGTCATCAGCGTCATCATCGTCAGTTTGCTGTGATAGTTGATTTTATAGGAATACCCTGTACCCAGTTCAAAAGGGTAAAATGGGGCGTGATAGCTAGTGTAAATATTTGCAGCAGGACGGAGGACTCATCGATAGAGACTAATTATAGACTCTGATAAGGAAATGATTGCTTTGCTTTTTATGATTTCAATGGTTCATTTATTGAATAACAAATAACACCATTGTATAGATTTTCCAGTCTTGGTGGTTTACTAAACCCATATCTATGTCTATATTTTATATAGTTATTATCTCTATATATATGTACGTTGTTCAGTTATTATCGCTCAGAACAAATCCAATTATAGGGTATTCGCTTATCGGGCAGTCTTGATTACAGCACATCTTGTTCTTCTTATTTATTGTTGTAACTGAAGCAAATCCGAGCAGACGTCGCGACGTCGCAGCTGCCACACTATGTCGCCTCATCGCGCGCTCTCTTCCATTTTCAATAAATTGAAAATTTTGCATTGCCTTATTTGTAGTTTTGTCAACGTCGCTCTGTGATTTTTCTGGCTGGTTCCGTTAGCGCGCCGACGAAACGTCCTCGCCCCCACCCAAAATAACAAAAGCAAAAACAAAAACAAAAACACGAAAAATCGTACTCAAGACCTTGGTTACGGCCTGCCCTTGGAATTTGTATTTATTAGACAATATTGTAAACATAAGCTTCCCACCATGTAGGTGGCGACGCACACTCGCTCGATTGCTCGCTCTCTCGTCTGCTTCTCTTTTGATTTGCAAAGCAATTCATCATCAAGTTTGTTGGGTTACGAATTTCACTTAACTCCAAAAATGTCACAATCAGATATTATATTTTGTATACACCGTTGGGTGAGTCTGAGTCACTCTTTGCGGCAGTCGTGATTCGCGGAAGAAACATAAATTGAATAAGGAAATGAACATAAAATAAACGCTTGGAATATCGTTTACAGGATGGCGAGGCCGAGGACGAAGAGGGTAACAACAAAAGCGAAAGGAGCGAATGCTATTTTGCTGGCAAAGGCACCGCTCTGGTGTTAGCACTCAATGACATACCCCAGCATGCCGAGCGACGTCTCAGCACCGACTCAACGCGGTCCAGCAATAGTACGCAAAGCAATAATTCGGACATACAGCTGCATTTACAATCCATGTTTTACTTACTGCAACGTGAGGACACATTGAAAATGGTATGGCACAATAAATATCAACAATCAAGCACAATCAATTGCTCATTGAGTACTTTTCTTTGCAGGCTGTCAAACTGGAGTCGCAGCGTTCGAATCGGACGCGCTACCTTGTGATCGCCTCGCGTAGCTGTTGTCGCTCTGCGGCTGGCAGTGAGCGACGCTCTAAAATCATGCGTCACAATTCTGTTAAGTCAACGGCCGCGCCGCCTGGAACACCTGTTGCGCAACGGCAGCTATCTGTGGATAGCCACAAGACGCAGCAACTTGTCCAAGAGGAAACGGCAAAGCGTCTATCAGGTAACGCCGCCAATCGTCAAAGCCTAAAATGTGATGTGGATGGTCGGGAAACGGCAACTGCTGGTGGCGCAGGCGACAGCAACAAGAATACCTCAGGCATGGAGGAATCCTGCCTGCTGGGCATTGATTGCAACGAGCGCACGACCATCGGCCTAGTCGTGCCCATACTCGCGGATACCACCATTCACCTGGATGGCGACGGGTGGGTGTCGAATTGCATTATGTTTAATTATTGTAATTAATCAAATTCGATGATTTGCAGGGGTTTCAGCGTCGCCGTCTACGAGAAGACCCACATATTTAAGCCCGTATCGGTGCAAGCTATGTGGTAAGCAAAATTTTGTAAATGCAGAAATCATTCATTAATATTTTAATTAACAATTTTATAGGTCAGCGCTGCAAACGCTGCACAAAGTGTCTCGAAAGGCTCGTGAAAACAATTTCTATCCAAGCGGACCATCACACGATTGGCTATCCATCTACGAAAGTCGAATTGAGTCAGATCAGTCGTGTTTGAATGAATGGAATGCCATGGATGCGCTCGAGAGCCGACGCCCGCCCTCACCAGATGCCATAAGAAACAAGTACGATACTAAACCTGCTGTTCAATGTACAAGATCATGTTTTATATATCTATGCCTATCTGTCCGGTTTGCAGACCAACCGCCAAGGAGGAAACTGAAAGTGTCATTAAAATGAAGCTCAAAGCAATCATGATGTCGGTGGATTTGGACGAAGTAACCTCCAAGTATATACGCGGTCGCCTAGAAGATTTATTAGATATGGATCTAGGCGAATACAAGTCATTTATTGATGCTGAAATGCTGCGTATATTGGGCCAAATGGATGCGCCAACGGAAATATTTGACCACGTCTATTTGGGCTCGGAATGGAATGCAAGCAATTTGGAGGAGCTGCAAAAGAATGGGTAAGTGCATTAGATAGACCAAATTATTTATATATATTCAACTTCTCTTTCATGCAGTGTTCGACACATTCTGAATGTTACGCGGGAGATCGATAACTTCTTTCCGGGCACCTTTGAGTACTTCAATGTGCGTGTTTACGATGATGAGAAGACGAATCTCCTCAAATACTGGGATGATACATTTCGGTACATCACTCGCGCCAAGGCCGAAGGCTCTAAGGTGCTGGTACACTGTAAAATGGGTGTAAGTCGATCTGCTTCTGTGGTCATTGCGTATGCAATGAAGGCGTACAAATGGGAGTTCCATCGTGCCCTGGAGCATGTGAAGATGCGTCGCAGCTGCATTAAGCCAAACAAGAATTTTCTGAATCAGCTGGAAACGTATAGCGGTATGCTGGATGCCATGAAGAACAAGGAAAAGCTACAGCGTAGCAAGAGTGAGACCAACTTGAAGAGCACAAAGGATGCACGCCTTCTGCCGGGCAGTGAGCCAACGCCACTCATACAGGCGCTCAATCAGGCCAAGTCGAAATCCACGGGCGAGTCGGGCACTGAGCAACAGGGGAGCAGCGATCATGGTCCGTATCGTCGCAGCAGCGCACAAAAGCAGCGTCGCATGATGCGTCGCTCGAGTAGCACATCGCCGAAAACACAATGTGCCGTAGAAGTGATAAAGCAGCAGAGCCAGTCTATGGAGAACTTAACGCCAGAGCGTAGCGTTGCAGAGGAACCGAAGAATATGCGGTTTCCTGGAAGCAATGGTGAGAATTATAGCGTCACCCAGAATCAGGTGTTACACATCCAAAAACATACTCCGCTGTCTGTACGAACACGTGTCCATGATCTCGAGGCTCATCAAGAGCCACCACGTCGCAATCTACAGTCGCAGGCTCCAGCCCAAGCGCAACCAGCACAGTCCCAAGGACCCGTGTGGACTTCACTGTCTAAGCTGATTACGCAAACATCCTTTTCGCGTCGCGACTCCGGCTCATCGGAAGTGTTTACCACAGCGGCGGTGCAGGTGGATGAGCGGGATAAGCGGCAGCGGCGAAAAACGCAATCTTGGACGGAATCATTTGGACCTAGCGGTGGCATCATTCTTGATGCACCGCTGCAACAGTCCAATGTGACACCCAGTGCCGTACTCCGCACGCGCGGTCCACGACAGCGCGAACTGCCCTCGCGCCATGCCAGTTGGGGATCGGGCGACAATCGCAGCAGTTTGCCGCTGCGTACAAGTTCCTGCAGCTACTATGACAGCAATCGCAACACCACGGCCATTTTTGAGGGCGAGATTCAGGATCTGAAGCGCAGTAGCAGTAGCAACACCGCGAGCAACTGCAACACCAGCGAATCGCAGCTGGGCACCGTAAAGCGCACCAAGCAGAAGCTGGAAGAGAACACAACCCTCAAGAAGCGCTGCCAGGAGAACGAGCTGGATGACCTGGATACAGCGACGGCGGAAGTAACAGCGGTAGCGGGTGAGAAGAAGTGTGCCAATCTGTTTCGCAGTGCGTCCTCGGCGAGCACCACACGCCCGCGCCAGCCATTGCGCTGCAACAGCGAAGAGCTAATGCACACGAGCGATATTGAGAACAAGAACACTGCAGCTGATCTGGTTGTGGTGTTGCGTGCGCACAATATTGCTGTGGCCGAGGATCAGCGCATTTCGGGCAATGTGCAAATACTCAAGCAGAACTTTGAAGCCAAAGCGGGCGTGGTGGGTGTGTCGGGCACTGGCAGCACAGCTGCCGGCGCAACGAATGCAGCTGCAACTGTTCCAAGCAAGAAGGCGACACATCAATCACTGCCCTCATCGCCGGTTGCACAGCATGCCGATCATGTGTTGGTGGACAATGTGGCTGCTATTGCATCGGCGGCCAAGTCCTCGTCGAGCACATCGGCCAACTCATCCGACTCCAGCGTAAGCGAAACTTGTGATCGTAATGTAAAAGGTCTAGTGCATAAATATCAAACCACTTCCTGTAGTAACAATCCTGTTGCGGCAACGCCGATAGCCACAATACTGCCGCCACCCACCAACAACACAACAGCAGCCACCAACACCACCACCACCACTAACACCACCGCCGTCGCCAGTACAGCCAGCACAGCCATCAACAGCACCATAAGCGTCACTAGCTTCAGGCAACGCCCGCGCTCCTACTACGATCGATCGCTGTCAAACAGAGCACACGATTACAGTGAGAACCGACCGCCGCCCGCACCTGCCCGACACATTGCCAGCAATCTTAATCAGCTCCAACTGCAGCAGCACAACACCATATCTCATCTGCAACAATCTGAACAGCAGCAGCAGCAACAGCAAGTGCAGCATCGCCGTCTAGCGCAGCATGGAAAGACCCATCCACTCACTAGGCTAAGTTTACCAAAGCAAAGCTTCAACACCGCTGCATACAATACCATGTAAAGGAATGATCTTTCTTACAACACATACCCACACACACATACACATCCAAACACACTCACACACACACTCAGTCTGACACCCATCTACACAAAACTCGTAATAATAACTAAGCAGATCTATAAAGCACCTCATTATTTTTGCTTTTCAGCTCGACACTTGCCTATTACTCTGTATTTATTTGATGTATTTTTCGCTTTTATTCATCTCTGTTTACGTTGCGTTACATATGTCTCTCTCACTCTCTTCCCCTTCCCCTTCCCCTCCCTCTTCGTATTTCCCCGCCTTCCCCACCCCCATCGATCAGTGTCCATCCATATAAAGCTCTATGCAATCCGCCTTCGATTCGTTTGTTTATTTGTAAAGCATTTGTTTCAGCAATCCTAAAAACAGTCCACCCATCCATTTCAACATCCAATTTCTAAATGTTTTGTGAAAAGTGCCGTCAGGGACTAGAAAAACAACAAAAACTATGAAAATGAAACTGTATTTTGTATTTTAAATTACTTGTAACTATATACATATATTTATTTTATATTATGCAAGAACTGCCTACGAATAAATGATTTATTGTATATATACGAATATATATATGTATATACACGAATATACATATGTATACAAATGCATATATAAATATATATGTACATACATATATATATTTATGTGTGTGCACATATGTATGTATTTCATGTGGTGACTTGTGTTTGTTCATCCGTTCGCTTGTTTCCGACTCCACCTGTGCCCCGTCTCGTCGGAAAGCTGACTCAGCTGACATTATGTTTGTCTATTTGAATATGTGTGCGTGTGTGTGTGTGTGTTTCGTCCAATGAACTTTGCCATCAGCTTTTACGACCAAGTTTGTATTTGCAGCCTTTACCGCATGATAGCCACGTTTCGCTACTCCTGGGCCGAGTGCAAGAAGTGAGCCACCGAACCTTGATGAGACACCCCACCTATATTTTATATTCAATGTGCTACCCACGAAACACACATTTAATTAATTAACTTATAAAATTTGATATGTTATATTCGATACCAATATTAATATATTTATTTTATTGCCACCAAGCAAGGTGACTCATTATCTTACTCTTGTATGTGGGAGTGTGCGCCAGCCGCATGCAGCTGTAAGAGGCAGTTGGAAAAGCCAACTTCCAATTAATCGGCAGATCCACGGCGCACATTACAAGCGGAAGTTTTTCAACTTGTTCATTATGTTACACAGGTTTTCTTAGCGTCACTGCTCACTGGGCTTTAAAATAAGTTGCACAATTAGCAGCTTTCAATTATCGCTAACAAAATCACATTTCGTTTTAATGCGTTTTTTCATACGCAAAAAAGAAAGAAATAAAACCATTTTTAAATTGTCGCGGTTCTGGCGAACGGTTTGGTGTATATATGTAGTATTTTTTAAAAGCAGTTGGCAGCACTAGTTAGAGTATTCAAAGAAAAAAAAGAAAAAGTGAAAACAAATAGAATGCCATTGTTAGTTTAATATATTTTGCTTACATAGTAAGCGTATTTTTAATAAAAAAAAAAAATATTTTTTTAATTTTATTTATTAACTTTACCAATAAAATGCATATCGTGGAAATACCAACATTTTGCAGTTGAAAGAGTCGGTCACACCATAAAATACTCACACAACACCGCAACACACATACAACAAGACACACGCACACAAATGCGCACTTGACTTCCACAGTTTCTTTATTTTGTGCAGAAAAAAGTACTTAGTATTGCCGCTAAGGTAACGAAATTCATTGTGTACGCGATTACGAGTACTGCAAAAGTGTACTTTATAATGCAAGCAGCTGCTAGAAACAGCAGCTAATTAAAGTTATTGTTACGGACTTGGATTTGGAGTTGTTGTCATACCCAACCCCCCCATTACGATTGTACGTGGCGTTTGCGAAACCGAATCTAAGTCTGAATCGGTCAACAAGCGGTCGAGGTCGTAAGCAAGCGAGTGCTAATAAATTTTTATTGTCACGGTGGGCACGGCCACGACTGCGGGGAAGACCGATTGCTAGCATGGCGGACGCTGCGGCAAAGCCAGCCGCTGAAAAGGGCGGAGGCGATCCCGAAATGAAGGGATGGCTTTTAAAGTGGACGAACTATATCAAAGGCTACCAGCGTCGCTGGTTCGTTCTCTCGAAGGGGGTCCTGAGCTACTACCGCAACCAATCAGAGATCAATCACACGTGTCGCGGCACAATTTCTCTCCATGGTGCGCTCATCCACACCGTGGACTCGTGCACCTTTGTCATCTCGAACGGTGGCACACAAACCTTCCACATTAAAGCAGCTAACGAGGTGGAGCGGCAGTCGTGGGTGACATCGTTGGAACTGGCCAAAGTAAAGGCTATACGAGCTATTGAGAGTGAAGAGGAGGAGGAAGAGGAGACGGCGCAAGTGGTGCCCAGCCAGGAGATCAGCACTGTTGTGCGCGATCTAACCGAACGTCTCGAAAATATGCGCACCTGCTACGACCTAATAACGAAGCACGGCGCAGCACTCCAGCGTGCTTTAAATGATCTGGAATCTAATGAAGAGGAATCTCTCGCCAGTCGCACAAAGATTGTCAATGAGCGTGCAACGCTCTTCAGGATCACATCAAATGCAATGATAAATGCGGGCAACGACTATCTGCGCTCAGCAGAATCACAGGGCCATAAATGGTCCAAAATGCTACATCACGAGCGTGAGCAGCGCCAGCGCCTGGAGGAAATTATCGAGCAGATGGCCAAGCAGCAATCGCAAATGGAGCAAGCAGCCGTATTTGTGCGCCGCAATAAGCCGCTGCCAATGGCGTCGTCCAGCACAACGGTGTGCATGACTCCAGGAGCTCCCGGCGCCAACTTGACTTCAGACGATGAAACTGAGTTCTATGATGCCGAGGAATACAGCTATGATCGAACTGGCGACTCGCCCATAGACAGCACGTTCATACTGAAGCTTAACAAGCGACGCAGCAGCTCCGAGGATCAAGTTGGCTCCGAGGGCCACACAGGCAGCTCCTCGGAAAGCGACGAGCAAAGGCGAACCATCCAGACGGTGCAGCAGGTGTGTCTCATTAGCGCCGCACGCGTTGCCTCCGGCGGCGATGACAATGATGAAGACAAGGTGGATGAAGCTCCAAGATCGCGTCAAGATTCGAGGAGCTCAAGAGCGTCAGTTAGCAGACAGAGCCAAGTGAGCAATAAGATTGCAGTGAGCAATCGTCGCACGCGCGTCCCGGACAAGCCGAATCACTCGGTTAATCTGTGGTCCATCATGAAGAACTGCATTGGCAAGGATCTGTCCAAAATACCCATGCCCATCAACTTCAATGAGCCGCTCTCCATGCTGCAGCGCCTGGTGGAGGACTATGAGTACAGCGAAGTATTGGATCATGCTGCTACGCTCACAGACGAATCGGAGCAGTTGGCCTATTTGGCGGCGTTTGCTGTGTCCACATATGCGACAACGGCGGTGCGTACGGGCAAACCGTTCAACCCACTGTTAGGTGAGACTTACGAGTGCGATCGCATGGATGATCTCGGCTTTCGCTACCTGGCTGAGCAGGTGTCGCATCATCCGCCAATCGCCGCCCTGCATTGCGAGGGCAAACAATGGGTTTGCTGGCAAGAATTTTCCATGACGAGCAAATTCCGTGGCAAGTATTTGCAGGTAATGACGCTACGATTTCTCATTGGGGCCCTTAAAGATTAAAGATTACTCATTCACTTCTTGTTCAGGTGAATCCCCTTGGCGGTGCGTACATTTTGTTCCCTAAGAGTGGACATCGCTACTCCTGGCGCAAGGTGACGACAACTGTGAACAACATTATCGTTGGCAAGATCTGGGTGGATCAGCATGGAACGATGGAAATAGTGGGCACCAATGCCGCGCATGGGAACAAGTGCATCTTAAACTACAAGCCTTATTCCTACTTCAGTCGTGAGGTGCAGCGCAGCGTGAAAGGCGTGGTTATCAATCGCAATAAGGAAGCTAAGTGGGTGGTGCGTGGCACCTGGGACGACAAAATCGAAATAGCGCCAGTTCTCGAAACGAGCGGTACGGCGGACAATCCAACATACACCACAGGCGAATACAAGGTGGCATGGCAATGTCGTCCGCCTCCGCCGGAGTCGGAAAAGTATTATAACTTCACCACGCTTGCCTGTCAGCTGAATGAGCCGGAAGATGGCGTGGCGCCTACGGATTCACGTAATCGGCCCGATCAGCGTCTCATGGAGGAGGGTAACTGGGACGAGAGCAATAAGGAAAAAGTACGCCTTGAGGACAAACAGCGAAAGGTGCGAAGAGCACGCGAGGCCGAGGCCGAGCAAGCTGCTTCCGAGGGACGGCCGTATCCAGCGTACGAGCCGATGTGGTTCAAGCGCGAAAAGGAGGAGGGCAGCGATGAGTTCGTGCACGTCTCGAAAAATACATATTGGGAGGCCAAAGCGAGCCAGAACTGGAGCGGCTGTCCAGATATCTATTAAGAAACAAACGCTGCACTCTTATGTGAATTAATTCAATATGCAAACGCAAGCAAGCCTTGAAAACTCCGCTGTCAACCACTATTAACAAAGAGCAACTCCTCAACAGGATCAATAACTTACAGAACTATAAAGCTAATCGATGTAATAACATTTTTCAACTACTTAGTGCATATATAAATTAATTACTGTGAAGTAGCTGCGAATGTTGATACTGAAATGTTTTTATTGCGAACTCAATCTCAAGTTCGCATCGCAACGCATCGCATCGCATCGCATTGATTGCGTTTATCAAAATTGTTTCCCTTGTTCGGGTTTTATTTTAATCGTTGCTTTAATCAGTTAATTACTTATGGCACATAGACCTTACCATCCATTAAAACATACACACACACACGCCCATTAATACATATATATATATATCTAATCAATATACATATGTAGACATATTCGTTCTAGTGAAAAGTGTAACAGCTTTTCACTCTAAATAATAATAGCAACAACAACAACAAGGAGAAACGTATTTTCCCGAAAATTGTTTTCACCTTCGCCGTATGCATATACGTATGTATGTATTTATATATATATATGTATGTATTTGCATATATGATGAGAGAGGTTCTGAACAATGCAACGAGTATATGTTAAATGTTATAAATTTATGCAATTTATTATTAAAGTATTATTTTAAATAAAACAAAAGCAACTTGTGTGTGATTACCCCAACAACTCCATAGACTCACAAAGTTAGGAAGACGACGACGACGACGACAACGACGAGGAGAACGAGCAGCGCCACCTGCTCAGCGTCCGCGATAGTGTGCTATCTGACCGACTGCCTACTGACTCACTGTCAAAAAAAAGTGAGCCGAACGCGAATCGTAATGCTGCCAGACCTTATCTGTTCGACTAGCGAAATGCTCGCGCGATAACGCAAGCAGCAGAATGCGGTCGCAACGCTCAACCAGGGAGTCGACGTTTTTAATTGCGTTCAGTTGTTCGCTAGGAATTGAATATGTCTGGCGAGCGAGCGCAGCACAGACAGCGACGGAATAGCTCGAGTGTGAGCATGGACTCCGCGAACGACTCCCGCTCCTCCTCCCCGGGCAGCAAATTACGATCGTCGCAAAAAAAGAGACGAGGCCGCTCAACAAATCGCACTGCCAGCGGCGAGAGCAACACGGAAATGAAGGGTTGGCTACTGAAATGGACTAACTACGTGAAGGGGTATCAGCGACGCTGGTTTGTGCTCTCGAATGGCGTGCTTAGCTATTACCTCGATCAGTCTGAAGTCCATCAGGCGTCGCGCGGCTCGATAACGCTCAAGGCAGCCGTAATCGAACACGTGGATCCCTGTACGTTCGCCATTTCGGATGCCAGCAAGCAGCTGAGCTTTCGCGTCAAGGCGGAAACTGAGGCGGAGCGACAAACGTGGATAACGTCACTGGAGCTGGCCAAGAGCTCAAAAATAACAGTTGTCGACAAAGCAAATACAGCTCCACCTGAGGCTCCAATGGCCAGGCATCGCCGTACTCGTGTGCCGGACAAACCCAACTACCCGCTCAGCCTGTGGACGCTCATGAAGAACTGCATCGGCAAGGATCTGTCCAAAATACCCATGCCCATCAACTTCAATGAGCCGCTCTCCATGCTGCAGCGCCTGGTCGAGGACTACGAGTACTCCGACGTGCTAGACGTCGCCGCCAGCTGCAGCGATGAGTGCGAACAGCTGGCCTATCTGGCAGCGTTCACGGTCTCTGCGTACGCCACGGCGGAGAGCCGCATTAACAAACCATTTAATCCGCTGCTGGGCGAGACCTTCGAATGCGATCGCACGGACGATCTCGGCTGGCGCTGTCTCACCGAGCAAGTGTCGCATCATCCGCCCATTACCGCACTGCATTGTGAGAGCAAAGAATGGATAAGCTGGCAAGAATTCTCGCTGACGAGCAAGTTTCGTGGCAAATATTTGCAGGTGAGTGGTTGCCGCAGCTGATTCATCCGAGTTACTCAACCATTGTTTCCAAATGGAGCAGGTAAATCCAGTTGGCGGGGCCTACGTCTCTTTCCCCACCACGGGGCGACGCTATTTCTATCGCCGTGTGACGACCACTGTGAACAATATAATCGTAGGCAAGCTGTGGGTAGACCTGGAGGGCCAACTGGAGATCGTGGGCAGCAATGCAGCGAAGGGCTACAAGTGCATCCTCAACTATATACCATACTCATACTTCGGCCGTGAGCTTCAGCGCAGCATCAAGGGTGTGGTGCTGAATCGCAACGATGAGGCCAAGTGGCTGCTGCGTGGCACGTGGAATGACAAAATCGAAATAGCTCCCGTGCTGCACACCAGCGGGCCATCAAAGAGCCCCAACTACACGGCTGGCGAGTACAAGGTCGCCTGGCAGCGACGTCCCGCTGCACCCGATGCGGACAAGTACTACAACTTGCCCGTGTTCGCCTGCCAGCTGAACGAGCCGGAGGAGGGCGTTGCTCCAACGGACTCGCGTCTGCGGCCCGATCAGCGCTACATGGAGGAGGGCGCCTGGGACGAAAGCAATCGAGAGAAGCTACGGCTCGAGGAGAAGCAGCGCGCAGTGCGCAAGCAGCAGGAGATGAAGGAGAAGCAAGCGATCGCAGAAGGACGATCCTACCCAGCCTACGAGCCCATGTGGTTCAAGCGGGAGCGAGTGGAGGGCAGCACGCAGCTAATGCACGTGTCCAAGAATACATATTGGCAGGCCAAGGCGGCCCAAGACTGGAGCGGCTGTCCGAATATATTTTAACAGCTGCGTATAAAGTAAACATAATCAATACGAACCGAAGCCGCAATATCTAATCTTTCCACAAAGAGGTAGCTGACTCTTTGTCGTCGTTGTTGTCTTCCGCTAAAAAAAGACGTGAGCAATCCAAAGTGAAATGTTATAAAATTTACTCAATTTATTAGTAAAGTATTATTTAAATAAAGCAACTGTTGCCCGAAGAAAGAAAGAGAATCGGTCATGAGCATTGAGGAACACCTGAATTGTGATATCGCCTTCCTCAACGTGCACGATAAGGTGTCGTTTATTGACTCGATAATCAGTTAATCCAACGCGACCAACGTGGCAAATCGATTTATTAATGCCAATCATAATCTAAGCTACTGGTTAACAACAGATAACAGTGAGTTCTGGTCACGATGACGCCCTAATTGTGCTCGGTGGTTTGGGAAGTAATGAATATGTCCAGCGATTTAAGTAGCGCCTCCACTGAGGGATCACGGCCCTGGAAGCGACGGAATACCTCTGCCGTGGGCACCGAGCCGCCATAGCTGAGAAACGTTTGCTTATATCGTTTACCCACTGTGGCGTAGTTGTCGTCGCTGCGCTCCTCGGCAAATCCGCTCGAGATGTCGGCGGCAATCATCTTGGAATACAAATGACTAAATTGGGCGGCCGCCCAGTCGCCAGCAAATATGTCAGTCATGGAGCAGGGATGGGCGTCCTTCTTATCCAACGGCATACACTGGTAGACTGGCCAAATCTTGCGCACAACATCCAGCCAAAAGCCGCTGGAGCGATGCAACTCCACATCTAAGTCAGCTAAGTACAATTCCTTGCAGAGTTTATGTCCAGCCAATTGTGTTTTCAGCAAGCGCGTCTTCTTCGCAAGCTCAACATCGATTGGTTCATCGTTCGTATAGTGACCGGACAGAGTCTGCAGCACTGTTGGATCGTCCAGGAAATTGCTCATCACATAGCCCGACACTTGCGAGGCATCCCACTCGATGTTGGAGAGGCCTGCCAGGTCGCTGTAGCCCGCTTGGGTGAGCAGATGCTGCAGCGCCGTACCAAAGGTCTTGAATACCATTTGCAGATCATCGTAGCCCAACAGCGTGGGCTTCTCCGGCGTCGGATCTGTGAAATTGAAGATCAGTGCGCAGAGCGGAGTGAGACCAGCTGTCTTATTGCTGTTGCGTATGCCAACCATCCAGCCATTGTTGCTGCCAAACTTGTGCTGCTTGGAGTAGCAGTCCACGTAGAAGCCTCCAACCGGTGTTGAGCTGTTGCTGGCATCGCCGTCGAACACATTGAAGAACTTGACAGCCGGATGCCAGACTTCAGTCTTGGGCTGCTCAACAATGCGTATATTGAATAGCTTTTCGCTCAGCGCAAACAATCCGGAGAGCACGCGGCCCAGTGGGAAATACTCCCGCAGCTTGTCTTCCTGCAGCTGATGTTCGGCGATGAGCTTCTTGCGCGCCCAGTAGCTGACATCGTAGGCCTCTAGCTTGTGTTCCGCACCGTTAGCACTGGCAAACTTTTGTATCTCCTCAATCTGAACGCTCTGCGCGGGGCCCGCAAACTTCAGCAGTTGGGCAAAGATTTGCTTTAGGTTGTCCACACTGCCAATCATTTTGGTCTGCATGGACATGTCTGCAAAGTTGGTATAGCCCAGAATATTGGCCTGTCGCCTGCGCAAGCCACGGATTTTCTCCAGATGCGTGCTATTCTCCAGTGCCTTATCTTGCTGCTGCGATGCCTTCAGAGCGTTGGCACGCCACACATTCCAGCGCTGCAGACGATCGGGACAATATTTGAGAAAGCCATCCACAATTGGCTGTTGTAGCGTTATTTTCCAAGGGCCTTCCAGTGATTGATGGGGATCCCGCGCTGTGGCTTCCAATAGTGTGTCCGGAAAGTCTCGAACTAGCTGAAAATCGTTAACAACATGCGCAAATGCATGTATGGCCATATTAACCTTGTTCTTAAAGCTACCACGCTCCCGCCCCAGATGTGTAAGCAATTCTTTGAGCCCATCCTGGCCGTCTTTGCTCAGCGTCAAGCCATTCAATTTGCCTTCAAGCAAGAACTTCTGACGCAATCGCTGCTCCGCCTCGCCCGCCTCATCCTCTTGCTGCATTAGAGCGTCAAACACCGTTTTATTGCAGAACTTGGCAGCTCGCGCGTTACGCGCCCGCTCGTGTATGTTCATGTATGATTTGGTGGGTATCAGCGTGCTGTTACCCAGATAAAGTGCCTTGGCCACACCCCAGGTGGTCTCTAATGGGGCCGTAACGGCATCAAGTTCACTGTATATATCAGCACCTTTCAATTGCTTTCCACTTTTTATGTCTAGCTCCAGGGCTTTGACCGATTTCTCAACGGCGGCCGCCTGCTGCCCAATGGCTCCAAGGCACATCTCGATAGTAATGTCGGTAAATGCCGGCAAGCCATTTGGCATCAGTAAGCCTTCACCCAATTGACCCTCTTCGCCGATTTCAGGCACACTGTGAGCGTAAAAAATGTGTTAATGGAACTTGTTCCGCAACCTAGAATTCAACACTTACAGGACAATATAGCCCGGCCGGCAGGTAGTTGTGTGAAGGCAACGTTGTGCGGCATTTGCAAGTGCCGCATGGCGCTGACGCAATATGTGTAACATGTCTTAATTACGACTATAAAACTACTTATTTACAATTAGGAAAAATGCGTGCGGCCAATTTTTTTTTGACGGCCTGCGTTTACACAACACTCACAGCTGTTCTGCTTCCTCTTGGCCAGCATACGATATATATCGCTCGCAATCACATTGGTCAGCTTATTCGCTGCAAAACTTCTTAAAACAATCGGCGACTTTAAAATCGATAGCAGACACCAATTGCAAATTTAATATCGATAAATAAAAGATTCTAACATCAAAATATGGCGCCAAATGAGAAGACTTCATTTTTTGTAGCGCTTTCTTGCTACTGTTGTACGTATGTATGTATATTTTTATGTACAGATAAGATGAATTCAAAATAATGAAAGCTAAATATAAAAAAAAACATTATTTCTAAAACATGAGCAATTAATTAAAACATATATGATATATATATATGTGTACATTGAAATAATTGTAAATAACTTAAACTAACAGCCCAAGCCCTTGTATTGGCAGCCATTGTGGGTCAAAGGCATGTCACTCAGATTGCTGCCAATCTCCTTCTTATCGTCCTGTTCATCCTCCGATGTGGTGGCGTTTATTTGCAATTTGACGTCAATATCGAAATACCTCTCTATGCCATTGATGGGCTGCGCACTGATGCTGGACAAATGCCGAAATTTATAGTGCACCCAATTCCGATAGCTTATCACAGACTGTGGCAGACTGACAATGCTGGCCAGAATAGACCCACTGGTTTTGGAGGAGTCCAGGTCCACCAGCTTCGACAGCTTCAAAAAAGCTATTTCAAAGCCTTGCTTCACATCCAGTGCTCCAAACGAGCTGCGTCCAATGTCATTGGTCGGCGTAATGGGATCCTCAATAGTCAGCACTGACAGCCAGTTGTAATCGCCGAAGGTACTCTGCAGCACACACTTCTCCACGCTGCCGCCGCTGCCGCGAACTGAGATTCCATACTTAAAGTAGTCAAACTTGCGTCCATAAAAGTCCAGAAACTTGAGCAGTAGCTTGCCCAATTTGTTTTCATTCTTGCAGGTCTTGGTCTCGCTTAGCGACTGCTGCTGCAGGAAGCTGATGCACATAAGCGTGACGGCGTATGAGGATATACCTCCCGAGCTGTATACCTCATTTAGGCCTTGTAGTAGTAGGTATTGCTTCAGCACTATGACCAGCTTGGGCAGCTCTGGGAACTGCTCTATAAACCGCTGCACAAGCTCGGCCGCCTTAACGCCCGACGTCGTATTGAATGAAATGTCAAACTTTATTTGTGATATCAGCTCTGTAAATTTGACAACCGGCACCGAGGCCTTGTCCAGGACATTCACATTATCGGCCACTCCTCGCGCGATCAGCGCATTTTTCAGCTCAAGTAACGGCGCGCCGTGCCAGTAAAAATTATTAACTGCAATATCGATGTCGGAGATGGGCAGATTTAGGCCGGTGCGAAAA
This sequence comes from Drosophila meridionalis, assembly GCA_035045145.1. NCBI lineage: Eukaryota > Metazoa > Arthropoda > Insecta > Diptera > Drosophilidae > Drosophila > Drosophila meridionalis. The sequence continues at coordinate 11,385,601 of JAWNPG010000020.1, read as the reverse complement.
GAACCAAAGACTTCAATGCAGGCGTCGGGCCAAATGCTGAGAACAAGACGCTCAATCCGATGCACAGCCTCCACGCGCATCATGTACTCCGTGGGCGTTGAAATTATGTAGTTGTAAAAATGCTCAATCTCTTGATGAAGCGCGGCTACCCCGCTGCCATATTCAAAATTTGGCACAATCCAGGGCTCGCGCTGATCTGTGACTTTGGTCATCTTGTTGCCTTCTTCAATTGCGAACAAAAGTTGAGAAATGTAACTTCACTCTCGTTTTTAATTTCCAATTTACTTTTTTTTTATTCTTCTTTAGCACTTAAAGCTTATTCTATGGAAATCTAACTAAGCTGATCCGCAATTCCAATTCGTAATTTGTTGTTTTTTTTTTTTTTCAATTTCTCTTCAAACCGAATAACAAGAACAAGACAAATGCCAAAGCCAGCGCCGTTATACAGAGTTGCCACCCAGTTCATTTCGTGCCGATTGAAATGTACTAGTTCTCTCTTCAAATCCGCTTATCATGAAATAAGTTAGACATGATGTAATTGGACTAAATAAACATAACCAATAAGGCAAATGCCGATAAGAATTAATTTTTAATAAAATATGTATGCAAAGGCATGTTGTTTAAAAACTTTTTCTTTAATTATTACTGTATGACTGTGTAAAAAATAAATTTACAGCAATATACACAAACCAAACTTGAAACATTACAGACATTGGCGACTACATACATATATAGTAACTGACCCTTAACATCAACAAATTGAACTATGCATGCGAATGGGATTTACAGCTAAAAGAAATTTCTAAATATTCGCACCACGGCCTGTACCCAGCGCGGTACACGCCTCTCAACAATCTCCCGCTCCGCTGTCGTGGACAGGTCATACAGGCGATCCGCCTCGTTTTGCAGTCGCTGGCTGAGCTCGTTGTTGACAGTGACTAAACACACCTGGGTCTCTAGATCGCGATTCACTGAGCGCTCGCCAAAGTTTGAGGAGCCGATTAGCGTCAAGTTGGGCAGTCGAGCCTCGGGTAAATAATACCAGAGACCCTTGGCATGGTACGTCCAGCCGGGCTTTTCGTATTCGAAAAAGTTAACGCGATGATTTTGCTGTCGTCGCACTAAGGTTTCGTAAAAACTCTTCGCAATCAGTGTGTAGGCAGCGGGAATACCGCCAGCGGGTCCTTTGGCGCCCTGGAAACCATTTGCCTGCACCAGAGGAATGAGAAATATATTAAATGGAAACCATTTGCTAGTCAGTACCCACATTTGGATGAGCCATTAGAATGCTGCATTGCGCCAGGCAGTTGTGCGTGATGGTGTCCATGTACTCCTGCGTGAGATTGAAGTAGCCGGTGGCAAGTTTGAGGCGTGAGCCGGCAATGCATTTGGACAGCAACTGTTTGGTCACCACGCTGTCATGGTGTATGCCAATCTGACCCATTTCCAGCAGTGGAAACACCCACGTGTCGGCCTGGCTGTTTTGCTCCCTGATCTTCAATTGCCTTTGGTATGCATCCTGTACGAAATTTGTTATGCGCTCTTTGGCCAGCCGAATGAATTGGTCTTTGGTGCCCTCGTAGGGTAGGATACGCCAGTTTCGATGCAGTCCCTCAGCCGCATCGGCGCCCACAGCCAAGCTGAACTCCTGCACGCGCTCGATGAATTGCGCATAGAAATCCGCCAACGGTTTGTCCTCAATCAATATGTAGCGATCCTGGCGATTGGTGAAGTAGTCATTGGACAAGTTGGCACCCGAGATGATGACCGCATCGTCAAATAAGTACACCTTCATGTGCTGCAGTCCAAAGAGCTCGTTCCAGCGCGGTGGCGCAAATCGTTTGGTCATGCCGCGCAAATCTGGCGTGTGGTACAGTGAAAATTGTACTTGTTCACCAAACTCTCGCACCAGAGGCAGGAGCATGGTCTTGGAGTTGGCCACTCCACGTGTGCCGCGCGTAAAGTCCAATAGAACATTTAGACGCAGTGACGATTCAGCCTTTAGGCTGTGACGCAACGTTTGCACAAAGGAGTTCTCCAGTTGACCCGTGCCCAGGTACAGACTGGCCAACACAATGCGTTTCTTGGCTTTTGCGATGCGCTGTATTAGTGTTTGATAGAAAAGATGCGGTTCGTGGATGACCTGTATCTGTTCACCACGCAGCGGAAAGCAGGGCGCCAGATTGTGTAACCAGGATAGGCTGTCTAAAGTGGGTGCACCCGCAAATCCGCCACATAACAGCTGTTGTGGCGCATGTTGCAGACAGCCCAACAGGTCGCTCTGTGTGACGGGCGAAAGTTCCTGGGTGAATAGGCGGCGCAGGTACATCATTTTCATAGAGCGCTTTCTTAATCTTCCACTGCTTACGCTACTCTGGCTGCGCCAGATCCTTTTGCAGTTTTCACCTTAATTGCGAAGACAGTTTCATTCATTGGTTGGTGGATTGAGTATTTGAATAAACTGAACTGGTTTTATGAAATCATATCAAAATTACATGCTGTTGCTGTGCTGGATATTTAAAGAAATATATCGATGAATTTATTCCTATCGATTCAACCACCCAATCAATATATAGCAATTTGAGCACTGTATTCAGCAATACAGTCTGCAAACATCATATAAATCGGTTTCAGAATTGTGTGAAATGTAATCATGAAATGTAAGTGTCAATAAAGTTTAGAAAAAAGCCTGTTATATGATCAATCTACTAGTGTTTGGAATATCGATGTTTAACACTAATAAAAATTAAATTATCGATAGCTCAGTTGCACGTCACTAACACACAGCCAGCGCAGCGCAACAACAAAAACCCAGGAGAGAAGAAGAATCAAGCAAAAGAAAAGCCAACGAAGTCAACTGCGAAAATTTTGTGCCTTCCTCCAATACATAGCTCGTACGTTGTTCAAATGATTTTAAATGTGAACGTAAAGGACTAAAATAGGACAAATAGTTGATGAGTGCGTGTGTATGTGTGTGCATAATATCAAAATAGTCTCTACAATAGTGCAACGCAACCAGATTCGAGTGCGTGCAGCAGCAACACCAACAACAACAGCAACAAAAAAAAAAAAAAAACGAGAGCGATAGCCAGCCAGAGCTGTAACTCACTTTGCTTTGGGATTTTTTGTTGCTAGCTTTTCTTGCTTTTGTTTTTGCCTGAAAATTTTATAGACGAACCGAAATTTGAAGTCAGCTGGCCTGGTGTGAAAAGTGATAGAAGATATCATGTCCTGGACAGAGAAAGTGGACCCGGAGTTGATCTTCACCAAGCAAGAGCGCATTGGCAAAGGCTCTTTTGGGGAGGTCTTCAAAGGCATTGACAATAGAACGCAGCAGGTGGTGGCCATCAAGATAATCGATTTGGAGGAAGCTGAGGATGAGATCGATGACATACAGCAGGAGATCATGGTACTCTCCCAGTGCGATTCGCCGTATGTCACCAAATACTATGGATCCTTTCTGAAAGGCACCAAACTATGGATCATTATGGAGTACCTGGGTGGCGGCTCTGCATTGGACTTAATGAAAGCAGGCTCCTTCGAAGAGATGCATATTGGCATCATATTGCGGGAGGTGCTCAAAGGCCTCGACTACTTGCACTCGGAGCGGAAGCTACATCGTGACATCAAGGCGGCCAATGTGCTGCTCAGCGAGCTGGGAGATGTGAAACTGGCCGACTTCGGAGTAGCTGGACAACTCACCAATACGACATCCAAGCGCAATACATTTGTAGGCACGCCCTTCTGGATGGCACCAGAAGTTATTAAGCAATCACAGTACGATTCGAAGGCGGACATCTGGTCGCTGGGCATCACGGCCATCGAGCTGGCCAAGGGCGAGCCACCTAATTCGGAGCTGCATCCGATGCGTGTACTTTTCTTAATACCGAAAAACAATCCGCCCCAATTGACTGGCAGCTATACCAAGTCGTTTAAGGACTTTGTTGAGGCATGCCTTAACAAGGATCCCGAGAACCGACCCACGGCCAAGGAATTGCTCAAGTATCCGTTCATCAAGAAGGCAAAGAAGAATGCCTATCTAATTGACTTAATCGATCGCTTCAAGAAATGGAAACTCTCCAAAGGCGACGAGAGCGAAACTGAGTCGGAGAACTCCGATTCCGACTCGGATGCCAAGCAGAGCGGTGTAGGCGGCAGTGGTCACGACGAGCCCTGGATAATGACCGTTAAGGGACTGCACATCAATAGCGCTCCGCGCGCTGGAGTAAACAGCTTTCAGCTGCAGGAGCACGAGCTGACCATGCAGAAACTAATGGCCACGACGCATTCGCCCTCGACCGGCACCAGTCAATCAGCTTCGAGCAGCAACCTTAGTAACAGTATTGGAGGCCCCAGCAAGGCTGCGAGTGCGGCTAACGTGAGCAATGCCATTGCCGCGGCGACGGCGTCTGGCAGTGACTTGCCGGCGATGGCCAGCAGTAACAGCAATAGCAACAACAATAACAATAACAACAGCAACAACAACAACTTAAACAGCAACAAACATGCCACAACAACTATGCTGAATGCGTCATTGAGTGGTGGTGGATTAGGTGGAGGTGGAGGTGGCGTTGGCGCAGGAGCAGGAGCCGCTGGCAATGCATCATCTGGCGCTGGAAGAATGCTGCCGGTCAGCACATCCAATTCGGCCACTGATATAATGCAGAAACGCGCCAGCTCCAAGCCAGAGCTGCGTCAGTCGCGGTCGGTTGCCACATTGGACCAGGTGGAGGAGCGTCGCGCCTCCCTGGGTCTGCCACTCAGTATGGACCAGCATCAACAGCACCAGCAGCAGCAGCAGCAGCAGCAGCAACGTCGCAGCAACAACCGTGAATCATTCCATGCGACAAGCGTTAACAATGTGAGCAACAGCAGCAGTGGCATCAACGTTGCCGAACACAACGATTCATTGGCTTCCAATCAATCCAATCACGGCAAGCTGGCGGCCGGGCAGGGCCAGCGAATGGTATACCACACGAACAGTGCTTGCCTAAACAACTTGCTCTTCCCGGTACTAGGTGACATCCAGCGCAAGTACAGCAACAGCAGCAAGAATTTGCAGAGTATGCACGGCGTTGGCGTCGGCAGTGACATTGGCGACTTGAAGTCGGTGTTCGAGCTGGCCGAGCGCAGCAGTCCGGGCGTTAGTGACCTGTTCATGAAGGAGCTCATCCATATGCTGATGCCGGGCTACTCGGAGACGCGCATTAATAATATTATGGATCGAGCCATACGCAATCGCAAATAGACCGTGAAACGGCCTGCCCATATTCCAAAATAAAACATATATATTCTATATAAATACTATACATGTTAAATAAAACCCAACAAGCAACAACAAACAGCAGCAGTAGCAGCGGCAGTAACCAACAAAATCCGACATAGTGGCCAATGGAGCAAGCAGCGTTAGACTTATGAAAAACGAAAGTTTATATATACTTACATACATATGTAGTTGTACATTACGTATTTCAACTGAGCCATGTGGCAAATGTTTATTCAACAGTTATTTAGGCATATAAAATGTATTCGTTTGTTTATCTGCAATATTAATATTATTAATATAATGTAAAACATATGCAACTTTAAAATAAAACAACAAAAAATAAAAAATTTTCCTGGTATTTGATCTGCCGCCCAGTGTGACTCTAAAAAGTGGCGGCTGATCGATAAGACGATATTTCTGACAGCTCTTCGAAAATTGCTTATACAAATTTAGATTTTATTATTGCTTCCATTTTTGGGCTAAAATCTAACTAAGCAAAATTACAAAAAAAAACCGAAATATACCTTAAAATTTAATTTAGAGCATAGCATTGAATACCGATTGGTCGATAAAAAAAAAGTATGGCAGTGAATTGCTTAAATCATATGGCAACTCTATTATAAAAGGAAGCTACAGTGCAAATAGTAAAGAAAACTTATTGCGGCGTTTAAATTTGATGAGCTGCCAAGATGTCGCATTTACTAGTAAACGAAGAAACTTTGGAAACGTTAACTTATGAACGTTCGAAAGTGTGGTCAAACTTTCTTAAGGTAGGTTCTAAAAACATTGCACGATCGCCATTTAAATTTTGTTTTTCTTTTTTTTTTTTTTAGCGTTGCGAGAATATGGAAGATGGCGCAGAAATTAGTATGAATAATATCGAGGAACTATATAAGAATGATGATGAGGAAAGTATTGGGGACATTGAGGAAGCCATTGAAGAAAATGTTGAGGACGAGGTACACAACACAACGGCCGCCATGAGCAAGGCAGAATTAACTCTGATGATATGCAGCGGTGATAATAAGGAGATTTTAGATCAAACGTTGCCAATTGTACAAGAACACGTACGTAAGTGGAAAGCTGCTGGCCTAGATCGAATACTTAACACATTCGATGAGCAGAAGATTGAGCAGCATGTGGGTGATTGGCTGCGGCGCCACAATAGCGCCTATGGAGACAAGACGCTACAGCAAATGTCGCCGACCAATAAGTGTCAGAGGCGTTTCAAAGTGGCCGGTCATGTCTTCTCTCCAGATGGCAGCAACGATAGCGAAACCGAGTCAATGCATTCTGTGGACACAGCTCGCTACATACGCGCTAGTCGCAAGCGCACTGTGTCGGCTGCCACCAAGTGCAGCAGCCCCATGACGACAATCAAAATGTATCGCACGCTGCCGCGCATGCGCGACGAGCTGCGTGCCAAATATAGCTGCAATGAGTACAACGAGGATCAGGAACATCGTCACCACATGCAGGCGCTACGCCATCGACGTGACCAGCTGCATAGATGCAATCGTGAGCGAGAGCGTGAGCGTGAGCGTGAGCATGAACTCATTTATCACCCCACTCCCAGGCATTATCCGTACGGGGCTGCGGCCAGCTTCCATGGCCCACAGCGGCGCAAGCAGCTACGTAAGCGTCGCGATAGCTCTCCACATTTCCCATCATCATCCTCCAGCGACGATGAGAGCTCTCAAAGCCGTTGCGACTGCAGTGCCTGCATGAGACGTGCCTTCTCCATGACAACGCATCCTTATTGTGGCTATCGTAGCTATCAGAGCCATAGCCTATATCATCATCAGCGCCTTGAAATGGGATCGAGAACGTCGCACAGTGTCTTTAAGCGTAGCGTGCGCCAGTTGCGACGTCAACACTCATACGAGGACGATTTGCGTCCGCGTTTGCTGGAGAACGATTGCAAGTGTTGCAACAAAGATAGACTCTGCTCGAAAGTGGTGCACATTGCCAATAGCTCAACAGAGGAGTGGCTGGTTGAGAATAAAAGCAGTCCGGATTTAGTAAAAGCGCACGCACAGACATCGTCCACCTGTCGTTTCAAGACCAACTCAACGTTGAAGGCAAAAATGGTAACCGCATTTCAGCCCATTAGTGTTGTGGCTGAAGAAACAGACGATGACACCGAGGAAGATGTGTCGGAGAAAAACAGCATTATAGACAAGAAACAGCTACCGGAAGACAAACCCAAGAGGACAAAATTAGAAAAATGCATCATCAATACAGCCGATTCACCAAAATCGATTACAACTTTGCCAGCGAATAAGAATATTGTGCCAGATATAAGTGAGGAACCCGTCAAAACTGAAAGTATTGCCAGTAAAGAACGAGTTTCTAAATCTAACAAGCTCAAGGAAACCAGCCAGAAAAAGAAGACATTGAAAGGGGGAAGAAAAGGATCAGCAGCTGGAAAAAATGCGAAGAGTATCAAGGCTAGCAGCACAGTCGATAAGAATCGCCGGAAACTCAAGAAAGAAGCGAAGCAGACATCCGATGATTCGGACGATTCCGAGGATGACTTTAAACTAGCCGTTGCGCTGTCAAAACAAACCTTTTTGAATGAGCAAAAGAAATTTGGGCAGACTGCTGACAAGAAAATGGACGCAGATTTGGATTCATCGTCAAAGTTACCTGAACAATCCACCTTTAACCAGCACAGTGTGGCCTGCAATTCCACAGCTGTGTCCATTGACACGGCGTGTGCACGTTCCATGAAAAACTTGATGAACAAATCAGTTAAAGATGCGGCCAAAACCGTAGGAAACTCTTCACATCAACTCTTGGAGATATCGGACAGTGATGGCGACTGCACTGTTGTCACATCAACGACTGGCGAGGCAGCCACTGCAGTTGCCAAGCCAGCTGCGGACGTGCCTCAGCTACCAACTAATATTAAGCCAACTAAGAAGGGTTATTTACTGAATGGACCAGCCCACCGTCAGAGCTGCAACTCGGGCAACTTTACGCTGACCGAGCATAGTCTCAGCCCCATTATTGGACTGAGCAAGGCTCGAAAGTTTCTCAAGTATTATACGGGCGCTCGCAGTTTTGATAATCGCTACTCGGTTTATTATCGTCCCACAGAGAAGATAGCAATAGCGCTGAGTGCAGGCGCCAAATCTGTGGATTATCTGTCTTCCAGTGCCAGTGGCAGCGACTCCGATATTTTCGATCGTCTGCATCGTTATGGTGATGTTTATTTGGAAAAGAACAACGAGAGCGATTGATTCGTTAACTTGTTGGCCAATAGCTCTAAGACATCCGTTACGTATACAGCCTTAAAATATGTAAATTTAATATAGTATTAAGAGGATAGTTGAAAAGTTCGCAACATTGTATTAATCGAAAAATTTTAATTTGTCCTTATAATCAACTCCAAAATATTTGCAAGTTTCAATTATTAAATAATTTGAAATCCGAAATTTTGTATTAATGCAAACTAAAATCAGTTTTTAAATTGCGTCAAGTATTGTTTGGTGAAAATTGAATTGGTATTCTTTTAAATCATCTGTCATAGCAGAAGCAAGTGCCCGGCTAGCTCAGTCGGTAGAGCATGAGACTCTTAATCTCAGGGTCGTGGGTTCGAGCCCCACGTTGGGCGAATTTAAATTTTTTTTGTTTTTTATTTTATATATTGAAATATGTAAAGCGAAAGATGTTGGAGTAGCCCATAATTATAAATAAAATAAAAATCAATTTAAAAGCTATTTATAAAAAATATTAACCGAAAGGTTCTACCGAGATTTGAACTCGGATCGCTGGATTCAAAGTCCAGAGTGCTAACCATTACACCATAGAACCGTGCTAGCATGGCACAGCTTAGTAAAATAAATTCCTAGTGTCAGTTTTTCTGGCATTGGTAGAAATCATTTTGGAACTTAATTTGATTTCGCTTAATTATTTAACGAAAAAAAATTATACAGTATTATTTTGAACAAATAACATATAAATACATTTGGAGATAAAAAAATACTAAAGAAGGTTCTACCGAGATTTGAACTCGGATCGCTGGATTCAAAGTCCAGAGTGCTAACCATTACACCATAGAACCGCGATGAGAGACGTCTGCCAAAACATAATTTTCATCTTTTTGGCGTTATTCAGTGTTGTAAGGTGACGTATGGCTAGCATTTTAATTTGTACTTACAAATGGCGCCGAATATTTTTGGTATTTTATTATTTAAATTTAGCGGAAAATAAATTATACAATAATACTAAACAAATCCGTTGCCAAGCAAAGAAAACTGATGTACAAAATTTATTAAATCAATAACAGCAGAGAAACAAACATCAAAACAAATTCAACAACCTAAGTTCATTATATTTATAGAGTTCTAAATAATAAATAAATAATCATGGAGAAAGAGAAAACTCTGTTGAAGAAATACCAAATACCACTAAGTAATTTGGATTTCGGCTATGTGGAAAAGTGTGAAAATGCACGCGAAATGGAAAAGATTGTGAAGATATTGCGTTCCGGCGAAGAAGGATACTTTCCAGACCTGACGCGCTGCGCCGAGGAGAAACTAAAGAAACTCAAGCCGGACAGCAAGTTGTTTCGCACCGAGGAGAAAATACAACGAAGCGACGTGTTAGCCAAACACGAATTAAAGCCCATATATGTATGTACATACCTATGATTGCACGCAATTATATTTGCCTTGACATTTAATACTAGGACTGGACGAATGAAATTAAGAACAAGGACAATGTGCTAAGTGAGCTCAAGGAGGAAGCTACTGATGTGTCGCTGGATCTGCCACCAGTGCGAAAGACTACCAAAATAGAGATTGACAAGGAGGCAACTGAGAAACCAAAGTCTCAGCCGGCGCCTAAGCCAAGCGAAAAGCCGCAGCCCAAATCAACTAATGAGCAGCGCATCAAGTCAACGGATTACAGCAAATGGGACAAGTACGATCCAGATGAGGAAATTCTGCGCATGGATTTGGAACAGGAGCGAGCCAAGGAGCAGGCGCAAATAAAGCTAAAAAATGTGTTACACACATCAAACAAAGTGGATCAGGTACAAATAAGTGAGGGGACCCCCGAGGAGCAGCGTCTGAAGGCGCAAATCGCGAAACTCAGTCAGGTGGAACGCGAGCAATATGCCGAGACGTGAGCTGGACAGCCGCTTTCCTAACTATATGTACTATAAAAGTGTTGTTTTAAATAGATTTCGCTTGCGCGGCAATGAGTGCTTCAAGGCCAAGGAGTATGACAATGCCATCAGGGAGTACACGCGCTCTATAACTTTCGATCCGGCACAGGCCGCACGCTCCTATAACAATCGCGCCATCTCGTGTGAGTGCTCAAAAGAAAGTTCTCAGCTAGCATTCCATTATCTATTTATATTCTCATTCCTCCCACAGATATCAAGTTACATAACTATTTACTGGCCATAAAGGACTGTGAAGCGTGCCTTCGGCTCGAGCCGGACAATGTGAAGGCGCTTCTGCGTTTGGCCGATGCCAACTATGGCCAGGGATATCGTCGTGAAGTGAGTAGCAGGCGGAATAATCTATAGAGAATATATTCTAATCGATCTACTGCTAGTCATATGGTCTCTATCAACGTGTGTTGGAGCTGGAGCCCAACAATATAAGCGCGCAGAAATCTTTGGAGCAATTGCGTCAACAGGTCGGCGAGCTGGCACCCGCGCATGCTACACGCATGGTCATTGAGGAACTCCCCCCAGATGCAAAGAAGTCCGAGAAAGGCGAGAAACCTAAGAAACCCGAGAAACCAGCAACTTCAAAGCCAGCAACTGTGGAGCCTGTGCAGCTGCCCAAGGAATATGACCTGGCCGAGTTGGTCAAGCCGAATCGTTTGGTTAAAAGTAAAATTGCTTCTGCTGCAGAAGCCCTGGGTGGCACCTTGAAGAATACCAACAACATTGCCAACGCACAGAAACAGCATATGCAGCATATGATGCAGAAGGTATCCACGGCACAGGCACAGCTGCGTCTGCCCCAGAGCAATTGTCCAGCTCCCACAAACAAGAAGCTCCTGATTCAGGAACTCAAATAACGAAATCATTGATTTATTTTCGATGTAGGTGTTGAGGGTAGTGCACTCTGAGACCGTAATACATTATACAGCAATATATATCAGAGGAATGAATGTAAACAAACCATAAATATTTGTTCAAGGTCAAGAATGCAGAAAATCGAGTATAAAAAACTTAGCAATTGACTTTGTTATTCCCCGAATTCCGCAGGTTCATTCCTTCAGATTGTATAAATAAATAAAAATGAGTTCCAATATTTCATTCTAAAGACTTTTCTAACAAAAACCTTTGTTCAAAATAAATAAAATTCAAAATTTAGCAAAAATATATACAAAATAAATTATTGTTCATTAAGAAGTTTTGATAAAAGTACGTAAGTTATTTATAATGTTAAAATTCGAATAGAAAAATGGTGTTTTCTTTGGAAGAATGAACTGATATGTAACACAAGAAGAAATATAAATAAATATATTTATATATGAAACTGATATGAAATATAAATAGAAGTATGGAAGTATATTGCAGAATGAGGCAGTTCTAGTCGAGAAGATGATTACTGAACAGGTATTCAAAAGTGAAAAAATTCAAAGTTTGATATAGTCTTAAATATCCTTAAAATTATAAATAGGTTTACATATTTGTTTCTTATATATATATATACATATATAAATATAACAAAAAAATAAGTTCTACTCAACCCCCATGAACCGATTTGAAAGTGGCTTTCGATAGGAATGACAATGGTATTATCAACAGTTAAGTCGTTACGAATCGAAATAAAATATAGCAAAACTTACATTTTAATGATAACCACTATAAAACTGTGATATCTTATCAGTACAGCAGCAGCTAGAACGATCAACTGTATATATAGTGTGTTCGTATGAGGCGTATGTATATATTTGTTTCATAGCAAAATATTATACCGATGTTAAATATAAATATATATTTGATTAAGTGCTTGGCAACATTCAAGAGATACTTGGCACGCAGCCCGCTATATCGAAAATGTATTTTCCAATAAACAACAAATTAGGCGCACTTTAAAGACAATACATAGAAATAAGTTAACGGCAATTCATGGACACTCGGGTGCATCGGCACAGGGACAGGTTTCCACATTATTGTCTTCGTCACACTTGAAGAGAACCTTTCGCATATAGCGGGCAATCAGGATTTGCGCTCTCTGGTCAAATTTCCGGAGAATTTCCGCCGGCGTTTCAATCTGTGGGGCAGATCAGGTAATCGATGAAGTGCTTCAAACGGGATGCAGTGGACACCTACCTGGTCGCCATTCATGCGGTTGACGATGGCCACACACACGACGGCGGCACGTATTCCCGCTTGGTTTGTGAGAGCTGCGAATGCGGTGCTCTCCATTTCCATGTTGACCACGCCCATCTGGGAGATTTGCTGGAGGAAGCACATCTTCTTTTGAGGATTGTATGCGCAAAAGGCGCCGTCCAGCCGCGATTGTCCCTCGTAGAAGTCATTGGCGCAGAGTGTCTTGCCCAGTACCGTATCATAGCCATCCTCGCAGGGATTGGATAGCGCTATAAGCTCCTTGGCCAGCTTTTGATCCAGCACGGTTGGCCGTAGCTTCGGCTGTGAGTGCACGACCACTTCGTATACGGGCCGCAATTGGCCGTCCAGTGCCTGCGATGTGATCACCAGAGTGCCGGGCTCCACGCCGATGCCTCCGCAGGTGCCCATGCGAAAGAAGACCGGATCCTGGCACTTCGCATGATGCACGAGCTTAATCAGCTCGTGCAACACTATGCTGATTGAGGGGCCGCCAATGCCGTGGCTAGCGCACAGCACGGGGCCCACCTTAAACAACGCATATCGATGGCCATCCGCGGATATATTCCTTAGCTTGACGGCCGGGCTCATCTTGAGACCAATCTCGCTAATGATGAAATTGGCGAACTTCTCCATGCGGTCCTCCGTGCCGCCCAAACACACGAACTGTGAGCATGGCCGTCAGTAGACACAATTCGATTAAATAAGATTTCAACAGCTTACGCGCACATCACCAAAGACCTTCGGAAAATCCGTTGAGTTCGTATCCAAGTTGATGTGATAGAGGATATCTGGATTGAGGCACTCAATGTACGGGTTCAAGTTGCACGTGCACCAAGTCGCCTCCTGTGGAATATCGGTTTTGCTGCCCTCCTTGATGTACCTTATGAGCTCTTCAATCCGCTTGTTTTGGGCATTAACCATTGCTGCGGATCTGCATTATGAGCATGGATCAACGGACACCGAAGGACGATACCCACCTTTTAGATCGCAAACGTTCTTGTGCATATTCTTTTGACATTTGTCTCCCATTTTCACCAATTGATTGGATAATATACTTTTTGAATTTTGAGTTTTGCCAATAATCAGAATTTGGAATATTTTACATTAATTTAAATATTCGAATGACTTTTCCATTACTTAGATCTTAAAAAAGTAAATTACTTGAAAAGTCTTACAGTCGGAAAGTCTGGCACTTTAATTATATTATATAGATCATATATCAAATATATTTGGAGACTATACTATAAGTTGAGCAGATGCTTAATGTAACGTCCCACAATCAAAAACGGATGCTGCTCAAATTCATGCTTTTGCTCCATTGTAATAGTCACCTGTATTAAAATGGAAAATTTATATGAATAAATTGTAAAAGATATTTTTAAGATAAGAAATTGATATGAATGCCAATGAAGACAAACAAGTCCCATATCATGTGAGCTCAGCTTGAGATCAGCATCTTGGACAGTTAGATAATGTTTTATATGTATATATATATATAATGCATGTTCAGTACACACCTGATCGCCGTCCAAGCGATTAATTATTGCCACGCAGATGCAGGCAGCCTTGACCTCGGCCATTTTGGTCAGTGAGGAAAACATGGTGGCCTCCATTTCAATATTGCGAATGCCCAGGTCGTACGCTTTCTTCAGGAAACTCATCTTGTCCTCTTCGGTGTATTCACACACAGCGCCATCGGTGCGTCCTTGACCTGATTAAAGCACGTTTAGATAGATAATATAATAATATAATATTATAATACAATATATACCACTGCTCACCCTCGTAGAAACAGTCTGTGGCCATGGTATTGGCTTTTATGATTTTGAACTTATCGTTGGGCTGTGCGCCATACTTTAAAATGGCTTCGATAATGTCCGGTGAGAAGTTGGCGGGTCGTCTCACGCGCTTTCCCAAAATAGGCTAATCATGGGGAATAATATTTAGATCACATTAACAATAGCAAGTCAAAGCAATCCAAACTATTCAAACAGTTGGTATAGTAAGAGTATGAGTTAATGCTTTCTGATCCCAGCTCAAAAGCTGAGCATGAAGATGACTTCCGGTTACAACTATGTTGAGTAATGTAATTCAGATACTTACAATTTCATGCACGTTCTCTAAATAACCATTGTAGGCATTCTCGGTGACAACGACTGTGCCCGGCTCTACGCCTACGCCGCCGCATGTGCCGATTCGCACGAACACCGGATCTTTACACTTGGCATATCTGACCAGCTTTAGCAGCTCGTGCAGCACCACCGAGAATGTTGAGGAACCAACACCGTGGCTGACACACAAAACCGGTCCCACCTTGTAGAGTGCATAACGCTGTCCCTTCTCGCATAGATCGACTGGTTCGCTATCGTCAGCTATCTGAAGTATAGGCCGCAAATATTTTGCCAGTGCCTTCATGCGTTGCGCAGTGCCTCCTGCGCATACAACCTGTTTGAAGAGGAGGGTTTAAGTGTAATATTTGCAATCATATAGTAGCTTTAGCATAGTCTACTCACCTTAACATCGCCAAATCGCTGCTGAATATCGATGGCGTTCTGGCTGTCGGTCACATTAATGTTTAAATGATACAGTATATCAGAACTCATTTTATCTAAATGAGGATTATTCAGTTTGCTACTGTGGATTGATAAATACAATATTATACAAAAATAACTTAATATTATTCGAATTTGCACTTACAACGACATGTGGTTTCCTTTTCAACTGATAGCGCTGCAAGTAGAGATTTCCGAGAAGTTTACAGTAATTCTGCAGGTAGACCCGGTAAGAGTGCCTTGACCCCTGTGACGAGCTGATATTCCAATCATTTTACATTTTATTTATACATATGAACATAAGCACTAACTCTGCTAAGTGATCAAGAATATACATATTTTATGGGCTCTGCCACGCCTCCTTCTGCCTGTTACATACATTTTCCGGAAACCGATGTCAATGGCTCTAGCGTACATATAAACAATGCGTTTTACTTTATGCAGATAAGATCATTTAAGTCAGATTTCGATGCACTTTTCAACTGAATTTATCATAAAGTCAATAGATGTAGTTGCCGCTCAATTATAGAAATATAAGCCGTATTTTCTTCGTATATATGTAAGCATATATTTCTTATATAGAATATGCTGGCTCCGGCAAAGATAAGAATTGATTGTTTCAGATTTACTGTTTGGGCACGTAAATTACTATAATTATTTTGATTTCAGAATCTTTTACGTAGGAAAGTCTTTATATATATGTATAACTAAATAATTAAATTACAAACCGAACAATATTATTTATCAAGTATATGTATTTTTCTTTCAATTTTCCGCAGCGTGTTCCGATCGCGATCAACACTTTTCAACGACTAAATGCTCTGTGAATAAATTAATATTCAACCCGCGTTTGCAGAGCTTTTCGTTTTCCAGAGGCGCACGATGTCAGATACTCCAAAAGCTCCACACAGTCAACAACTACTAAACATGTAAAGCTTGGGCAGTCGCTGCCGCTCTGTTTCGTATTTGCTCGGCAAATATTGTTGGATCTCCATATCAGTGGCCACGAGCGTTCGATCGAAATAGCGGATTTCTATTTATGGTCCCTCTTTACACTGTTTTGCACCACTGTTTGCTGTATTCTCTTAAATATATATATATATATATATATATATATATATATATATATATATATATATATATATATATATATATATATATATTATAAATAGATGTTTATGCATATGATCATCATTGATTAAACATAGTTCGAACACAAAGTTTCATTAACTTCTTCAACCTATGACTTTTTCAATTTACATTTTCCCTCTCTCATGTATACAGCAGAGACGAAAGAACAAAAAAAAAAAAAAAAAAAAAAATTCATATATAGTTTACAGTGGGACTCCATTAAGAATCAAACATTTCGAGCTGCTCTTAAGTTCTCATATTTTTAATCGATCCCAAACTAACGCACCTGAGCAAATACGAAGTTTGTATATACCTGGGATTACTACGCTTTGCTGACAGATCACGTTGTTAACTTTCTGCATTCTGTAAACTATAGAACTTAGCATCTTACCCGCGCAGAAAACCTGAAATACCGACAAAAAATTCAAAATAAAATACGTTATTCAAGTGGAGTATTATTTCAGCTGTTTTTTTTTCACGTGTATAATTTGATTCTGTTTTTTTTTTTTTTTTTAGTTTAGAATTGAATAAGAGTAACGTTTGTTAATATAGCTTCATGATTAACAACATTAATTTGCGAATGCGCATAACAAATGTTTAGGAATTACAGTACAATATGGTGTAATAGAATAATTTACGAAATCTTATATTATGATCTGAAATACACACACATACATTGTATATTATATAATATTTGGTTTGCCCCATTTCGATAATGCAACATAACAATTAACAACTTTTTATTTATTATTTTTGTATTGTGTTTTTTTTTATCGTTTGTCTTTTAGTTCGTTATTGAAATGTACTTTGCAAACATCGATGCAATCAACAATAATTTGAAAGTTTTGTATTTTGAAACACTTTACATTGAGTTCGTTTGCATAGCCTTGTAGAGATTAGAGCAGATAGATTATGGTACTTATATAAGAAAATTTCGCTAAGACGAGGTTCATGATTTATGAATGTAATCGAGACAATCTTTTGACTTCCGATATCGGACGACTACCTTATATAGCTCTCCAATGAGAGATAATAAAAATGAAGTTTTGCATGGAAACCATTATGTATGTATTCATATTTTAAAATATATATCGTCTTCTATTCATATATCTGCAAAACCGAAAGTCAATTGTCTACAAGGATATTTCATCTTAGGCAGGCCGAAGATATTTATTTGTTCATTGTTTAACATTACGTTTATAATTTTATTTGCGGTTAGTTGTTTCAGCAATACGTGCAATACGCTTGAGTCGAAATAAGCTAATGAGGATATAAATATACATATATATATTATATATATAAAGTGTGTATACATATATATGTAAGCATAACACTGACATGGATACATTGGAAAATAAGAGCTAAGAACTTAGACCGAACTAAACTATGGAATGTTTAAAGCAAGTTTAAAAAAAAACTTTGTATACATGCGAGTTGGGTTGGCACTTGAGCCAAAGGTAACTTGAAATCAATATATCATATATGTATATGCAATGATCGGGTGCATTTGCATTTGCATTTGGCTGCTAGCTTTACTCGTGGGCCTGTGATTCCTGCTGGACGAGCTTAAATCGCCTCGGCGACTTGATGGATCCCTGATGGCCAAAGAGCGACTTCAGTTGGCCATGCTGTGCCAGCACCTTGCGTATATACCGGGACACCAGGATCTGGGGACGCTGCTGCCACTCGTGCATCACCTCCTTGGGCGCATTGACCTGGTCGCCGTTCAGGCGATTCAGCAGGGCAACGCACACAACTGCCGCCTTGATGCCAGCATGATGTGTCAGTGCTGCGAAGATGGTGCTCTCCATTTCGATGTTGACAACGCCATGGTCCCGCAGCTTCTCCAGATAGTTCATCTTGTCGGTTTCGCTGAACTCACAGAAGGCGCCATCCAGCCGTCCCTGGCCCTCGTAGAAGTCGTTTGTGCACAGCGTCTTGCCAATGATGGTGTCATAGGGATCATCGGGACTGGCCAGCGACTTCAGCTCTCGTGCCAGCTTCTTGTCCAACTTAGCTGGCCTATGAATGGTCTCGCCCAGAATTGTCTGTCGAAATAGGAAAATATTATAGTGGAATCCACAGTCCGAATCCTTCACATTCACTTACAAACTCGTGCGAGTTACGCAGCTGTCCGTCCAGGGCATCCTCAGTGATGATCACGGTGCCGCCCTCAACGCCGATGCCGCCACAGGTGCCGATGCGTATGAAGATGGGATCGATGCACTTGGCATGGTACATCAGTTTGATCATCTCGTGCATCAGTATGCTAACTGAGGGAGTGCCCATGCCGTGGCTGACGCACAGCACGGGACCCACTTTGTACATCGAATAGCGGTACGAATAGGCGCTAATGTCCTGCAGCTGGGTGCCAGCGGGCAGCTTGTAGCCAATCTCATCCATAATGAAGTGTGCAAAGTTCTCCATGCGCTTTGGTGTGCCGCCCATGCAGACGAACTGGTTATGAATGAATTGCAGATGAAACATATATGAATAAAATTAGTTCGATTTTCACGATCAGGGGCATGTGAAGCAAAGACTTTAAGACCGCTAAACAAGTTTTTTTTATTAGTTCTCACTTACGATATCTGATCTGGCTCGGCTATTGATCATAAATTATCGTGTTCGGAATGCAAAGTGTTCTTAAACTGGTCTATAAATATCAAGTTAAAGAATTTTAGCCTTGACTAGAAATGCTAAATATGCATATGAGTTTTCATACTCGTTCACAAAGTAAAGCGAGTATATTGGTATTGTGCAGTGTCCGCGTCTGTCTTATACCTATTCTCGTAAATATATAATTGATATTTTATCCTATCCTCAGAAATAATATTCTAATATCATGCTTATAACGGACTCACCTTAGTATCGCCAAACATCTCCTGCAAATCATGACTCTCGCTGCCCAGCGCCAAGTGATATAATATGTCCTGATCCATAAGTTCAATGTTAGAGTTACGTAGTTTCACGGTGCCATCGGAATATCTGAAGTAATTAAGAAATATATTGATTATATGTCAAAGTAAAAAATAAATCAAGTTACTAGTCTACAAAATATTCACAATCAATGATTATCAGTCATTAATAAAGTGCATGCATAAACAGAAACAGACGGGAAATATTTTAATAAGTTCGAAATGCTGTCGGTATCCCGATAAGATTACAATTTCCGAGAATCGTCGATTCTAAGAACTGCAAATGTTTGCACAAATAAATACGTATATTCGAAAACGTACATATGTAAGTATATATGTATATGTGTTTGTTGTGTATATTGCAAACTGTTTGCAATCAATGGAACAAATGCTTTTACAACTGATTATTTATAACACTTGTGTCGTACAAAAAGTAATTTCTGCTGATTGGTGGTAAATGAACAGAAATTTATTTTTCAGCTGAAAAGTGGTTTATTTAATGAGTCTGAGTCACAAATCCCAATAGAAATAAATGTTACGCTATTTCACGCTATAGTCATCTAATTGAATCATACAAACATTTCATTTTTGAATTGGGCGCTTCAGTGTAAAGGAACAGTGCTGAAAAACTTCCAATTAAACTGCTGCAACACAATGCACCTTACAAAAGCTAATTGCTATGGCAGTCATGATGAAGTTCGATGTTTTACGACTTTACAGAAATGTTAAGAACATAAATAGATACGATCGATCAATCTTCAAACCGGATAGGCTGGAAACAAACATCTTAACAAAATAAACAATCAATGTAGAGCTTGCTGCATAGCACAGCTGATTGATATATAAAATCAATGTAAATTGATATGAAGCCAATGAGCCAATAACTTTGTCTAATATACACATACGCCCTTATGGGCAGCGTCCTTCGATTCATAGCAGTAAAACCGTAAACGTCACTTGATTAGCCTTATCAAGTGCGTCAAACACTCGCCACAAGCAAAAAATAGAGCTGAAATCTTAATTTATTTATGTTTTGAGGCGTAAATTTATTCATATATATTTACTATATGTAAATACATATTTGTAGCGCTGACCTTGATAGCAAAAGTTAAAAAATGATTAGGCTTTGCGTGAAACATCTGATCTTATTAAATAGCTATATATGCTCTTATTTGATTTGAGAGGTGTTAGGTTTATCAGCAATGTCATTAAAAAATTAAGTCCCAAAATTTACGAAATGCAAATAACAGGGCATTCAAAGGTCTAGTTCTAGGTCTCGGTCTCCACGGACGACACACCCACCGAAATAAATGTTTCTCTGTGCCTCTGTAATCTATTTTTCGCTTTTTCGTTTTTATCATTTCTTTTTCCGCCTGACGCGGCTCTCTTTCTCGCATTTGTTTTGTTTTGGTTTGGTTTTTTTTTTTGGTAACCAGTTCAGACTTTTGCGTCAGCTGCCAACTCAGCTATCTCTGAAATTGCGATATTTTCGTTAAATTTGCCTCAGTTGTGGCCATCTTCACGTGAATTTCAGCTGCCGATGCTCTACGGTGAGTCATTCACCTTTGACACAACCAAATGGCAGCCCGCCAATTTTAATAATAACAACATCGTTCAACCCCCGGCATTCGCATTGGCATTGGCATTGGCATCTGCCGATCTGAATTTGTTTTGAGCCGGTTCGTTGGAATTCTTGTTTCTTACCTCGTCAGGCGATATACGTGCAAGTCCACTTCGTCCTTTTCATCGTCCTGCGGCGTAGTGCGGCAGTGCGCCTTAAACTCATGCTCAGTTATGGTGGGTGGCATGATGTCAGCCTGTGCGTGTCCTTAAATTGTCCTAACTAATCAATCGCCTGGCTACTGTGACAGCTGCCGAAATTGTGTCCCCGCACACTTACTCGCGCTCAAGCCAAACAAAACAAAAAAACAATCGAACTATATACTTCAGCAACAACAAACGTATTGCGCACGTTCAGACTCTATGAGATACTAAAAACTTTCGTATGGCGCCGCAGGCTCTTTATAGGCGACGGCCAGCAATGCCGTGGTAGACTTAACAGAGAGCTACCGGTTGCGTTTGCGTCGCTGTTAATGAACATAGGCTGTTAGCAGCCCTAGTTAGTGGGGATGTACGCAGCGATAAGCGATAGGAGCCTAACGGAAGTTCATATGTCAAACTAACAACGCAATATTTTATAAAAATATTTGAATATATAACAACACATACGTCTTCCAAATGTGTGTAATGTTATTTTCAGTTTTGTCATCATCCATCATACGTTGTCTGATAAGAATAGGCTATGCTTGCACATGTCTCATCTTATGTGCAATTGATAGTAAGTAGTTTAAACTAGATTAGCACACATGCATAACTCGTTTGCGTAATTTACCGTGTACAATGCAATTGAATTACACAATTCAATTGCAATTAGATTTGAGTTTGTATTGAGTGCTGAGCTTAAATTCAGTGTAATACAGGGTGTCTTAGCGCAAAGCTTCACTCGAATGTGCCCCAAATCTTCGCACCATAAGCAAAATATATGTGAATTCAAATCGGGGTTTTTTTAATGAATTTTAAAGCGTATGCAAACCGGTCGCTGATTTCAAATTTAATTAACATATTCAACTTTGATATTTGGCAAAGAGTTTGCCGCAAATTAAACATCATTTGCATAGATATATATTAATACAAATTCATTTTGTTGCTGGCATTTTGGCAAAATGTTGACTTTTCTTGGTTTGAGCTTAATTTCTGCAGCTCCCTGTACGAAGTTATGTAGTCCAATGCTTATTTACTGTCGGCATCACTAAAATCCAACTGTTTTGTTAACAGTGAATTCCAAAACCATTTAATGTCTGCGTCATCGTCTGTGGCTTTTATTTATTTCTTAAGTCACATCATATACATATACATATATGTATATATATTTCAAACAGACATACATGACTATGCCAAACTTTAGGTGAAATACGAATACATAAACACAGACGAAACGAAAAAAAAATAAATAAATATGCTTAGCAGCAGCAAAAACAAAAACTTAGTGAACGCGCAGCAAAAAGGGGGCTCGACCATATTGTTGGAAATGGAGAGAAATACAGAAACAGAAAGAGAGAGAGAGAGAGAGAAATACTGAGTATGTGGGTAAGAGTTAGTCAGAGCATCTGGTACAATGGAGCTGCCGCAGCTACGTGCTCTGACTCGCGACCACAGTTGGAGGTCGTTTCATGAGTCCAGTTGGCCAATTGCTGTTTGCTTTTGTGGAATTATGTTTAAAGTGATTCATTACCATTGCGGTACTTTAAGATAGCAACAACTTGCATTAGCCGAAAAGGCTAATTATGGGCTTCGGCTACTTTAGAAACTGCCTGAGTGCTTTACTGGGGGAATAATACCTTGATGATAATATATGTGTATATTACAGTTCTATAATAATAGTTCCATAAAATATCTAAGCTAGTCAACTACCACTGTAGCTCTCTGGAAACTCTTCATATATATGCAACAAGCAACAAGTGTACAATTTCTTAAGATTGAGTTCGAAAAATCAAACACTAAAAGTTTTTTAGAGTAAAGAGTGAAAACCCAAACAAAAGCAACAATCATATGGCATTGAGAGAGCCGTTTGTAAAAGAGAAAAGTTAACTTTTACTGTCGCGTGTACACGACTTAAGCGTCTTAAGCACTTTCTTTTCCCCTCGATAGAGAACGTAATTGTTATTTAATGGCCGTTTGCATTGTTTGAGCTGCTGACTGGCTGCAGTTCCTCTGGGCCGTCGAGCCATTGAGTCTCATAAGTGCACTGCAAGCTCTCTACGAGCTGTCAACAGAACGCTCGATAGTCGTGGCCTTGAATTGTATGCGTCGGAGTTTTCCAGTACACAGATTCATGCAAACACACACACATAGCTATACATACATATTCATATGAGTGCTTGCTGCATTTTCCACCCGCGCCCACTGGGGCAGCTGACATTGATAATAAAAATCAAATTTATCATGACTTGGCTGAATAAAAATGAAAGTCTTTGCCAGCTCGCTTGAGCTCTCATTTGACATTACATTCTAGGGGGCTTACGTAAGTGCCGTTTGAATGCCATAAATCACATTGTACGCATTACATTTATTAAATGATACAGACGATGCCCCTAATGCAAACGAATAATGGACAAATGGCCATAGCATTGTGGCTGCCAAAACAGGTGGAGGCAAAGAAGGCCACAGCTGAAGTGAATTTTCGTAGCATACTTTTAGGATGCTCACAGAAATTGCAAATGGTATAGCATTGATATGAGATATTTGACTAACTGTCAGTTATATTACTTATAGTAAAAACTACTTTAATTAGTATATATCAGAGTATAGTATTCCTAGCTCATTCCAGAAACTATATTTAATAACTTACCCGTCATTCCATACCTCAGGAATTCCTAATACAAATCCTACCTTTGCCACACAATTTGCGTGGGATCCACCCTAAGTTGCTTAACTTGCAATTGCAATGCAAATTCCTTAGTTTATGTGAAAGGTCAAAGTTGGCAGAGAAAAGGTGTGTGCGCGTATGATAAAAATAGCTAATAAGAACGGAAAATGAGAGAAGAGAAAGAAACAAATTCTCACACACACTGACTAAAGCGATTATATGCAAGTCCCATGGCACTGGCACTGGCAGGGGCAGGAGTTCAAAGGCAATGCCAGTAAAGCCAGTGGTAACAAATGTCATGGCCTCGTCGTAATCCTGTCAACCAAATTCCGTATTACTCACGCGTCACTGCTGTCAAATTGAAAATAGAATTAAGTTCGACAGGCCGTTGAACGTGGTCAAAATTCAAATACTACACCAAAAGGCCAATCAATATTGCTCAAATTATATTAGGGTCTTAGACGCAGTGATATGTGCATTGTCATTGATGTTGGTATGCGTAAGCAGGGGGTATGATGAGAAGTTCTTAAGACTTACATAATATGTTAATCAAGTATTTGAGTTCTCGATAATTTACTGCTTGTCTTATAATTAAATATAATCAGTTGAACAATGATTAAAGTCAATATTAATAATACATTTGATTTAGCTATAAAGTAAGCAGACTTTTTTTTAACAGGGTAGCTCATAGTTGCATACTAAAATGTCTAAACAGTTTCGGGCTGCTGTGCGTATGAGCAATGTTTGTATATGTGTGTGGCCCGTAGGCGACGCAACATTTGATTATCAATGCTTGTTGGACACTTCCCACGCAGTGGCACACAGACAGACAGACACACACATACACACACACACACATACGTAGCAATAATTGCTGACAATATTGAAGCGAACTGCTTTGGGGCATGCGTATTTTTAGACATCGACTCGACGTGGGCGTCAGGCAGCTGTTGAGTTAATTGAGTTAAGCATTTAACCCGATTTGCTTGGCCAACACCGAGAAGTGTGCTACAGAGTTTAGAGGCGCGAGACGAGAGTTTCTTGTCTGGAATCGCCTGTTATCTTTCAGCTGCACTCTGTCTGTGTAACTATAAACAACTTGCGAAACTTTAGCTGCAGCTAAAAGCTAACGCAAAAAGTTCAAAGTGCACATTGTTTGGCTATAACTAAGACATTGTTGTTGTTATTGTTGTTGCTATTGCTATTGTTTCGCTGGCTTCGTATTCGTAGGAAATTGAGTAAATAAAGTTCGTGCCATGCAATTTAATTTGATTGCTGCAAGTTCTAGCCTAAGTTAGTTATATATACAACATATATTCAGATTTGCGCACTCACTCATCGAGCTCCTCCTCGGACAGCGAGTGACTGTTGGCTGTTAGCAGCGACATCTTGCGGTGGGCGCTGTAAATAAAAAATAAAGCAGAAGAAACTTTTGTGAGTGCTTTATGTGTGAGTGCAAAAAACTAAGGGCTTGGCCGGAATAAAAAAACTTAATGAGCTTTGCTTAGGGCCAGGGCAAAGCGGAGACCGTTTTGACAGCTTTTAATTAAAAACCAGCGATGCAAAACGTCACGCGCCACAAAGGACTCTGACGACCAGCGGCGTGTGTGTGAGTGAGTGTGTGTGTGTATGAGTGTGTGTGTTTGTTTGTTTGTTTGAGTGGCAGGCGTCTGACCACAGCTGGTAGCACAGGAGTGAGGTCCTTGAAAATAACCACAGCTGCTGCGCTAGTTACTCCACCTTGCAGGACTCCCAGCTCTGTCCGTCTGTCCATCGAGGGTAATCATACTCAGCTGCTTTGCTCTGTAGCACAACCTGCGCAAACATGATTCTGCTAGATTGAACACGTACATTGTACGCCAGCGAAAACTTAATCATTAAGCCGTGCGCATCACGCGCTTGAAGTTGGACAACAGTTTCATAGACAGCGAGCATACACTGTAGAGCATCTATAGAGATGACTGAATATACCTGAGTTTAGGTCATAGGCTGAGTGGCAACAGTTGTGTTAAGAGAGCACACATACCCTATACAGCAAGTCTAAAGCGCTTGTTGAGATTATATGCTGAAAGAACATGTTTTTAATCTGCAGGGTATTCGACTAGTCATACAGTCACTATTTTTTCTTATCGCTGCGGCTGTTAGTGCTGAGCATTTGAGTGCCAAAGTTCAAGGCTGCAATTAACGGCTGATGACAGCTGAAGTGAGGCGGGAAATTGGGTGTCATTGACTGACGGCTTTTCGCATATTTGAAGAAGCGAAGTGCTAACAATGCCAAGTGTCAGTTTACGCAGAGTATTTTAGGATATTGTCAATAATGATAGCATACTTTGGGGCGCGTGCTGAGTATTCATAGATATTATTTGAAATTTTTGGTAATTTAATATTCTAATAAACTCAAAAAAGATCTAATAGACTTTTCAGTTATAAATTAAATTTAATTCTGCATTTACCTCTCAGATCTTATATGCCCACCAATTCAACAGGACATAAAACATATTCTTGCCATATCTGACATTCCTAGTTTAATAGAAGCCTAATCAATATTCTGACTTAATTATGCTGTTGCCAACGTGAGCGCATTCATAATGTAATTTGAGCCACATTATTCTTAGCACATACGCACAACTGCTGACGATGCAAACCTGCTCTGCACCAAGGGGCTTTTTCTTCACTGGGTGACCCAATAAATGCGAGCAGCCTTGAAAAAGTTTGCTGAACCGTTCAATGAACATTTGCAGAGTCATCAACGAATGCAAATTTCTCCATTTGTTTTTGTTAAAAAGGCGCAGAGAAACTTTTTCAATTAGTATTATAAGTTGAGCTCAGTGCTGCTGCTGTCCCATTATAATGAGGACCCACATGCCTGGAAACTAACCTTTGGCAGGATAACGAACTATTGATTTTCTTACGTGAAAACTTCAATCGTATATCAAATAGAACCACGAATACTTTGTGTATAAGTTGTGCCAAATAAATACAAATACTGGTAGCTGGCCTGTACAATTCCCAGAATGAAATAGAGGAATGTAAACAAAACAATGTTGTGCACTTACGTAAAGGTAAAAGTTTTGCTTTTGTTCGAGTTGACAGCGGCGAAAAAACGCGCGTAATTTGACTTTTGGCAGCGCGTCCCGTTTTCCTTGCGCTTTTGCTGCTGCTTTGTTTATCTGCTTGTCTGCTGCGACTCACGTGTAACCAGCACAACGTAACGGTTGCTCACCCTTTCTCTCTCTCTCTCTCTGTCTCTTTGCCTAACTGTGTCTCAGTCGCACTCAGGAGTGTAAACACGCACACGCTCGGTAGCACAATCTGCAGAGGCGTCGACGTCCGCTGCGTCGCGAAGTTCAACGTAGACTGACTGAGAGAATGGACGAATAAAAACTCAAGTGCTGCCCGCTGCTCGCAGTCGCTGCGCTGCTGCCAAGCGAACTCAACTCAACTTTCCACAGGAAGCTCGCTGTCATGAAACTCACTCAAACGACGCCAAATGTTAAACAATTGGCAATGTGTGAGCCCGCCAGCTCATTGTTTGGATTGTCGTGCGCAAGAGTAAAAAGTTAATTATAATCGACAAACACGAGCCGACAATTACCACGCATGTTCGAAGTAAAGCACAACAAAATGATTGTATTTTTGCGATGCTCTGTGCTTAGTTTGTGCTCAGAGTTTTCGCTCGCTTTCTATCACATGGCAGCCGAGGTGTAAAGGGGGTGTGGCTGTGCTGTTGCTGTTGCTGTACCGCCCAGACGCTGCGCTGCGCTGCTCACTGCTTGCTGCTTGCTGCTGGATGCTGGCTGCGTGCAACAGCTGCGCAACGGGACAGAGACTCGGCTGTTTCCTCTGCAAAATCTGTCCTTGTCTAATTGTAGAACGGGCCATTAATGCGTTAAAGCGTTTCGTTTAAGCGCCAAATGTGCCGCTTATTGAATTAAGTTTTGAGCTACCGAAGCGTTAACGTTCAGTCAGATTGACCCTTGTCCTCTGGCCCTCGATGCGTATGCGTAATATGCGTTGCGTATACGCCATGTAATTTCAATTCTTTTTTAAACACTTAGTCTTAGGGCTGCTCGTTAAATGGAAATACATTTTTTTGCAGCTCATAAAACAGAAAATGGTTGTATTTTTTTATGCGCCCTGTTCAAATAAAACGATAAACATTCCAGCGAATTTAATATGCATACTTTGTATGTATGCATGAGTCTTTGTTTGCACACATTCGTGTTTATTCTGGCGTTCCGTTCATATATTTGGGCATTTGTTTGATGAAATATGCACATACATAAATACATATATATTTTTGAAGAATATGCTGTTTTGGTTATTTTTTCCGAAAATAATTAAATAATGAATACATTGTTTACATAGTTTAATATCTAAGAAATTAACTTCGCTTTACATATAAATAATATAATATTAATCAATTGTTACGCTACGAATTTTTTCAAATTAATATTCAAAAATTTGTTTTGAACATATTAATAAGTTTAAACAAAAACAAGTAAGTGCTCTAGTATATATTACACGAAACTTCGCTATGTAAATAGCTTTTTATTATGTTTTCTAGTTAATTTATACAAATTTTATACCTTACTATAAATAACTAAAAACACAGCAATATTTAAGCAACTTAGAGTTAGAACTGAAGTCCAAGTGCTAGTCGGGCTTGTCTGACTTAAAAATAGCCTTAACGCATTTACAGACTGCTAAAGTCCATGATATTTCCACATATGAAGACTTGCTTTGCTTATGCTAAATTATCGTTGAATAATTAATAATATTTAAATTTAAAATATATTATATTTACATTAAATAAACATTAAATGTATAACTTTTACATTTTCGCTTAAAATACTTAACTATTTTAGTACTCACCAGCAGACAGAGGAAGAGGAGAAGCACCGCGCTGACCACCAGAAGATGAAGAATGCTGCACTGGACGACTGACCACCAGAAGAAGAAGAATGCGACTGAAGCTGCGCTGCAGCAGGCTTGCCTTTATATAGGGCAGCGGCAGCTCCACTCAAGTCAAGCCCTACTCGTGAGCATCCTTGTGAGTCAGTCTTCACACTCGATCATTGGGCGACCAATCACAGCTCTTTCTGCTGCTGCTGCTGCAAGAAGCAGCTCTTCTGATCTTCAGCTGCCTTTATATAGGGCAGCAAGAGTACCACTCGAAGTCGAGCTCAACTGTTAAGCCTCTCTCTAAGGTAGCGTAAGCTAAACTCTCTATCGGTTAGCGACCAATCAGAGTATTTTCTGCTGCCTCTGCTGCATACATATATATGCAAACTAACATCTCCTCTTCAAAACCTTAACTCTTTTTCAACTCTTCTTCTTTCTGGTCTATTGATTAAATTTGAACGTATGTGTATGTGTACATACAAAAAACTAAGCTATCTTTCATCTTTGACTCCGACAAAATTAAGTACATGCTTTCTACGATTTTTCAAATATCATATGATCTCATGAATTCTATCGGATATGGAGAGAGTTTCAACAAATTTTATTGGAAACTCTTCATCAGGCAGATATAATGGTCTCTTCAAACATTCCCAATGTTTTATTTACCCAGTCCAAACAAAATTAACAGTAATGAGTTATTTTGTTTTCTAGTTAACTTTCCCATGTAACTTTAAGAGTATTTAAAATTTGTCGGAATAATTGGCCAGATAATTGCGAGCGTTTACTGACCCGTGTGGCTGGTTAACTATGTCGGTGACTTTGATTTGACATTGGCATTCAAATTTTTCCGAGACTCATTTTTGTTTATTGTTGTATTTCTGGTCTTCCCTTTGCTTCTTCCCCAAACAAATGTCCACATCCACGCCCACGCTTTCGTCACGCTTCAAAGGCTGCCGGACGGACGGCGACACCGTTATGGAGAGTAAATACGATTTACGAGGCGATGGGCTTGACGTACATTTATCTAGTACTTAAAGTTAAACAAATGTATTCATGTATGTGGAGATGTAATACAAATAAGAGACGGTAGTCAGTGCGAAAAAGAAATCATATGGGATGTGCGATAGCCGGAAAAATAGTCATACTTGATTAAGGTTAACTAAATTGACTTTTATAAGGCTTAATTAATTTATCTAAGCTGTTAACGTAGGTCATTTTCATAACTACAATTCCTTTAAATTTATTTATTTAGCTTAAGAATTATATTTTCTGATAATTTTGGAATTTATTGGTAAATTAATACTGTAGATTGTGTGTGCTCATGAAAACATATGGGGTTAAGCTTATACATTTCTTAAGGGATCTTGAATATTTATTTAAGTCCAAAACAATTAATATATATATGTTTATATTTATTGTAGTTTAGAAGATTTTAAAAAGTTTACAAAGAAAAGTTTTTATATATCAATTCAGCACATTTTAATGCTTTTAGAGCTCTTACTTTTGTCTTTTCTGTTCTTCTTGTTATTTATTTAATTTCGTATATTCAAGAGTTCGATTTGTCTTCCATTAACAGAGTATTGAGTGCACTTTTGGCTAAACAAGTTTCGTTTCTGTTTTGTTAGCCTAATTTGTTTGCCATTGTTTTCGTCGAAGAGCTCCGACAAGGGCCACGCCCACTGAGCGCTTATCCAAAAGTGAAAGCGTGAAGCATTGCTCATACTTCGCGTTGCCAACATCTTACGCCTAAGCCGATAATAAACAGGCAACACGCTTTAAGGATCTCGAGCCCTGTGACAGCTAATGGTATTTCATTTATTATTTAACAAGTGAAAAACGTGCAGGAATTCGTGTGGCATGTTGTCATGCATAACATATATGCAGAGCATAGATATGCGTATATATGTATGTATACATATATTCCCAATTTGAGTTATTTCTGTAGGTATAACTGAGGCGTACAATAGAGCTTGCCTCAATGGAAATCAATAATACGGTCTGTTGAGCAGCTGCAGTTGATAATCTCGACTACCCATAAATCTGTTTATGCAAGACAATTTAATTCGAGACACATGGGTCCGCAAAGGACATGCATATATATATATATATATATATATATATATATATATATATATATATATCATATATATGTGTATATATTCTATACATAATACATGTTTCTTATCCGCACTTGCAACTGTGCATGTCGTGTCCTGTCCGTTAACCTGACACATCGAGTACTTGTGCTGGGTCGCATGTTGTCCCAAACGGCGACGTCCGCTGCGTTGGCCAACAACAACAAATTCGTCTGGAAAAGCACATGCCATGGCTCGCCACCACCGCAACCACTTTTTGTGCGCTGGGACTACACCATCCTAGTTGGCCACCTGACTGCGCATCCGTTACATAACCCAAACAGTTCCTGCTTGGCCCACCAATAATTGCGCTCACTCAGCTGGCATTCTCTCTGGCTGCCTCTTGCTCTCTCCCTATCTTTCTCTCTCTCTGTATATATTTTTCTCTATGCTCTGGTATTTTTCAAAAGAACGCTCCACCATTTCCATTGGACGAGAGTGCGTTGAACTTGGCCCCGTTTGAACAGAGTTGGCTCAAAAGTTTGAGTGAAACGTTTTGGCAGCCGAAAATTTGTTGGGCATTTGTTTGGGGCTCCAACGCTTCATCCCCGTCAAGTCTGCGACAATGTCACCCAGCCACCCAAGCTGGTTCCCCAGGGAGGTGTCAAACAAACTGCGTGCGTTAATCTTCTGGGGGCGGCCTGCGGCAAGCGGAATACGGAATGCGGCTAGGCGCACCGTGGGGCTCTTTTCCATAATGGATTTAGTCATAAGGACTAACTGGAACAAACTGAGAGCTGATCATTTAAAACATTTACACCTTGTTTAACGGAAGCTGTAATTGCTGAAAATCTGTTTAGGAAGTGGAATCTCAGTTAATTTCATTTATTAAGGCAATTTATTTATAGTTTGTGAACTAGGTTGAGTTTGTGTTTTGAGAAGGTTGTTTAGTATAAAATATATATAGTTTAGCGTAATTGTTTTACGTACTCTTTAGTGTAATTCTAAGTCTCTAGATTTATTTCACATTAATGTAATCAATACAGAGTGTCTGTCTTCCATTATGGATCTAATCGTAACTACGGACTGGAATAATCATTTAAAGCATGTGCAACCTACCTTAAGCTGAAAATTTGTTTACGAAGTAAATTTTAGTTAATTTTATTGATTAAGTTTCACAATTTCTTTTATATACTATAAAGTATAGTTTAGATTGAGTTTGCCTCGCAGCTTTTATGGAGACACATGTGATCCATTTGGGGAACAGCTGCTTAATATCTCATAACCAAATATTCTTATAATCAGAAAACCCATTGATTTTCGTTATCCAAGAATAACGATATTAAGAGAAACTAAAAACTAAATACATAATAGATACCATTCAGGACACATCCACCAAGCAAAACAACTGCCATACATATCATCCCCACCCTCTAGCACACGTATTAATATTTAACACCTCACACATTCCTCAATGCAGACTAAGGAGAGCGCAATTTGTTCATTTACCCAACCGCACACTCCCTCTCAAAAGACTTCGGACAGTTACATAATTAAATACCATCACGTTTTTCTAGACCCTTGACCATACTCTTCTCTTCATACAGTCACACTCTTCACTTCTTTTTATCATTGCATAAAAACCATCAGACTCTACGTCATTGTCATCATACGTCCATAAAGTTAATTTTGAACTATTCTATTTATATATTGACTTTCTCAGCAATTTCATTATCTCTAGATTTATTCTAAATTATTTACTTTTGATAATACACATTCTGATTCCAATACATATTCAAGTCGAGGCTTCATTTAATTTGCAAATTAAATAACTTGCAACTTGACTCAATTCCTAAAGCTTGCGTCCTTGCAACGTTGCCATCCACTGTGCAGCCCATTAGCAACAAATAAGAAGGACGCAGCGTCCATTTGGAAAGCTGAAACTTTGTGCGATGCGCTCTAACGGTAGACGGCGTTTGTTGTTAATTAAGTCAAGATAAATTGGGAAATGAAACTCGAGAATTTATTTGGTTTTTAAAGATCATATTTACTTCAATCACAGCACAGAATACAGAGAAATTTTATTTAATGGTTTCTTTGTAGCTTGAAAGGAAATACGAAACGAAAAGCAAGAGGAAAAACTATTTCAACTTGTTGGTTGTGTGTGAGTGTATGTGTGAGAGTGTGTGTATGTGTGTGTTGCATGTGGTGTGAAAAGTAGAGAAAGGCTTTTCTGATTGCCTGCGTGGGTGCAGTCAAAGGAGGCAGCAGCAGGCGCCGCTGAGTAATTGAAAAATTTATTGATATATTCCTCAGAGGGTAAAGGAAAACGAGAAAAGCAAGCAACAGAGGAAAAGCAAAGCTTAGGGTAGATTTTCATTGGAAATGTGTTTGATATTTTAAGACTTTAATATTTGTTGACATGTATTTGGAGGGGTCCTTTTTTTGTATTTTTTCTGTTGCAATTTAGTGCAAATCTCAAAGTTTCAACACACATCTAACATCTATAGTTTTGTTTTATAGTTGTTAATTTGAATAATTGTATATTTCATATGTATATATATAGATATTTATATATATAGTATATGTAGATGTATATAAGTTGCATTTATGTATACGTTACGCTTTGTTAAAACACAGTTACAGTTGCTAGTTACATTTGACTTGGTTCTACACTTATATCAGGTTCGAAATGATTTATAGTTTTTCTTATATTTCAATTTTGTTTTTGTTGTTTGTGGTACAGCAGTTTGAGTTGAGTTTTATGATTGTTGCCAGTTGCAAACTAAAAATATGTATAATAAGCTAACTAAAATAATTGAAAATCATACAATTAACAATACGAATTTACAAATATTGATTTCATATGGAAAACCAAACCAATTATAATCTCAAGAGTGGGAAACTTATTGTCTCCATAATAATTAAAACGAGGAACTAATCAAGCACTTAATGCACCTATTCGAAGACCTTTACTAAAGCCTAGTTAGCATATCTCTGAAATTTACGTTATCTTCAGTTTAGGCTAGGAGGTTTTGTATAAAATATATGATAAATCAGCCTTCGTCCCATTGACTAAAAGTTGCCTGCGCCTCGGCTCTTTGATCTCCTTACGGCTCCTTCACCATCTTCTCTCAGTACTGATAGTTGTGCGGGAAAACGGCGCGTGCGGGCAAATAGCAGGGATCGTGCTGGTTGCGATAGCGACGCGCGAGAAAAACGGCCAGGACCTGTTGAAAAATGCGAAAAAAAAATTAAGAAATTGATAAAAAATAAAAACAAATAAAAGAAAAACTAAAATATCTTTGGAGTTCCAAAGTTTAAATATTCTTGTAGGTTTTCATTATGCAAAAGGTTTATTTTGAAACGGATTATTCTTGCGGAACTCAGAACATCATTTGATATGATATGTCACATCATATAGTCGTTAAGAACTGTATATGATAGTAGAGAACTGTAAGGATTAAGTAATCAAAACAGTTATAATAAGTAATAGAAAAATATATGATAGAGTAGTCCCGCTTTAGCTAAGTCTCGAAGGTACGCTTTGGTTAAAATATGATATGTGATTGAAGGATTCTTTAACAGATAGTATACGGCTCCTTAATTATATATTTTTGAAATATATACTCAATAGGACAGAAACATAGTATCGGACACGACTGTAGAACCTTGTCTTTGATATTGACTTGTTTGATAAAAATAAATAGCTTCTGATAATGTCCTCTACAAGCATATAAACTACAATAAAATCAAATTAGAAATCAAACTCTAAATATATAGAAGATGAATGAATGTCTCACCATATGCGTTAGCCGAACTTATATTCTCTAAGATATTTAACATTTACGTCGCCAAAGACTTTGTTAGTGTATAAAATGTGTGTGTTGGAAATATGAATGTATGTGTGTATATGTTTGGTTCGAAAAACCCTTGCGATAAATTGTATATATATGTATGTATGTATATATAGAAGTATATGTGTATATGAAGTATTACTAGAGTTGTAAATGTATGTATGTATGGCCTAATGCATTACGTACTTAGTTCATTAATAATATATGTATATGTATGTGTGATTGTGTGTGTTATGCATGCGGTTATGTATGTGTATAAGGTAGAGATGCTTGTATATAAATATAAATATGTATCTATATAAGGTGTAAGTGTGTCTGTGTCAGTGTGTGTGTGTGTGTAGGTATGTGGGCTGCCTAATAGCACAGCTATCCACAAGGTTGATCTAATAGACCCACGATTGTTGCATGAACATGAAATTTACATTTACATTGACATCAACTTTCTAGTGTGGCGACACACGCGATTTGAGCGCTTGTGCATCTGCAACTAGTATTTGTTTATAATGAATATATATATTTTTTGTTTGTTTTTTGTTTTTGTTTTCTTTTGTTAATTTTTGTGGGTTAGTTGTGCAATTTAGAGGAAGGCGCTGGGCAAGCCACGCGGATCCTTTTGATTGCGATAGCGCACTGTTAGCCAAACACCAACGAACTGAATGCATGTCATTGAGAAAGTACAATTGCAAGAGATTACAAATGGGGCCGAGTTTAGGGCAGCTACGAGACACTCACCTCAGTGAAGCTGAAGAAGATGCCCAGTCCGCCGCACAACTTGAATGCATAATTGATTTTGTCCTCCAACAAGGGGCCGCAGGGTTCGCAGTGGCACAGCGGATCCTTCGAATTGACGCAGCACTCTCGGTTAATTATCTCGCAGCTGGGCTCCTCGTCACCGGTGTTGCTGTTGATGGTGGTGGTGGTTGCATTGAAGCCGCAGCAGAGGAAGTTGTCTTGAACCTGCTTGCGCAGCTGGGGCGGCACCGTCTTCCAGCCATGCTCGGCGAACTGCTGCTGCTGCACCGAGTTGACGGCCAGGCACGAGCTGGCAATGGAGAACTGAATGAGGAAGAGCATGAACAAAATGATCATGTACTGCGAGAGGGCATTGTGTTAAGGGCAAACCAAATCGTGGAGCTGTTATCTCTATATGAAAGCAAACATAAAAGTTATCAGTGAATATTAATATTACGAGCAGCCTGGACGATAAGCTGCAGCTGACGCAATTGCCAAATGTACGGAAGCCAAAGCAAGCTAATTAGTCGAGTAACTTGATTCACGGCAGCTGCTACGTCACACACACAAACACAGGCTCACTCACACACACACGTTCGCACGTATGTATTTGTGGAGGATTTGTTGTGCTGTTAGAACAATGTCAGTCCCATCGACATCGACATCGACGTCGACATACATTGACCTTCAGCTTTGTGGTTGGCGGAGCGCACTGCACACATCCTGCACATTTGCATACACACACATAGTTTTCATTGTTGGTAAAAAGGATACGAAGAAGAGCATCACTTGATGGTGCTTGACGGCGCCAGCAAGGCCCAGCATGGATATACAGATGAGTATAACGCCGCAGGCGAGGATTCCTCCGACGATTGGCAGATTTGTGACAACGGAGGCCGCCCGAGCGTAGACCCCAACGCCAATTAGCAAGAAACCAATCATCTGTACAACAAATTATGCAAAACAAGAAAATTACAGTTGCACCATAGATACAAAGAAATGTTTTTTTTTCTGTGTATGCAATACTAAATTTGCATATTGTTATTTCTAGTACTTACCACATATAATATGTTAAGCGCAATAAGCGCATTCTTCGAGCAGGTAAATCCCCCACACATTTTGCTTGCCTTGTTAATTTATACTTTATGTTTAATTCTTAAATTTTCGAAAAAAAATTTGCTGGTGTTTTTTGTTTGCTATGGCGCAGGTTTCACTTTCACTGTAATACACATACAAAACGTACTAAATAAAGCGCAGCAGATATTAAAAAAATGGACTAAAAATTACCTGAAATGTGAACCAGGAAGAGATAAGAAGAGTAGCCCATGAGAGTGAGAGAGATACTGCGGAAGAATGAACTGTGTTTTGATGATCTGGCAACACTGTGGCTAAGTTATTGTGAATTTTCAATTTGACTTGCTAAACAATTTGAATGATTATAAGTCATTTCGATATAGTTTAATAAAATTATATAACCTATTGCTATAAAATTATTGGTTGACAGCAGAAAATAAATTGTAGAAAGACATTTTCTTATAGTTGCTATATGAGGTAGCCGAGTTGAAAGTTGGTTGGCAACGCTATATTTAGTGGTTGGCAACACTAAGTGCTAGCGAATAACTAAACCAGAATTTGACAACGATTTTTTATGAATGAAGTAATAAATTAGATTTTTAAAGTGAAAATAGAACTTAAATCAAATCAAACTGATAATTAATTGCGTTTATAATTGATGTGTGTTCATTTGAGTCGTGCGCGTCGTGCCCCAGTGCAAATGCAACAGAGCACAGGAACAACTATTTCAAACGATGGCGAACAAGTGCCGTTAATTGCATTTTTATGCCACGTAAAATTCCGCGAGTACTTGCAACGGCAACAGGCAGCAGGCAACAGGCACAGGCACAGGCTAAAGGCAAGAGGCAGCAGCCAAAGGCAAACA
This sequence comes from Drosophila meridionalis, assembly GCA_035045145.1. NCBI lineage: Eukaryota > Metazoa > Arthropoda > Insecta > Diptera > Drosophilidae > Drosophila > Drosophila meridionalis. The sequence goes on along the minus strand of JAWNPG010000020.1, from coordinate 11,348,473 downwards.
ACTTCATTGCGTGTTGTCTTGGCACAAGTTATTGGCCTAGGACCTCCGAGCTGGCAATATTTGGCAACAACAACGACGTACATAAATTTATGGTCAAGCGATAAGCGCCGGCCGGCCAAACCATTTGGCTGCTGCCCAAAATTGGACAAGGAACGCGCGTCTCGCGCTCTTAAAGCTAAATTTAGTAGCTGTCAAAGCCATCAGCTGGTGCCGGGCAACACCTACAGCTTTAGCACGCAAGGAATGCCACAGGTGAATGTACAAGCGCATCAGTGCTGTCACTGTCATTTAGTTTCCGCCAAATCTAGCTTGCGCGTATTCAAATTTAAGCTGGAAAGGACTTCAGTTATATATTTTTAGCTTTTTTTAAAGCTAGAAATTAATTTTTTATTTTCATTTTGATTTATAGTTTCCGAAAAATATAATTTAAAATAATAGCAAGATTGTGTGTATTTATATAAGAGTTCTCTTTGGGAAATATAGCTCATTCAGCAGAAAAGGGTTTAGTTAAACACTTTTAGCTTGAAGTTGAATTTTGGTTTTCTAATTTTAATTTATATTTTTCGTTAAGTCTAGCTTAAATCTAAAGCAAGATGGTGCAAATATGTATATCGCTTGAAATTGAATTTTAATTTCATATTTTAATATATAGTTTCCACTAAATCAGGCTTAAGATAAAATCAAGGTGTCGTATATTTATAGGACATTTTAGCTACTTTTGTTTCAACTAAAGCCAAATACTTTAAATGCAATCTTATTTTCATATTTAATTTAAAGTTACCGTTAAATCTAGCTTTCTTTTAGCTGGAAATATTTTTTTCAAAAATTTGTTTAATTTTTATCAAATATTACAAAAAGTTTTGCATACTTTGTTATGCTTTTGATTTGCTTTTATTCTTAATTCTCTTTACTACTTTTTTTTTTATCTTTTTATATATTGTATTATAATTTATTTGTATATATTATAGCATATACTGTTGGCTTTACTTTCAGTAATCATATTTTAGATTATAAATATATTACAAAATATAGTGTCTCTGCAGAATTAGCCTTTTTGGCTAAGAGCTGACAGCACTGAGGCACGCGCACGCACACACACACACACGCCCACATACAGCTCGGGCGAAGCATCTCCATCTGGGCTTTGCGTGCAATTGGGGAAAATGCTGAGTCGCTTGACTGTTTGGTCTGGCCTGTGACTTTATAAGGCTGCTGCTGTCGGCCTGTCAGTTGTTTTTAGCCCGGCTCATTGGCAGCTTTATTGGTAGCTGGCTGCATGTGTGTGGCCACTGGCCGCTGGGCATGCCAACCAGGCAAATGCGAAAAGCGAAATGGCTGGCCTGTGCATACCAATCATAAAAATGTGCACAGAACTCGAATGTGGCATACTCGTAAATATGAATCGCAATGCAAGTGCAGGCGGCGACCGTGGGGCTGGCAGGCGTTCAAGCTCGTTAGTCTTGTGGTGCGAAGATGCAAAACGCTTTGGCCGCAACAGCAACAGCAACTGCAACTGCAACTGCAACACTAACTGCTCCTAACTGTCCTAACAAGATGGCAACACATGAAATTAGACTGCCCCGATGCACGTCCGCCGATAGAACTGATCGTGCCCAGCTAAATGCAACAACAACAGCAACTGGCAACAACAACGTCCGCAACATTGCTAAACTAATTAACATATTCAAATATTTGTCGCATTGTTTTGGCCGGCATCAAGTTTCGCGCTCGGCACCAGCCCGGCCAACGTTCTGTGGGTCTGTTTATTGAAAAACCATTTTACGGTTTCATGCTTGGCAGTCATTGCGGCAAAATGCCGCAAAACGCCCTGGCCACGCCCCCCGCTTGAGTGTGATACGATGCGAGCGCATTGTGCAGAGCATCTTCGTTTGGCTTTTTTTTTTTTTTGCCTTTGCGTTTGCTTTTGCGCCCGTTGGCGCTATTTTTATCGCATTTTAAATGGCTATTTGTAGTTGTTCCACCAGGAAGTGGCATAAATTCGCAGCGCATAATGGCTGTGAATAAATTATTTTTCTGGCTAGCTGCCTGACTGCCTGAGTGCCTCTGCCTACCTGGCTGGCTTCCTTGCGCCGTTTGATGCTGATAAGCGGCCTCCAGACGCTCCTCTATTGCGTTGTTCAATGAAATAAAAACGCAGCCAAAGAACAATGCACTGGTTACGTAATCACTTACTGCGATTGTTGTCCTGAATCCGAACCCCAGAACCTGGGCTGGCCGGGCTGGCCGGGCTGCCATGCACCAGAGTCTCTTGTGTAAAAGGAAGACCCAGCCAGCGGCCTTCCTTGTGCAGCCAAACAATTTTCACGCACGCCCTCGATGAAGCCACGAGGAAGATCCCAGGCCCAGGCCGGGCCCAAATTGAATACGCAGCAAACCAAAAGGTCGCACAGTTGCCAACCGTGGCCAAGATCTGGCAGCGGAAGTAACTCTGCCCAGGGTTGCCACAAGATGTTGCATGCTTCAGCGCAAAGGCGAACAGCCCAACTGCCTCGGGAAATGAATGCAATTATTCATTAACTGTAAAACCTTAGAGATTTATTAAAGCAGCGCCGTTGCAAAATATTTCCTAAATAGATCCATTATTATTATTTATTATTCTTGTTCTTTATATATACATTTATCATATCCGCTGAAAGTCAAAGAACAAGATTTGGCATTAGCCTGAGGGCTTGCGCGAACCAACTCTATCAGAATCATAAAGAATCTTTTTTAACTGAAAAATGTGTAATAAATTAATAATTTGATATGATAGAGTTAAACTAAAATATGACTAAATATAAATTTATAATTTAAAAAAATATAAATTAAAAAAATTAAATATTACAATTAACAAAAATAAATTTGATATACACAAATATTAAAATTAATTGAAAACATAATTTATAATTTTTTTTATAATTAAAAGTAAATAAAAATTTGTTGTAAAAAATTTAAAATTAAATCTATAATAATAATTATAAAACAAATAAAGAGCTTTGTTAGCTTAAAAATTGAAGAAAAATGTATAAACATATTTACGAAATATATACATATATAATAAAATACATTCATATATATAAAAGTATATATACAAACAGATCATTTTATTAGATATTTATATATAAATTTATTATATAAAAGAGAAACTGTTTAAAATCAGAATGGTTTTTTTTCGCATGACAAGATTTTATATAAAATTTAAAACAATAATTTTTTGCCCATTACTATTTTCATCACTATTTCTAGTCTTACTCGAACTATAGTCTACTTTATATTGAGGTCTACTTTAACTTTAGAGAATATTTTCAATCTAACACCATAAAAACCATTTGCATGGTCGGTTGTAGTCGACGCCTTTGATAAGGACTTTCCCACACTGTTGTCCTGTAAATTAAGACTTCAAAATGCCTGGGCCGTGTAGCGCAGGCTTAATCTTCTGCCAATGGAATTTGAAGATCAATTTTGGCCAAAACCACATTGCCGCCAGTACAAAATGCTGGCTAACTGAACTATTTTACAATTTCTAATGGTTTTCCAACTGCTTTCGCGCTCTGCAACGGTTTTATCTGTCTGCCAGTTCGGCTGGCTGGCTCTGGCCACTGCCACTGCCACTGCCACTGACTGTGGCTTGGCTATGGCCCTGTCTGGTCAATGTCCTTTGGTCTGGTGGGCCTTGCATGCGCATTGCGCGCACGACGCGTCAACAGATGTTATCCCCACTAGGCAGTGACCCCGGCAGGGCCATAAATTCTCACAGCGTTGCGCCTGCGCACAGCTTCTACAAAATGTTCCAATTTGTATTTTTGCTACAAATTGTTGTTGCTGCCGTTGCCATTGCTGTTGCCATTGCTGTTGCTGTTGCTATTGCTGTTGCCATTGCCGTTGCCAGTTGCCGTTGCACGTTGCTGCGTTGCTGCAACTTTGCCCCCCTTTTAGCCTGGCTGCTCGTTGGGTTCGAGCTGCATTTAATTTAATTTGGCCTGCCCAATTGGGCAGCGCTGCAATTAGAGACAAATGTTTTGGTTGCATTCCTTGAGCCTATTTAAACCCCATGTTCAAGGCAATTAGTTTGGCCCAGCCCCAAGGCGAAAGTAATCAGGGGCGTTGCAGGGGCGGATTGTGGGGTAGCGACGGCTTCGGAGTCGATTTCCCACACGTTTGTTTGCTTAATTAGGTGAAAACTGGCTAACAGCTGTCGGCAGTGTTGCCGTTGCCGTTGCCATTGCCATTGCCATTGCCGCTGCTGTTGCCCATGGGCCAAAAAGACACCGCTGCCTGGTTTGCTAATGAGCAGGACAAGCTGGCGAAAAGAAAAGTAAGCAGGCTCGGCCTCGCTTTCAGGTTGCCAAAATGGAAAACGTTTTTCGTTTTGAAGTGCTAAAATTCCTAGCTACCAAAGGCCCAAGCTATACCCTGTGCCGAAAGGGTAGCATCAGCTTGTCATGCAGTTTGTTTGGTAGAAGAAAGAGAAGAGAGAGTTGTGGGAGAATTGTGAATTAAATATGCTGTATGGCAGCCAGGCTTAAAATGAAGTTGGATTGGTCTAGATGGAATTTCATAAATCTAAAAATATAATTTAAAAAATGTTTTATAAAAAATATATTATTTTAAATCTTAATTCAATAAAAAATAAAAAATATTTCAATATATCAGAAATATGTCGGAAATATTTTTAGAAAATACAAAAAAATAATTAAGGATGGAATTTAGTATCTCGATTGATTTAAAATTGTTTGCTCTTTTTCTCTCAGTGTATTGCTGCTGTAAAATATGACTGGCCTCAGGCCAATGCAGCCCGAATAAGTGTGGGTTTCCCTTGGATACATATACATAACATATATCCCCTATATATATGTATCTATGCCAGATTGGGCATATAAGGTTCGGTGTGCCGATTGAGCCAAATTTCACTGTTGGTCTTTTTTAGCATTTGGCATTTGACATTGCCCATCGTCATGGCAAGTGCATAATTTTTCAATCAATGCGAGCAGCTGTAAACAAACGGCAAACTGTGAAGAAACCAAAAAAAAAAAACCAAAAACAAAAAAAAATGCCTGAAAAAAAAAAACGAGGAAAAACAACAGGCGGCCTGGCCAAGAAATCGTGATGTGGCCAACATGGCAAACGCTTGCGGATGCGCTCTCAGGAAGCGCTGTGCAACAAAATCAGCTCCGTCAAAAACATTTAAATGCAAATGCAAATGGCCATAAAGCGTGAGGGTGTTCAATGCGAGCTTTATGCAGCGATGTGGGCCAAAAGGCGAGCAAAACGTTTGTCAATGCAACTCGAGCCAACTCGAGTGTCGAGTGTCAAGCAGTGTGGGTGTTGCTGGCCAGCTCCCATAGCCTCCGACAGCCTCCGCTCCACAGACGCTATTGTGTTTAGAAAGCTAAGCTAGTCCTGGCAGTCCGGCCAGAGAGGGCGACAGGCCATACCGCTAATTAAAAGACATTGCTAAATGACAAAGACTTAATGGCCAGGTATTTGCATAGCTGTCAGCGCTAATGCCCACACTTGGCCACGTCGTGCAGCCGTCTGTTGCGGCCAGCCACATGCGGTGACGCATACATAGGCACGGCTCTCTGGCTCTGCGGCTCTATGGCTCTGTGCGAAGACCAAATACGCACCAGAGTTGGCCATAAAAATTGTCAACGCTCGACGCGTCGTTGATGCTTTTTTAATAGGGGCGTTTTATTCAAGCCAACGCACGTTGTTCGCTGCAAACACATGCGTTGTGGCACCTACTCAGACACGCTTTCAGCTCTCGTCTGCTCGTCCGCACAAGTTCTTTGCGAACGATGTCTTTATTTAGCACTGAGAGCGTTGCGGCACGCGTCTCAACTATTCGCACAGATCGCTGTGCGCTGTGTGTTTGATTAATGGATGCCGCCTCACCTTCAGCCAGCCGCAGCATCATTGCCAGCTTCATTCTCACCTGCGACGGTTTCAGTTTCAGTGTGAGTTTTTCAAGTCTACTCTGAATTTTTGATCAGCTTCAGCTCAGCCTCTCGTTGCTAATGGCGTGCGTAGCTGAAGCGTTAAAGAGATCGTAAAACGGTTCGCTTAACTCGTTGCTATGTTTCATAATTTGATTAACACTTCTGCCACGTGTGTGTATGTGTGCGTGCGTGTGTGTGCCTGAATGCTCACAATGCCGTGAAATTATTGTAATTTGTTGCCGTTTTAGCATTTCACTTAACCCGCAAACGCACTTGTCATATATCAAGCTTAAGTGCTTTGACAAACAAAACTTGGGGCAATTCGTAACGAGCAGCTGCTTCGTTGCCTTCGGTCTACGGTAGGGTCGCTGCTGTCTGCACTCTGTCAATCCGTCAATCCCTGTAATGACACATTGCCAGCAGCAGCACCAGCAGCAGCAGCAACTGCATCAGTTAATAACTTTATTAGCCAGCTGCTGAATGTTAATTAAGATGACTCGCGCTTTGAAGAGGAATGAATGGGTAGTGGGAAAACTACATTTATCATTATGAATATGTCAAATGTTATCAAACGTAACGAGGCATATAAAAATATTATGAAACCTTAACAGCGAAAACTATATTATTTGTATATATTCATGCCCTGAGCCCATTCCAGGTCCGTCCGTCCGTGTGAACGCTGAGATATTCTAAAGTACGCAACGTAGACACTTAAAGTTTTACATCAATATTCGTGTATACCATACGCTGTAGGATTTTATGAAATTATTTCGATATCGTATCTACTCCTCCCCATATACACATTTGTGCATAATATAGTTTGATCTCTCGAAATTTTGTTCCAGTAAATAAAAAACACATTTGACATTTATAGATGTTTATAGAGTTTATTATGTGTAGAGTTTATTGCATTACTTAATCAGTACAATTTGTTTAGCAAAAGTGTATAATTACTCATGTGTATGAATGGTTCTCTTTAAAATTATGATCCTTAAACTTTAGCCTTTACTTGCTGATGTCTTGCTGATGTGTAGTCCCATGCTAAGCACCTAATAACTTAGCACCTCTCTGCGGCTCGGCAATAAATTAGCAATTAGCAATAAATAAATTAGCAATAAATAGTAAGTTAAGTACAATAAATATAGTTGATTCGAGTGTGTGAGGCGCAGTCGAATTGCAAGAAATTTGACACAAACATTTTGATACAAAATTATTTGGCAAATCTGCAGGAAATGTAAGGACTGCGCCTCCATAAACGTATAACTCGCTCGAAGCATTAATAAATAATACAATCAATAAATAAAATAGTAGGGTAATAGTTATAAATGCACTTCAATGTTTGCCTCAGTTATAGACTTAGACTTTAGATACTCGCATGCCAGAGATTTACACTACACACAGATATAAATATTTTTTTTCTAAAAAAAATTAGCCTAATTTGCGCTAGACAGAAAAATTCTAAAGATTTTCTACAATTTTTGATGCTAAATATTTTGATGTTTTTTCTATGCAATGCGCAGTTTTAAAATGCTGGAATGCAGAGATATATTTATATAGATATTTATCTTTTTATATATAGATATATCCTCCAGTGTATTTTAAAGCGCGCATTCGAATTGCAATCGTTTCGATAAGTGTTCTCTTCTCGATAAAATTACGTGTTAACTAAATTAAGCTTATGCTAGTTTTTCGATTTCCTTTTATCTTTTTTCTTTTTTACGTAGAATTAAACTATGAATTTTTCAAATGATTTTCATGCGTCGCTGCTTGGCGAACATAGATATATATGTGCTATTCAAGTCTCATCGAATCTTTTGAAGCTTTCGAGGCATATTGCGTTTGTTCCCAGCTAACTGTGAGAGCTATCCGATACCCGTCTTAGTACTGCTGACCATAGCGTCCGTTGATGCCGCTGTCGTACAGTTTGCTCAGCGTGTCCTTGGCGCTGTTCGCATGCGACGCGCCGGCCATGCTGCCCGCGGCGGCTGGCGGTGGGCCGTACAATATTGTGGGCGCACCATATGTGATGGTGGGCGTGGGATCCTGCTGGTAGAGATAGCGCTCCTTGCGTGTGCGTCGCTGCACGGTCTTCCAAATGCCAAAGATGCTCAGCTGGGCGAGCAGAAATAGTGAGCCGGCAAAGATCAGACCTGCAATGAACGAGACAGAAAGAGATTAGAGCTGAAAACTGGATTGGGATTAACGGCATGCTTATCAAAACAGGAAAAAGCGAAAGAAGAGCGAATGGCCGATAATGAGGAACCTGTGCAGCAACAAGGAAGCGAACAACGAAACCAACTTACTTAGTTATCAAAGAAAACAAAAGTGTATGCCGCTTGACCTAGTTCACTCGCACCAGTTGCCTTGGGCCTCTACCAATGACCGACCAAGTGACCAACTTTGACAGCAACAAGTTGAAGATCAACAGCAACAACAACAGCAACAGCTAACAGCAGCAACAAGACAATGAGAAAATAAAGCAGCGACAATTTAGTGCATGAGTTGCATATTTCTCTTATATATATACATATATATTTATATATATGTTTATATATAATTTTTTGTATGTCTGGTTTTTGGTTTCGAGTCGATCTTCACTTTTCATGCTCCTACACGCCACACGCGGGGCATGCACTTGGTTCTACACTCAACTGTGCAACATGCCACATAAATAAGCCGCCAACGAGAGACCGGAGATGGTAGATTGGAGTTAAAAACCAACGGCCAATGGACAACAGAGGAAATTCGAAATGCCAATGCCAATGGTAGAAATCGGGTGAAAGTGCCGCCAAAGTGCAGAGCGAACCGTTCGCTTAGCTCGCATGCGTTGTCGTCCAGTTCACGAATTTTTTAGAATTTAAGAGCAACGACGATGATGATGACGATGACGATGATGATGATGATGTTGATGATGGTTACGACGATGGCTTGGCTGATGACTATCACAGATTATAGCTTACATATGCATTCTGTTTTGTTTTTATTGTTGCTGTTGTTGCTGTTGCTGTTGCTGTTGTACATCAAATGCCCATAAAAAGTAAGCGCCGACGGCTTAAAACCAACAAACAACCAAAACTAACCCAAACTTACAAGAGCAACAACAAATAACAACGTTGTTTTGGCTGTTGCTATTGTTGTTGTTGTTGTTGGTGTCGTGGTCGTCATCGTTGTCGTGGTCTGTTGGCAATGACTTTAACGAGTTTCAATAACAAAACGCACGCACTTGAGCTTTTATTTATGTGCTTGGTTTGCCTTTTATCTGTTTGCCTATCTCTCTTGCTCGCTCACTCTTACTGTCTCTTTCACCCCCATAATACCCGGCTGACTGTGCGTATGACCCGCACAGCAACAAAATTATTACAATTATGATAAACGTTAAGGGGGCACCCACAAAAGCAATCAAATGGTAAACAATTTCAAAATAGACTCAAAACCAACAACAATAGCAATAAATACAAACAACAACTTAGAACAATGAACAGCATCAGCACGTAGTTGCAGTTGTGCTTGTTGTTGTTGCTGTTGTTGTTGCGCTTCTTCTTCTTACTTTTGGTTTTAACACTATGGGAACCAGTGCACAAATCGGATGTGCATCATGTTGCATCTGAGATGAAAGCGAGTTTAACTTGATTGGGCACATATTGAAGAGCCGCACATTAGATTTATATTATTCGATGTGAAAGTGAATGAAACTAAGCAGGAAAAGGGACATTAAATGAAAGTGAGACGAGCTAATGCATTGCGTGGTTTGAAATTAGAATTGACTCTCTGATTGTTTAGAAAATTATATTTAAACTGATCTATATAATGATTCTGATTATTAAACAGGAAATTGTAATTGCAATGTGAAATTTTCACTTTTCATAAAAGATATTTAGAGTTGAAATCTCAGATTATTAGTATTATCTTTTAACTGATGTTGATATGTCTTTTAGTATGGAAAGTATTAACTTATAAAAATCCAATCAGAAATATGATGTTAATTAATTATTCAAAAAAGCAGCTGCATTATATTCATGAATTTCTAAGAATTTTCTCTCCAATTCATACTGAACTTCAGGCTAATTGGATGCTGCCACATCAACCCTAATTAAATGTAATAACTTAAACAAAACAAATTTCAAAATAATTGACGTGTTCTATAAACCTCAAATTGCAGTCTTGAAAATTGATCAGTTTAGGCTTATGGCCGAGATTATGGTTATGGCCAGTCAGATTACATAGAGGCAGCAATGCTGCTGCCATGAAGTTATGAAAAATGCATAATTCAAATAAATTTGTATAAATTATGGAGATAAAGCTCGAGCTTTGCCGCTAGATTGATTGCCACATGCCACATGCCACACGCACCGGACTGATGCACGCGCTCAAGCTCACGCTCGCGCTCGCGCTCTCCATCTTCCATGTGTGTGGCAAATGAGCTTAAGCTGAGGAGAAAACCGTTGCTCTAATTGCGGCCAATGAGCTCGACGCGCTTCGCTTTGCGGTGCAGCGCGTAATTGCAACAGAAATTGATGTGGCTGCTGCTGCTGCGTGTATCTGGGGACCAAATGAACCTGGATCAGCAGCAGCAACAGCAGCAGCGGCAGCTGGACCTGCTGCTGCCGGCTAACAAGCTGTAAATTTAACGCTTCAACGCTGCATTTGTTATTAATGCGCCATGTCGAACGCGCATGGCAATTGCTCTACAAAGCTCCACAATGACAACTGCCGTAGCTTGGCGCAGGGGGCGGAGGAGGCGAGGAGCTTGGCTAACTGTGCAAACTTTTCGCGCCGCACGAAAATGAGGCGTGCAGAAATGCGGCAGCAGCAGCAGCTGCACAGCAGCATCTCATCCTGCACAGCTGCTGGCGCGGCACATCTTATTGAACTAGTGACCTGGTCGTGAGTCGGCGTCAGCAGCAGCAGCAGCAGCATCAGCATTGGCATTGGCATTAGCATCTGCATCATAACTTGCTGGCAGAATGCGGTACACATTCTGGACATGAGCCGCATTGGCAGAGAATCCAATTTATTTCTCATGCAGTCGTCAGTGGCAATGATGAAAAATTGATTCATTATCAAAATTAGCGAGCAGCCAACAATGGGCAAAACAAGCCGCTGGCTCACGACGCAGCAGGCAACTGGCAGCTGGCAGGCGGACGGCTGGCTCCTCGCTGCCAGCAAAACGCATTCGCATCCTCAGTCATAGCCATCCGCCACCCGCTGGCTGCAGCAGCACGACGTCAACAACGTTCTCCGCCTTGTCTATGCAAATCAGCGTGCTGCAGCAGCAGCAGCAGGAGCAGCAGGAGGAGCATCAACTTTGGATGTTTTGATTCGCTCTTGATTGGGCATTTTCACAGAGGGAGCCAAACTTACCATAGCCATTAAGACAAGTGAGCTTGTCCTGGGCAACGCCCGCGTAGGCCTTCTCGTGGGGCTCGCCTGAGTTGGGGCTGGCGTCGCTACCGTCCTCGGCCTGGAAGCCAAACTTGTCTGTGATTTGTATGGACTGCACGAGCAGTATGTTATCATCGGCTGGGGCTGAGCCGACATCGCGGCGTTCGCGTTGCCGGCGTGTGCTGACCATGAACTCGGCTGTGAATTTGCAAGCAGTTAGCAGCGTAATGAGCCACGGCCAGAAGCCAAAAGTTAGTTAGTAGCTGAGCCACACTTACCACCATCGGTGCCATTCACAACGGAGCGCTTCCTGCGGCCATAGGAGACAAGGGACTTCAGCTCGCCGCTGGCGCCATCCTCGCTATCGCAAATGACGGGCTCGCAGCGTGGAATGCAGGGCGTTACCAGGGCGCGGAACTGTACCACCTCGCTGGATGGGAACTTGAATGCGTCGAACTGAGAGAGCAGCACCTTGCGATTGTGCGAGAGCTTCTGTATGGTGCCCATGATGTATTGGTCAGTGGGGCAGCCATTAGCATCGATCAACGTAATCTCGGCACTGTCCGAGCCATCCATGGCGACCAGTTCGCGCACAAATATCTCATACGGACTGTTCTGCTCAACGATCTCGAAGCGGAGCGCCAGGGGATCACCGACCTCGGCGATGCGCTTCATGTCGCTGCCGTCGCGTGACGTGATCTTCATAATGACATTCGGTGAATCGATGGTTATCTCCTCGCTAAGCGACGATTCGATCTCGCCAGTGACACCCAGATCCACATCATTCAGCACCGTCTTGTTGGTCAGGTCGTACTGACAGCTGACAGCCAGGCCCAGATCGGAGGAGGTGACAATCATTGAGTGATGCTGTATGACAATATCGTTCATATAACGACCATAGGCGCTCTGGCGCACATTGCACTCGAGATCGTTGTAGCCCATACGGAAATCAAACTCCAGCGATTTGTCGACGCTTACAGAGCACGACTTGGGTGCGCCCTTGGCATAGACCTTGCCGTCGAACAGCTTGGAGGTGCGTATCTTGGTGATCATCTCACCGGAACGGCACTCGATAGACACATTGTAGCAGGCGGACAGCTCATAGGTGGCTGCTTCGGGCACATCCAGATAGGGATCCAGCACGTCCGTCAGCGTGGCGCGGCTGTGATGCGACAGACGGCAGACCATGTCGCCAGTGTCATTGTAGTCATACGAGTGGCATCTGTCAGATGTCAGAGTTGCAACTGTGAGAACTATTCATTTAGACGCTAAGTGCGTCGGCCTTACCTGTAGGGCGAGTTGAGGCACAGATCGCGACATTCATCAATGGTGTTAATGTCCTGATAAACGGAGTCCACTGTCTTCAGAATCTTGCCCGAGATGCGCTTGAACTCGCATAGCTTGCTGGGCTCCTCGGCGCAATTATTCTCCAGATAGTCGGCGCCTTCATAGGCCTCCACACTGTTGCCGGCCGATAGCGTGATGCGATCCATGTCCGAGAGCTCGCAGAGTCCGGAGTGGCGATAGAAGTTCGCCGAGCTGCGCAAGGCAAGAGTTATGAGCGGCAGAGGTGTACGCATTGTGACAGGTAGTAGAATAGATTGAAGGTTTTTTTTGTTCAGAGAGGCGGAGATAAAGAAAGAATGTGAAGATATAGCATTAGGTACAGTGCACAGAATAGAGCAACATAGATAGCTATCGAAGCGAGTGAAGATTTATCTGTATGCAATACTTATGTATGCTAGGTTCTATTGCTACGTTATTTGTTGCCTTATATAGATTAGCAAATTTTTTTTTTATTTCAGACTAAACTAGTTCTATCAATATTCTTAAACGTTTTCTATTTATTTGCCACTCAATCTTAGGGATTTTTTAGGATTCTCTTTTGACTTTTTGATTAGGGTAAACTAGTTCTATTAATATTCTTGTAGCTTTTCTATTTATTTTCTACTCAATCTCAGGGCTTTCCAGGGTTTCTTTCTTAACTATTTTGATTACGATGCCATGTATTAAACTAATTTAAATTGTAGATGCAAGATTTGTTATGTTTAAACTAAAAATATATTATTATCTTTCAATTTCATCTTGACACTGTAATCTATTCAAGGCCAGGGTTGGCGTGAAACCTGTTATTCTTATCTCACTGCCAATTTATGATCACGTCTTCACTATTTAAGCTAAACGAGATACACAAGAAATAATCTCAAAAGAAAATCTAACACTAACTGGCGGACTCTTCTAGTATTTTTTTTATCACAAATCAATGCAATATGTGGTCTTTGCTCTGCTATCTATGAACCAGTTTGCAATTTTGTAGGTGTTCATTTAGCAGCCTAGTTACACCTATGGTAACGCGATATCGTGTTTCCTAATAAACATAACTGGATGAACTCGTATAGTTGATTATGCAATGGTCAGCTGAACAGCTGATAGCGGCATCCTGCTCATCTTGGGGCCGACTTACCGGCATGTAAATTCCGTTTCGCCCAGGCAGAGCTCCAAGCAGTCGCGGCGCGACAGCACCGTCTGACTAGATTTGACATGTTCGGGTAGGCGGTAACCTTGAACGCGATCAATGCACCAGGCCTTGGAGCAAGGACGCACGCCCAAACACGATTTCTGTGCGTAGATCGTGAAAACCGGAAATTGTGAGCGCGAAAGTGAACCTGCAAAAGAGCCAAGTCCAAGGCATTAAATGGTGCTAGTAGTGTGTGAGGTAGTGGTGCAGGTGCTTAAGGTGCGTGTGGTGCGTGCGATGCGTTTTACGCACACGCCCCTTCACTACAAAGTAACAGGCGTTGAGAAACGCAGCAGCAGCAAATGCAACGGCAACAGCAACAGCAACGACAACGGCAACCGCAACGACAACTGCAACGGCAACAGCAACAGCGACAAGGCTGGCCTGAAATTATGCGTTAGCGCAACGCCAATGCCAAAAGCCAGTTTGCAGAATAGGCAAAATCTAGTTTGCTTGGGCCCAGGCCAACTTGGAGCCGTCGTCCGTCGTCCGTCGTCTGTCGTCGTCTCACGCCTGTTTGCCTGCCTGCCGAATCATGCGTAAAACCAAAGGCGTGTTTCGCACTGAGGCTGACGCTGGTGATTTATGCGCCAGCGGCTTGGCCACCACGAACTAGAACTCAATAATTGAATGAATGAGTGGCCAACTAAATTATTGAACTTTCTTTGGCACACAAAACGGCAGCTGCAACGGCAACAGTTGTGCGGCTAGAGACTCCGACTCAGAGTCAGAGATTCAGATTCTCACACTTTCTAACTCACCTGGCAATTTATCGGCGGTCGTCTTGAACAGCACACACAAGCCGGTTTCATAGTTGACAGAACTACAGGACTCGTTGCTCTGACAGGCCTCCAAACAGTCCGTTAGCATCAGCGTGCCGGGTAGGGTATCCAGCATTTTCGACGGTGCCGACAACACGTAGCTGCAGAAGATAGAAAAAATTCGTTTTGTTTTCAAATTATAGTGAAACTGCAGGTGTAGAAAGCGACAAACGAATTTATGTTTGTTTACAAAGCAGATAAACATCTGCATTTGTGATGTCTTCTTTATACCCTACACTAATCACACTATCCCATACTTTATGGTTTCATAAATACCCAAGGTGTAAGCATTAATTTAAATTGATTAATACGTAAATTCTCTTAATCCAATTTGATTAGTCCATGACAGGTTGTGCGTGCCGAAAAGAAAACCGAAAGTGTGGCCAAAGCACAATAACCAAATGTAACGTCATGGTGCCCCCGCATAACTGGCTTATGAGTTGGCCCCTAAACAAAAGACTCAGGCAACGAACTTGCCGCTGTCAGCGCCAGCTGCTGGCGCGTCGAAAGAAAGCTCATAAGCAGCTGCTGTCGGCGCGCTCTCGTGTGCTTTGTGTGTTTTGTGTGTTGCCTGACATCGAAACACACCATGCGATTAGATAAGTCTCGTTTCGTCTATATGGCACGCCCCTCTGTCGACCCCCCACCTACTTGGAGCCAAATAGCATTAGCATTGGCTGCCGTTGAGCTTCAATTCTATGCAAATTGGCTAATTGACTGAAAAGCCGAGACTCGGAAAGAGTTTATTAGCTTCGGTGGACCCCCGTTCGGAATAAAAATAAATAAATGTGAAACTTAATGCAAATAGGGTTTGGGTAAGCCTTATGACACTTACCCGGTAATTATCTCGAAGCCAATCATATCTGGATCGCACTCTTCGTCCGTTTCGGGCGCCTTGTCCGTCTTGGGCTCCGGCTGTGCATCAGCTTGTGGCAGCAGCGGCTTGGGCAGCTCGCTGTTGCTGATCGCGCTGTTGGTGCTGCTGGCCAGTGGGGCCACCTCGGCACTCTGTTCGCTCGTGGTGGTGGTTGTGGTGGAGCTGCTGGTGCTGCTGCTGCTGCTGCTGCTACTGCTGCTCGTTGTGGCAGCCAATGCCGCAGGCGGTGGCGTCACATTGGTGCGTGGAATTGTCTGCTTGGCCGGCTTGACAGGACGCTTCGTTTTGCGCACGGCGTTGGCGTCACTCGCAATTAGGCAGAGCAACAACAGAAAAGTGCAACGGCGTAGAAACATTTTGCCTAGAAGAGAACGCACAAAAACGGAAAGCAAAGCGGATTAGTCGTCGGTGGGGGGAAGTTGGCAAAATGTTAATTAGACTAACTAATTTCACGTTACGCGTAATTTATGTAATTCCTGTTGCGCATTTTATTAGTTGTTGCATATTAGGCTGCTGCGCTGCATGAGGTGCACAAGCAACAACAACAACGACAACTGCGCTGGGCAAACGGCACTTTTTTCTGGTTTTATTTTATTTTATTTTGTTGTGCTGTGCTGCTGAGTTCCTGCCCGTCTCTGGCATATGTTGCACGTAGCGCTGGTGAGTGTGCGCGAGCATTAATTGCTCGGCTTGTAAGGTCTTACAGAGTTTAATTAAAGCAACAGTTGGCTAGCAATGTTTGTGCTTGTTATTGTACAACAATAAAAAGAAATGTTTAAGGCCGCCGCCGCCGCCGCGGGCGAGTTGAAATGTGTGAAATGTGTTGACGCCTGGGAAAGGCAGAGAATCGCTTTGACCCGCAACAAGAGCATCGAGCGCACGGGGGTGTCTGCGTGTAGGCGTTTGGAAATGATATCAAGCTGTGAGACACAATTTTCACTCGTCACAAATTCAAAGCATTTTACGACTATATAAAACGCATCACCAACACATCGACTGCACGAGCAGATTTCTAAAAATTCTTCTCAAACTGGAGCTGCATTGGGTTCTTCAGCCATTTGTGGCTTTCTCGCTTATGCAAGCGTTCATTAAACTTTTTTTTTATGGCTGTCATTAATTTTGGCAAATCCCAACTGCGTGAAAGTGAAAAGTTTGCTCTGATTGCTTGGCAACAGCAAATGCATGTTTGTATATTTATGCATGTTGTTTGAAATGTGTTCACTTTTATGGCCAGCACTCAGTTAACGGCCAATTGCGTGTGTGTGTGAGTGAGTGTGTGAGCTGAGTGAAAAACAAAGAGCCACAAAAAAGTTGAGTAAGGCGCCTGTAGCCGGCACCGGCAGCAACAGCTGTGAGATAATCTTTGCTCATTATTTGCAACAGGCAATCGACACGGTTAACAACAGCAACAACAACAACAACAACAGCAGCAGCAGCTGCAGCATCTGTTAATAAGGGGGTGGCGTGAGAAAGATGTTTTACTAGAATTTCAAGATTATGTTGCTGTGTTACATAATTAATTACGGGGGTGCGTTCGATGCGCCATCTAGCGGCGTGGCATGCAAAACAAGTGCACCGCCTGCCACGCTCACACATAAATTATGAAAGCCAAACAGCGGCTAGTACCGTTAAGTTAATAACATGCCTTAAGACCAGTACTGAAACACAACACACACACACATCCACACACACTTGACTGGAAAAGCTTCAAAGAGAGAGAGAGAGAGAGGGAGATAAAAAGTAATAGGGAAAAAAGTGCGGGCTGCGGCTTTTGGTAAAACTCAGCTGGCACCCTGTTCATTACGGGAACACTCACTTCCACTTGCAATTAGTTCTATGAATGAATTTATGCTAATTATAGGCTGCCAGCCAAGCGGCGTCCCATCGACCGACACGCTTTTAATAACCCACTGGCTGTGCTTATATTTTGGGCAAGATTTGTAAAAGCTTCATTGTTGTTGGCATCACCTGCTAACCCACAAATATAATGAGCCATTGACCGAATGCTTCGTAAAGCGGACAGCGCTACAAGAAACAAAACCAAAAAAAAAAAAAAACGAGGAAAAACTAAAAAAATAATAATTGTATGAAAACTAAAAAACGAACGGTACACACGCATGCGGCATGTGTGTGGCATGCGGTTAGAATCGAATCTTGCGGTTGCCGCCGCCTCAGTCCGGAGGCCTTGCCGCATATTACGAATTTCCATTTGAGTGACCATATCAAAGTCCCCCAACGAGGCGAAAAAAACAACGCAACAAAAACAAAAACAAAACCAGGAAAACATTTTAATTAACATTAAAGTAATTTTGGGTTGAACGTTTCGGCGGTTTTGGATCTTGCGTATCTGGATGCTGGACATTGTTTCGGATTCCGTTGATGTTTTTCCATAGATATGTCTATCAATTTCACTAATTGAACGTTAACAAGCCGCTCGCCTTGGGAGCCGGTAGCTGCCAGCTACGGATTCTGTTCGGCGCATCTATCAATCATGTTGTAAACAGGTCTTTCTTTTGGGGTGGGGCCCAACGTCGATGCCTGCCCGAGAGCTGCCCGATTCACTCGGTCTATTTGATGGGTTATGTGTGCTGGCCAAAGAACTAAAGAACTTGAGCGCAGCATCTAACCCTAGAGATAATCATAAGTGAAGGGTTGCATGGTTAATGGTTTCTGGCTCAATCTAAAATCATTTGATTCGCACAAACAAAAGACTTAGGCAACGAACTTGATGTGATTGATATTTGATCGAGGCCTTGCAATTGTATTGTGAATGGATTTTGTGCGGCCATTAACCCATTTTCAGGCCCATCCATTTTTCTATTTTGCAAACCCCGGGCCGGGGCGGGCCGGGCCGGGCCGGACCGGAGCCGAGTCAAAGTCATTTAAATTGAAATTCAATTAGACTTGCCGACCGAAAAGCCTATCAAATGCAATTGGATTGGACCATTAAAACAAATGACTCAGGCAGCGAACCTGAACCTGCGCGTGTTCAGCAAATCAAAAGGTCTTTAATTATGCACAGCATGCTTAAACGCACTCACTAATTGTTTTTGCATGTTAACTGTCTTACTCGACGATTGTCTCTTATCAATGGAGCATCCGAAATTGAGTTCCACAATTGCAAACATGTTCGAGTTCTTTAGCCATATTTGCGATAGTTTCTTGCATTGTGAATGACATTATCTATAAGCTAAACAGCGCCATTTGCATTGCTAAATGGGGACTCGTTCTGCATCTCTCACTCCCTCCCTCTCTCTCTCTCTCTCTCTCTCTCTCCCTCTCTGCCTTGCCCCGCATAATCGCAGCGCATTTTTTAAATTCTTTTGCATGTCAGGCACATTTGTGTGGGGCTCCCGTTACTTTAGCTGGCTCAGTTGAATAGTTCTTGCCGCTGCTGTTGTTGCTGGCCAATCGCGCTATGTATTTATGCGCTGCATACATTGTTAGTTATGCAACAACAGCGAACAACGAACGGCAACAGCAACAGCTAACAGCTGGAGTCCACTTATGCAGCATGACAACTGCAACAACTTGACGACAACGCAAGACAACAGCGATGGAGGACAATCATTGGCGGGCATCAATGGCAGGCCTACATTTCAATGTCAGCCAAGTGCCCAGCGCTACCAATCAAGTTGTTAACTATGCAAAGCAATAAATTGCAACGGCCAGCAAGCAACAGCAACAGCAAGAGCAACTGCAACAATTGTTATGAACTGAACTTTAAATAACAATCAGCCAAGTGCCGTTAAATGAATGCGACATTGTGTAGCCAAGCGAGGCGAAGCCAAGCAAAGTCACAGCCAACAGGTAAATCGGCCCAGCATATTAATTTACCTCGCGCAACTTAAAGCTGAAATATTTGCATAATAAACGCCAACGCCTCGGCAATGGCCATGGCCATGGCCCCGTCCAGTCCTGGTCTGGCCCGACTCGGCCTGGCCTGGGCTGCCTCCAGCCCTGAATAAAGCGCATTCTCATTGCCGGCAATAAGTTTTAGCGTCAAGTGAATTGGTAACACGGCCCGCTGACTGCACGCGGCCACTGCGGCCAGCTTTTTGCTCACCTCGTACATTTCCGAAAACTAATGGCCAGCCAACAGTGATAATTTATCACTGGCCAGCAGCCGGACATGCACGTGAACTGCTCCAGACTTTTCAACGGTCTCAACGGTACTTGCCACAAACAATGCACACAGCCTCCATGCCGCACTGCCTCGCTGCCTCGCTGCCGCACTGCACTCAATTTGCTGCTGCCGGCTAGACCGCTGCATTCCCCGCGCACAATCAAATTGATATTTGCTGCTATATTTAGTTTATGATAATGCCGCCGACTTGAATGCTGCTACGCTCCGGTCAGCAGCGTTCAGCTTTGCTAATACGCTGCTTCCTTTCCAGCCTGGCCTGGCCTGACCGTGCATTTTTCAGCGCGTCACAAAGGCTTCTATTTATTATCATGGACTTTCAGCTTTCGGCTAATATCTCATATTGGGTTCGTTTGGCTGCAATTGTGTTAGCCTTGAGGAGTAGAGTGAGGTTATTTTTTTTCTTCTACACTATATTGAATACCTGATTTTTATGGCTAAAAAGTCAATTAGCATTTGGCATCAATTTTATGTTAATTAAAAATTTAAAACGCCTTTAGGCGCTGCATGCAAATCAATTTCGTATGCTCATCAAATACTTCATTTTCTACAGCTAGTTAATTTAAGTGATTTTTTTTTATAAATTTCTTAAGCATTTCCAGGTTTTCATGATAGATAGTTAATTGAATTATATTATTCTATATGTTTTACTGATTATATATAATAACTAAATTAGTTTAAGATGAAGAGACTACATTAACTCACAGACTATTTGAATGAATGAAGCCATTATCTATATTTACAGTCGTCTATTAAATATTTATGCAGATCTCTTGGAAATCCTATTTTGACAGTTTTACTGCACTTGCGGCGATTGTATTTAATCTGCCTAATGGTTTTCCTTTACGGTTTTTGTTGCCTTCGAGCTGCATACCATTTATACACCTCCTCTATAAATATGCTTTGAAGATTAATCTTTTCACATACATTTTACACGTCTTCCCTTCAGTTCTTCTGCCCAATTGGCTAGGCTAATTGTGTTTACCATTTGTTAAACATTTATGATCATTTATAATGCAATGACATACAAAATGTTGAGAGATGCTGCTGGTTTGGTCATGTTCGAGTCGCATGCCCATAAACATAACACTTAGAAAACCATAAAAAGACACTGGCTACAACTTAATCTTCATCAGCCGCCCAGACAGCAGAGATGGCAGAGACACGTCCATAGGTAGGCAATTAACACTTGACATTCTTTTCACTTTTTGTCGCTGTTGTCATGCGTTGTTGTTGCTGTTGTTGTTGTCTTTGTTTTTGTTTGTGATATGCTTTAGGCACCATAAAATCCAGCACTAATCGCGCCATAAAAACACATTTTATTTGAGGTACGTGACAGAGAACTTTATGACAACGGTCTCCGCTGCGGTTCTATGGCCTGCATTCTTTCAACTCATATCGCTGTGCAGCATGTGCCACACGCTTTTCGCTTTCCTTTAGCTTGGCCCTTGGGCTGGGGGTCGGGGTCATCGTCGTTGTCGTCGTCGTCGGTCAGATTTATGAAAGTTGCAGCCTAGTTTTTTCACTTCGCTTTGTGTCTGGCGGTTCTTTCGCTGACACTTTCGTTCGAATTCTACTGGAGCGCTAATTCGAGTCAATATAAAAACGTTTAAGCACAATTAAAAATTCTAGGAAACTGGCTCAAATCAAACAGCATTAAGCATGGTTAGAAAGCTGACAGCTAGCTAGCGGCTAGCAAGCAAATTAAATGGAAACTGTTGGCAAAATAGTGTGAGTGTTTTTTTTTTTTTTTATAATTTCTTAACTGTATGCAATTTATAATCGCCCGCTGTGGCGTAGTGGCTTAGCACGTGTCGTATAATTAGTCGTTGCGGCTCTAAAATTCTTGGCCTAAAAGTAAAATTCATAAAGCTTAAAAAAGCCGAAAAGCTGACAGCACACATAAATCCAGATGCCGCACACACACAGACACACCTATATATACATATATGTGTATGCACAAAAAAGCTAATAGAAGAAGGAAACGGCGGCTAACAAATTGAAAAGCGCACGCCAAAGCCGCATCATCATCAGCTGCAGCCGCAACAACAGGCGCAGCAGCAGCTGGCTCCGGTTTCTGGAAATGATGCTGCCGAAACCAGGTCGAAGCGGCAAAGTTGCAGTCATAAATGTTTTTCAGAACGACCAAACGGGTGGCAACTCCCACAGTCAGAGATTTATGTATGTTGTGGCATGTGTGTGTGTGTGTGTGCGCATGTGTGTGCGTTGCCAATTCACGACTCAATCAAATGCAAATGCATTTATAAGCACATTTCTTCTCCTACTGGCGGCCACCTGTTGCTGACCCAATTCCGCAAACTGTTATAAATTGCGTGAAAATGCATTACGCAAGTACAAAAGGCTGTGAATTGTGGCAGCGGCACCGCCGCCGCCCGCAACACACAGAAGCACCACAACAATGCGGCTGCCCCAGTGTGCTCCACATTGTTGGCTAATTTATGCAACGCCGTTGCCGCGGTGGCAGCGCGCAGGTGGCTGCTGAGCAGCGGTGCACGTAACTGTCAACATGGCGCAAACTAACTGTAAACTGTTGCACTGAACCACCCACCCACCGGCTGCGCAGCTAATTGCCAACGCTTGGCATTTAAGCCAATTTGAGCGCAATATTCATGGCAAACAATATTCTCAACACCGAACGCTGAAGCCGAAGCTGAAGCTGAAGCTGAACCTGAGTAGCTGCATACGAGCTGACTAATAAATTTGTTAGCTCAAATGACGGCCTGCCTACTTTCCTGGCCCGACTATTAGAATGTGCCATTAACCCATTTCCAACTGGCCCGGCCTGGCCAAAGCCAAAGCATGGCCTGGCATGGCATGGCATGGCAGATGCACACAGCATGTACGAAAACGAAAAAAAAGTAAAAAACCAAAACAAACAGGCGACAAAACTTTCAAACTGCATACAAGTTGTTGTTTTTTTCGGTCTCAGCCGTTCGACGACCAAATACAAATAAAAGACACTTCGGATAGTAATTCAATATAGCAGCAATTAGCAGCTAGTTGTCAAATTTCATAAACAATTAACTAAAACTGACAGAAATTTATGAATGCGGAGGCTGAAGACTTGCTTCAGATATTAAATTACGATTTCTGAAAGTTCTAAAAGAATTATTGAAGAAACAAGAAAGTTTTTGTTTGACCTGCCTGCTGCATCAATAAGAAAAGCAAACACATGTATGTGTGCGTGTGTGTGTGTGTGTGTGTAGAAATGCATGTAAATACTAGAACTTTGAACAGGTGGTATCTGGCAGTGAAGTAATCTTGACTAGAGTACACTTGGTTGGGCTCTTCTGTCTCTGGACACCACTTGAGCCGTAAGTCTTGGGTAAAAGCAAACATTTCGTACAAACAGATGCACTTCCAACTTTCAGATTGAGCATTTGTTAAACTTAAGATCAATTATGGCCCAAACAGCTGGCATTTGACAAAAAAAAAAAAGAAGAAACAAAAAGAAAATATGTATTGTATGTATTGGTATTTGTTTAATTTTGTTGCTGCTGCTGTTGCTGTTGCTGTTTGTGACATTCGATGGGTTAAGCGGCATTCGGCAGCTCAAACAAGAAGTGCAACAACTTTTTTTCTGTTCGCATCCACTTGGCTGCACAAACATTAAGATTGGCCTCGCCAAACAGGTAAGAAGCCAGTGCAACGACTGCAATAACAACAAAAGCTCTTGCATTTGTTTGTTAGCCAGTTGCATTGACTGATTGATAGACTGAGTGCCGAGTGCTATGCGCGATGCCAACTGTTGGCTGCCTGGTCTATAGTCTATAGTCTATAGTCTGCTCTTCTGACTGGGGATTTAGCCTTATGATTTTGCCTTTGCCGACGCCGTTGCGCTAATTTGTTGGCATTGGCAACGCGGCGCAGGAAATGCAGGCGCTGCATGCCACACAAAAGATGCCGACGATGACGACGACGACGACGTGGCCAGCGCTCACAGAAATTCCAGATTCCAGGCAATCTTTGTTGATTTATTAGCCATCATTACATACATGTCCACACGTCACAGCCGTCGGCCCTCGCTCTCCCTCTCTCTCTCTCTCACTCTTTCTCAAAGCAATCAAAATCAATATATCAGTCGAAGCTGATATCTATTTTTTTCGCATTTTTCTTTCGCACTTCCGGCTCAGGTGTTGCCAGCGGAAGAGATAAATGTCTTGGCCAAAACCAAAACAATTTGGTCAACTGGAACAGAGCAGACAGAAAACACTTTGGCCAAAAATGGCCAGTAGCCCAATTTCAGTAGCCCGCATAAGTGCAGCACTCATTAAATAATTTGCACATAAAAAGCCAACCAGGCTGAGATTTATGGCCAACTGGCAGGCAGCTAGCAATAGGCAATAGACAGCAGGCAACGGGCAACAGTTGCCCATTTCTGGGCACCAAAAGCCACCGTTCTCAATGCGTCTCTTAAAACGCAATAAATATTAAAGTCACTGCTCTGCGTGCCGTTTATTGTGGAATACGAGACGGCGGCTCTGGAGCACCAGCAGCCAGCTAAGCCATCGAAGGCCGCGCACAAGTGGGACAGCGAACGGCTTTGAAGGCGCATGCAATCTTCACCAAGAGAGCCAAAGGCTGCCTGCAATTGCTGCAGCTTCTACTACTGCTGCCTGCCTCTGAGTTCTCCATTTCTGTTGATATTCATTGCACAATTACGCCTCGCCTTCTATATACGTACGTACAATATACATATTGTTTATATAGCACGCTAATTTATTCAGTGTTTGTGTGCGAATTGTGTGAAAAGCGCGCTTGTATAAAAACAACGTCTGGCAGATAAATGCGAAAATGATCGACGGAAACATAGCCTGGAATGAGATCTATTATATATATTCCGAGGTCTTTTTGTTTGATATATGACTAGAATAATTTTTCAAATAAAAAAATTAATCGAATCTATATTTTACTTATATATGGTATCATAGTATCACATATCCCAAATATATTCTACTACTCTCAGTCTGCAAATTTCTTGCCGTCTATATTCCTATCTATATATTTTTGCTACCATCATCTATATATCTCTGCTACTCTCAGTCTGCGTATTTCTTGCAGTCATATACATATGTATATCCTCAAATTAATAAATACTTTATTATACTTTCCACTGCCTGATAATGCCCCTTTAGTTGTTAACTACAGGGTATATGAAAATAGTTTTAAAGGAAATTATTTCAGATTCTGGCAGCGTCAGCAGCAGCGACGATGGCGATGGCTACAACTCCAGTTCTTGTTTGCTGCTCGCTCTAGTATCTGTATCTGAGAGCAACCCACGCCAAATTATTTTCTATTTAACTAAACACTGTGCTCAGCGCCCAGTTAGCACGCTGCTAGCTTCACTCGACTTGGTTAGGAAAATGCTAAAACTGGGTCGATGATATGCACCGGGCAATGCAGCCGGCTGGAATGCTGCAAAAGATGCCGTGGCAGAAGCAGCAGCAGCAGCAGCAACAGCCACAGCCGAAGCAGCCGGCGCACATTTCCTGTCTGAATAAAGAAGTTAACCAAAACGGATTTCACTTTGTTTGCATTTAATAAACATTATCGATGGCCCACAGATTGGCTAAAAACGTTTTGAGCTGAGCTTGAATTACCAGCTTGTCTGGCATCTGCTCAGATCTCAATTTGCATTTGGGATTAGCTTCAAGGTAGGTGTGTGTGTGTGTGTTTGTGTGTGTACTTCGGCTAGCTTTGAGCTATGTCTGCGGGTCAGATTGCCTTTCTTTATTAATTTGAGCTTGGCAAATTGTTAAATATTTATGGGATAACATAAAAATTGTTAACAGCCAACTATTAAATGCTAGTAGAACGACTCTGAGAGTAAGTTGTTATTGATCATAAAATTTGGTTGACCATTAAAGCTGAACTTTTTTTTTTTTAATTTCTATAAGCCTGCCGAGTGATTCGCGTTCAATGGAAAACGTAAACAGTTGTTAGACGCGCCTACTGCCATTTATTGCCATCGAAATTATTCATTTATTTTTATTTATTGTTTATTTCAGGAAGACGGAAAGGTCTCTCGAATTTACATCATAACTGTAAGTGGCTGAATGGATGAATTACCCCTTTAGGGAGAACCATAAGATGCGCTTGAATTATGCGTTTACTGGTTCCGAATTCAAATATCAATTGCACAATGCAAGTCTCAGATGAGTTGGAAATTGCTTTTTTTAATCTTCGAGCAGTTGCTTTCTTACAGCATATTTTGAACTTAACATAACCTTTTATCTTTGCTCTCCACATACCTTAGCTGTTGTTGGTGTTGGCCAAATAAACGTAGCTGGAATCTTATGCTCCCCACTACGACGCCGCAACAGAGAGTTCGTTTATGTATGCTGTGTGATCTGTAAGCAAACAAATGAAAATTGTATAAATATTAGCTGGAAGTCAGTTAGAGTACGAGTTCGGCTGCTACGTTCTGGGCCAGAAACCCACTTAAGATTTTTCAGCTGCACGAAAAAAAACATACATACACACAGAAAGAAAAGAAAAACGATAGCGAGGGGGACAAAACAATGTGGGAGAGTACGGGGCACTGAGGTTTTTCAGTGTCTGGCCTTATCAGTGGCCCGGCTGACGATAGGCATCTGTAGTTCAGCAATTGAGTTTAGTGTGACAACGTTTAACGTGAAAACGAGAACTAAATAAATAATTTTACCACTGCTGCAACAGACAAAATCTCAGATAGTACAACGCCAGAGCAACAACAACAGCAATAACAACAACAACCAGAACAACAACAGTCAAACAATGAGATGCAGCGATAATTTCATTATAAGAGAAAACTTAAGGCAATTGCAATGCTGAAAATATCCGTCATGACGACGACGACAACGACGACGGCGACGGAACCAAAGACAGCGTCGGTGACGACGACGACGAGGTTCTTTCTTTTAGAGCGCTTATCTCAACTTTGAATCATCAGCAGGTGACATTGAAGTAATTTACTTGCTGCTGTTGCAGATGCTGTTGCTGTTGCAGTTGCTTTTGCTGCTGCTGCTGTTGTTGTTGCACATCTCTCGTCGCTACCCACACAATTTATTTGCAACTATTTAAACGAAGCAGGTAAAGAAATTCAAGCAAACCAGCTTTTGAGTTCGTGCCGGACAAAAAAGGCCCGACTGGCGTATTATTAGCTCCCTGTGGCAGCATCTCAGCCAAGTCAAGCCAAAGTCAGCCAAGTCAGACAATGTCAGTCAGCCAGAGCACTTCTTTTGCTTTATTATTGGCTGGCAATGTCGCTGTTTGTTGCAAATGTTGCTGTTGCTGCTGCTGCTGCAGTTGTAGCTTCGTTTTTGCTGCTGCTGCTGCTGTTGTTGCATTTCGCATTCCATGCTAGCGAAAGTTGACCTAGTCGACGGTGTCGCTAGGCTTTGGTCGGGGCATAACTCAGCGCAACAAATTTGCTTATAAATAACGAAATTAAATATGGCCAACAGCAGCAGCAGCAGCAGCCACTGCCACTTGCCTTAAAAGGCTGCCAATTTTAACACATTTGCAGCTTAGAGTCGAGCGAGGACTCTGCACAATGAGTTATACACTTGGCCAGTTTCACTTGGCCAACTCGCGCAGCTCAATCGAGCTAAATAACTTAAAATATATACAATTAAAGATGCAACGCACGCGCCGTTAGCAATTCGAATGTCTCCCATGATTTTAGTGTTTTCTTAACCTTTTTTTTTGTGGCTTGCTTGGGTTTTTTCTCTGTTTATTTTTAGCAACTTTCTTTCTGTGCTGCCAAATGCAAATTGACCAAAATCGAGTGTCGGGCATTCTAACGAGCTGTTTTCAACGAGATTTGCACTTTTGCTTTTCTGATAGACACATCAAAGTCCCAGCTGAGGCGCTGAGCGTGATTACATACCCTGGGTCTAATGAAAAGTGCTGAGAAAGGAGAGAGATAATGGTGTTACTCACCATATAGACTCCTGACACACAGAACTATATCTCTGAGAAAAGTAAGTGAGCTTTTCCCGAGCAGAGGAAGAAAGTATTCATACACGTGTTCTGGCAGCACTCAGATCTGACTGTAGATTGTCTTTTAGTCAAGCCATCTGCTTGTTAAAATCAACTGAAAACTTGCAGCAACGGAAGCTACAAACATTGAACTGTAACACTTTCTATTAAGGTCAGAAAAAAAAGAAATAATAAAAAAAAGTAGAAGACTACTTAAAAATGCCATTGAATGGGCGTAGAATGAGGCGCAAGCATAGAGAAAAAATACTTGTGCGTTGTGTGGCACAAAGCCAAGGCAACGCCAAGCCAAAGCCACAGCCAAAGCCAAAGTCAAAGCCAAAGTCGTAAAGGCGGCCAAGTGCCAACATGCATGGGTACCGCAAAGCAGACCACAATACAAATAGAAGTCTCAAGCGGCTGGCACGTTGCCAGCAGCTGCCCCAGCCGCGAGCAGCCGGCAACGCCAGCCGAATTCCAAGCGGCGTTCAAAGAGAAGAAGCAGCACCTCCAACTAACGGCCCAGCGGAGCAGCTAAACGCTGCGCCTAAATGTATATAAAAATCGAGCCTATTAATGTGCTCTCGGGGGTCACTCGCCAGAGAAGTTTCTAATGGAACGCGTCGATGTCAAAATGTTAACAGCGCCTAAATGCAATACCAACTCGAGGGCAATTTCCACAGAGCGTGGGGCTGGCGGGAAAACTTTTGGCATGAATCGCTGTCTTTAGCTGGCGCTTTCACGCCGCGGCATCGAATTTTTGTCACGACCCAGGCGCATTTAACGTTTATTGGATTATTGTCAATTTAATAAGAAGCGCAAATAAAAAAAATAAAATAAAAACAAAAAAGAGTCAGCTTTTTGAAAGCGAAATTGAATGTCATTGCATGAGGTGAAACCTTTTCGTTTGGGGCTACCCAAGCCGAGCCGAATTATGAGTCAGAGGTTAAATATAAATGGGTGCTACCAGTTTTGAATATGCCAGTTAGATGTAGATAAAAGATGTTGAGGAGCTTAAAGCAGTTTGAGTTGGCCTAAAATACAAATAACTGATTGTATTATATTATAAAGCATTTCAAGTAAACCCTGAAGTTACAGCAGCTGGATCTATGCCTCTTAAAACATCTGTTATTCAGCTCAGTTTCGGTTTCTTTTATTTAACCTAAGCTTTCAATAAATTAACATTTTGAGCAGGTTTTGTCTGCAAAAGTGTTCGCTAATTCACATGCTATCCTGAGTGGACTTTTCCTTTTTCGCTGCGATATATGCGGCTGCAGCTGGCAAATGTCAAAGTTTAAGCAAATACAAACGACTGGGCATCATTATTACCATTAATCCATGCTTCTTCCTTCCCAGAGCCAATGCCAATGCCAATGCCAGTGCCGATGCCGCATCGTGGCAATTGTCAGTTGCACCCAAAGCGTTTTTTGTTGCCAATTTTTCGCGCATTTAATCGGCGACAATCACAAATCTTTTAGGGGGGCCTTTTTATTTATGGCCGGTTGCAGAGAGGACCAACAAGCGAAAGTCAAATTCTTCAACGATTATTTCTTTGTAATTTCTGTCGGCGGCTGCAGCAGCTTCTGCCCAAAAAATTGTCGTGATGCTGCTTGTGTCACTGCCGTTGAGTTGGGCGTTTTGGAGGCGGCACAGCTGCCATTGTGTGTAAGTCTGCCCGGGGAGAAGTTCAGCTGGCAAAAGTTCATTGATATTTGAAAAGTGAAACTCTTGAAAGCAGCATCCAGATATGAACCTGGATATATGGTATTTGTATTTGGCCGCCAGCTGTGCAGATGCTGCTGCTGCTACTGCTGTTGCTGCTACTGCTGCTGCTGCTGCATGTGGCAAAACTTTTATTTTTCAATTAATATTCAATTAAAATACTATACTATGGCAAAACGAAAGCTAAAGCAAAATGCTGCTGTACGCAAACAAACAAAAAATACTTTCACACAGCCGCAAATTATTTCGGGCAGCACTTCTGGATGAATTAGCCAAACTGCATGTCAAGCCGAGCAAGTGAAGCTGCAGCTCCCAGACATTCGGCAATGAAAGCGAAGCCAACCAATCAAGTGGCAAACAAGCAGCTAGCTGCAGTTTTAGTTTCAGCAAGAGTCTCAGTTTCAGTCTCGGCCCCACTCTCAGCTTCTTAGCTGCAACTCCTTCTGCCCGTCTGCCCGTTTGCTCGCCTGCCTGCTCCGTGTCTCGGATGACAGCTGAAATGTGGGTTGGTTTCACGGCCGGACCATCTGATTGGCCTTAAGCGGCGGCAACGAACCCGCGTGACCTCATTGGGGGGCATGCATTTTGCATTTTGCATATTTGACTTATGAATCATACACAAAATACAGTTACTGGAATGTAATCATGCTTCATCGGCTTTAGGCTTTGGGCTGTCAACTAGCCGAATCCCTTTGGGAATCACCAGTTTCTTCATACTCAATCATCAGTGGACTATGCTTTGTGTTCATTGAACTATATCCAGCTTCCTGGCTTTCACTTGCATCACAGAGCAGAGTAAAATTTTTGTCTGCTGCGCTTCCTGCGCGAAACGAAAGTTTTTGTATATAAATGAACCACAATTTCGTCTATCGTCAGCCAATTTCGAATCTATCAAAATTGTTCCCACTATTGACTACTTGGGCATAAATTAGCTACTGTCGAAAAATAACTGGCTCTGGGCAATCGCTGAAATTAGCATTAACCCATTTGGCGACAAAAACTCAAAAGATTGCCTCCAATCTGGACAGTTAGCTCTCAGACATCTATTGTTGACGGACTTTGCTAATTGCCTAAGCAAACAGCGACCGTTGTATCAACTGACCCAAAACTTGGGCAACTATTTGAATAAACGAAACGGAAATTGGGCGCACGTCAAACGAGGCAAACGGTAAAAAAACGAGAACCTAAGAACTGCAAAAAATTATACAAACAAAAAATAAATAAAATAAAAATAGAGTTGGATAAAGTAGATAAAAAAGTATGGCTAAAGGCAGGCAACATTAGCCAAGTGGAGATCGCTACGATTGGCTGGTTCTTTTTTTTCCCTCAATGCCGGCGACTCAATCAATTTTCTTTTATAAACTGAAACGGAAGCGGTTTTTGCAACATAATTTGATCAATCATGACAATTGCCGCACACCGTACGCTTCACTATTTTGCGGCTCTTACTCAGAATCGATGCCGATGCCGATGCCAATGCCGATTCCGATTTCTTTGACGACAACTTGATTAGCCCGTTGATTGTCATTATGAGCATTATTAGTTAGTTGGCGACAGCAGCCGCAAAAGTAAATTACAGAATGTCAGAATTATTATTGAAAAGCGGTTTCAGAAATAGTAAGAAGTCCAACGGCTGCCTGTTGCCTCGGTGAATCGATGCAGAAGCAAGAGAAGACTTGCGCCAAATGTCAAATCGTTCAATTTCACAGCAGAACGCCCCAATGCGGTGGGTCCATTCTAATATATGTGTGTGTACTCGAGTGTGTGTGTGTGTGCGTGTGTGCTTAGACATTTGAAATTGTTTTGCTGACTGACAGCTGCTGCGTTAAACGCTGCCCAAGAGGCGTGCCACTGCCCACCGCAAGAAAGCGCAGCTGCAACTGTTGCTCCTGCCGCTGCTGCAACTGTTGCAACTGTTGCTCTTGCTGTAATTGCAATGAAACCTGCACTGCGATTGAGCCTCTCTGCACGCTAATCAACGCTAACTGCAACAAACAAGCTGGACAAACAAACGCAAATTGTTTTGCACTATGTCGGCCGCATTGGGGGCCTTTGAGCTGGGCGAATATTAAATGCACATGACAAATTGCAAGCCGAGAGCCCAGCAAAGAGCGTGTTGCAGATTTGCCCATTTGGCGGCAATTAAAGCGCACGCTTCGTCTAATCAACAGCGACTGGCAGGTTGCGTAAATTAATAGCTGCCAGGCAGGCAACCCAGCAACCAGCCAGCCAGCCAGCCAGCCAGCCGGCTAACCCACGGAACCCAGCAAATAGCTAACAGCCAAGAGCCAACCCACCCGGCAGATAAGATTACCCATCGGTTTTGTGTTGTAACTGTCATGTCATCATGACGATGATGCGACTCTAGTCTTAGCTCTCCAACTACAACTCCAACTACAACTCCAACTCCGGCAGCAACTGCGATTGCGGCTCAGCCCAGTCATGGCCAGTGCAATTATGTGAGCAAATTTAAATACCAACGCAGGTTGTTGCTGCGGCTGCTGCTGTTGTGGTGGCATCTTCATGACAGTGGCAGGCACTGGGTAATAGTGTAATGGTAATGGAACCCTAGCTAAGACAGTAGCTGCTTCAATCTGACATTCAATGCATCATTTCGGCTGGTGGTCTGTGCCCATCTCTTGCACCAGAGACAAGAGCTCTAGCATTTTGACACATTTCATTGCAGATTTCACACCACATCAAAATTGCACAGGTCTAAATTATTTTAATTGGCCGCTGGTTGTGTTACAATAATTATAGAGCCCTGAGAGAATCAAGATTATCTATATGCAAGATTATCTATATATGTAATTATCCAGAGGGTGCTCTAAGATGAGCTGATAATTGGCATTAAAATGCTGATGTTCTGTTCTCAAGGGCATCTTCAGCGGTACCAAGACTTTAGGGGGTTTTAAAGAGAACAGGTAAAAATTCTTTGCACGCATAATGAACCTGTAACTGTTATAAGAAGTTTAAGACAAGTGCTACAAAGTGACTGAAGTGATATTTGATATTCAGCTAATATAATTGAATATATGTGGCGTCAGAAATAGATATTTAATTTTTTTTTTTGCTCAAGATAAGATCTACTATTAATTGAAAATTTATCTATAATATTTCTAAATTTTCAATTTCAAATTAATTTTAAATTCATAAACAGGTAAATGTATACTTAGTCAGGTATATACTTTTATTGAAATCTCTTAAAAGAGATGAAAAGATTGCAATTTACATTGCACACATTTCTAACTATTTAAATATAGTTTGATAAATAAAAAAATACTTATAACCCAGTGGAAAGAAGAACATATAGCAAAAAGAAACATTTCAATAAATAAAAAATATAACAAAAAATAACAAAAAAAAAAAAAAATATAAAAATTTGTTCAAATTTTGAAAATCCCAAATCTAATAAAGTTTTGGTCATTTCATATTCACTACCCCCAAAATTGATTCAATAACAATATTTGTTTTTCAGTTTCAGTATTAATAAATTTCTTATAGAGATCCATATTTCTAGACACTCACTTGATCTTTGCAAGAATTCTTGCAGCTTGTCAAAAGTCACCCGCGTCAAATATCCTTAAGATATTCGACAAGATATTCTGTATTGGAATTTGATTATTTATTTAGCAGTAAACGTAGCACTGTTTGATTCTTTTCTTTGTTAACTTTTGCACAATTCGGTTCACTTTGCACTTCAGTTAGGATTCGTTGCTGTTACAATTGCACTTGTAAGTTCAGACACACTTCCTGGCAAGCATTAGTGCGTGTTTTAAATTAATATTATTTTATTTTGTTTTCGGTTTATTTTATTTTATTTTATTTTTTGCGAACCAGCCGAGTTGTGTTGCGAACTTGACCGTCTAGAGTTGACCGAATAACTAAAGTAAACGTCAGGCTAATCGGTCGTTATATAAGTTTGAAGACTTTGATGCAGTTGCTGCTGCTGCTAATGTTGCTGCCACTGCTGCTGGTGTTGCTGCTGCTGCTGCTGTTGCTGATAGTTGCTCCGGCTGGCCGTGCGCTCGCCTTGACAATGGCAATGGTTGTGAGTCGCTGCTCAGCGGCGATCGTTGCTTTTGGCCGCAGCGAAAGAAAGCCACAAAACAAACCAAACAAAGAAAGCCAAAGAAATGAGCGCGCGCACACGCAAACCGCTCAATTGCTTTGAGTCTGAGCTGCATTTTGTGTTTGCTTTCGAGTTTGAGTCTTTCGGCTGGTGTTTGCCTTTGCGCTTCGAGTGAGCGAGGAAAAGTCTGCGTTTGCTATTGCTTCTGCTTTTGCTTTGGACTCTACTCCATGCAGCTTTTCACTCGTCGGCGCAGGCAGAAAAAGCTGTTTGCTTCGTTCTTTTGAGCTCGCGTGAGCGCTCTGCCACTCTCTCTCTCTCTCTCTCGCTCTCTCTGCAGTCAGGGCATACGTGTGTGCTTGCTGGGAGTACTCTCTCTTTTTTCCATATGCTTGATTTCATTCATAATTTTAGAGCCCATCTAACGATTACAAAATCCACTTTGGAAAAGTTCAAAACGGGCACACGACGTTCAAAATCATTAATTAAATTGAAACCAGTGCATGGTCGGCTTGAGAACCCAGAACTCGCAGAAGAAAATCAATTTCTCAAGTTGGACACCGTACACTTAGCTGAGTTATTGGTACATGAAAATTATAATTATGCATTTTTTTTTTTTTTTTTGTTACACATTTTCCATATTTCTGTGTGTATTTCTTATTATTTTTGCAGATATTCTATTGGGTCTCCATGATGTTGTGGTCTGCCAAAGGCGGTGTTGGCTGTCGTGCGTTTTATGCTCCACAAAATTACAAAACTGCATACAGATACTGTCCGGCAGTAGTAATAGACAGTTTAACTGAATTAGGAGCCCAAAACGAAGTCAGTTGCATTTGGGAGAAAGGTAACGGCAGAAACGCAAACACAAACGCATAAATTGGTTCACAATGCATTCTCAATGGGGATGCTAAGTGAGATGCCAATGCTGAAGAAAGTTGATACACATTGATTCCTGTGTGAAAACGAAAGTTCAATTGTGTGGGATAACAATCTATTTGTTTTTTTTATTGAACTATTCAATTAGCACATTAGCATATTCAGCTCATAAATTTAACGATTATGCGCTTAATGCAGCAAACTCGTCTATTTCAAATGTAAACAAACATCAAAGCATCAAATCAAGGGAACCCTCATCATAAAGACCAAATGAATCAATTTGAATTTGATGCGAGATCTGTTACTGCTGTTGATGTTGCTGCCGATGTTACTGCTGCTGCTGCCATCACACGACGACCTTTCGCTTTCAGTGAATGACTGCGACAATGGCCCCCGCATACTGATGAGCTGGTCCGTTCAGGTCTAGCCCAGATGATCATCACGATCTGGTGAAAGCAGCAAGCCGCACCGTAAAGGCGAGAATTGCTGAATGAAACAGAAATCAAATGAGAATGGCTCTGCCAGTGGAAATCAAAGCGAATCTGTCGCGCAAGGAAGTGCAAATGTTGTCTAAGTATTGGCAATCCGATATTTAGTGCTAGCGGAAATGTTAAGCATCAAATGTGTCCGAATTCATTTACAAATATTTGGCTGTTGTGCCCGAGCTTTGTGTTTGGGAAAGGCAATTTGCATTTCTCTGCCATTTCTGTGACAATGACAAAAGGCAACGGCGATTCCGTTGATGAGCTTCAGAGATTTGACAAGCGATTTGCCAGCGGCAGGTGCATTATTTGGCTGTTTGGTATTTGGTATTTCCAAAAAAAGAATTGCTGCCCACTTTCCATTCGGGGTGAAAATGAAAATTGGGATGCTTTCGTTAGCAGCTGCAAATTGCATGGCCGATAAATGTGCTCATTTAATGTGAGTTTGTTGCCTAAGTCATTTGTTTTCTCGTTCGCTCGGCCAATTAATGAGCCACAAAAATAGATTTAATTATGTGTAAATATGTTTGTTTTAGCTTGATGCAATTATCGTTCTGCCAAAAATAAAGCCGCAAAAAAAAAGAAACGCTACCAATAACTGGCTGGCTGCAAGATGTGAATTGTTCACTTCCTTCCTCTCCGAGTGCCTGCCTGACAGCCAGCCTAACTGCCAAACTGCCTAACTGTGGCTGTGGTTGGATCGTGGACCGCAAGCGTTGAGCATCGTCGTGTTTCCATGCCTTTGCTTCTTCTGGCCGAGTCTGTGAATTCTAAAAGCATCCGTTAACGTTTACCTTTGCCTGCTGATTAAGTTGCCAAAAACATACAAAATAAGACAGCGTGCTAAAAATGTTAGCACCGGCGAAATGATACTCATTATTTATGCGAAAATTTGCATGTTATAAAGAGTCTTAGGAAACTATGTTGAATGTATACAAATTTTATTTAAATTATATATTTGTAAATATGAAATATTTATTATATATTTTGAGCACAAATGTTTTATGTTGGTAAATTCACTTTGACTTTATTATAATAATCAATTTATGTATAATAAGCTAAAATATTTCTAATGATAATATTTTGAACAAAACTTCGCTTTCTCTTCAAAATAACGTAATGCTCTATATGTTTCGCCCACTGTTTACCGTTATATTTAACGTGCTAGTTAATCATACCCGCCTCAACCTCATTACAGGGTATAACAAACAAAAACAGCTAACGTTGTCCCATTGTAACTGCCTGTTGTTAACAAGGGGCCCCAGCCCAAGACGTGTTCTAGGTCCAGCACCGTTGCCAGCGCCAAATTGGGCGTAATATTATGCCCAGGCTGGGTGAAATATGAGCTGAGAAAATTTTATTTCTGCTTTGTTTTGTGTGCCACCATTGAATTTTAAATGTGCACCGCGAACCCTGAGAGCCTTATTCTTAAGTGTTATGGCCGTGTATGTAAACCAGGCTTTTTTTATTCTGACTTTTTTCTTTTTGGTTCTTTAAACACGTTCACGTTTGTTTGACTCGTAAACTGAATCGACGGCAGTGCGAAATCTTGCGAGATTTAGAATTTCGAGTGAGAAGAGCCTTTTAATTTAAAAATTGTATTATTTCACCTTCATGTCTTTGGCAAAGTTTACAATAATTGAGAATATTGTTTTTTTTTTTTTTTTTTTTTTTTTTTTTTTGGCCGGCATTTATCAAAGCATATATGATGATAGAGCTTTGTTAGAAGTTTTGTGAAAGATCATTTGATCTTGATTAACAATTGTTGCCCATATCACTTGTTTGAGAGGCGTGAAATCGTTTTGCCATAGACTCTGCTTTGACTGGACCATATCAAATATTTGCTATACTTCACATACTTATAGACAATGTGCATTGTCTGGCGATGTGAGCATCTAATAATAATTGAGAGCATTTATAATTGTTTAAGCATTTAGCACACATATTTCGTCTGAGATGGCTTTTAGCCATCAGAGGCCGCCAGCACTTGTTGTTGGTGCCGTTGTATTCATAATTAAAGATTGGAATCTTTGGGTCGTTCATAAATTCCCTAAACTGTGGAGATTCCATTTGTATGATGCGGCAATCGCAACGCCTTTTGCCAAATAAGTTCAACGCCCCTGGCAAAACAGTTTAAGCCAAGTTGAAGCAGAGGAGGAAACAATGATGTTATAGCTGAGCCCTCTCGGGTTTATATGCCAGAGATAAAACGATGCGTTAATTGAAGCTGATTATTGTATGTAATTTGTTTGTGTCCTCCGGGAGTGCGGCCCTTTAAGTGTTGCTGCATTCTTTGCCTCTGGCAGCGCTGCAAAATATTATTGTCGTGGCCAACGTGAAATTGAATACGAACACATTTGCTGTGTGTGCGTGTGTGTGTGTGTGGGACGAATAAATGTTTTGCCTTTTTCCAGCTTTAACGTGCGTGTGACCCGGAAATACGTACAAGTTGGCCCGTTTTTCGAATGAAATCTTATCCAGATAAATGATGCAATTTCGTTAACTGTCGGCTCGTTGGGGCAGGGTCTCTTAATTGTCTAATTTTGGATTTCTTAAGCCGAATATATAGCCAGATTCCTGGCCCGAGGGCCTCTAGATGAGCCACTCAATCTGAGCACAGTTGAATTGGAAATTCTTTCGCTGCCCTTTGCCTCCTCAATGGAGCGTACAGCTCTACAGGCTGCACAAACCATAACTACTCACAAAAGAAACTTTTGCGGCCGAAAGATGTCACTGCGCAGCATTCTAAGCCCGGTGAAAGTCGTTTTGCCAATGACAAGAACTTTTGTGCTCAATGCTGCGACAAATGCTACTGGTCCATCGCACTTCAGCGCTGATCATCACGATCATCATGATCAGCTCGCGAACCATCATTAGCTTCGTTGAGCATCGCACGTGTATTTAAGTACAGTGTGGCATGTGCGCGACTTGCCGCAGCATCGCACAGCTTAACACAGAAATGATAATAATAATAGACAATAATCGGTACTTCGGTACTTACGAACAAGAAGAATCCAAGAATGACAATAAAAATAAAATAATTTCTGCACTCTTTATACACTTGCTGTGGGCACATTAGCTATGCCAATGAAGTGTGTACATAAAGTAGAAATGATTTAGATTGATTTAGAATATTTTTGGTTCGAAAATATTTTTGGAAATTTTTGCTTAAAAATCACTCTTTTTCTTTTATTTTAAATTAGGACTTCGGCACTTAAGCCTTTAATAGAAAATATAATAACATAATATAAATGTAGGGTTAGAGTTTTTTCTTTGATAAGTAATATTATATATATAATCTATATGTTTTATTATAATATTATCTATGTAGATCGTAAAGTCATTTTTTTTACACATTTTTAAAATATATTTAATAATCATAATAATCACCATAAATAAGCTATATAAATAATATTCTAATAAACATATTTCAATCATTTACAAGGTATATAGAATTACGACTAAGAACAATTACAATTATAACTTTTTTATGTTCTCAGCTAAGATACACAGTTTTGCTTATAGTTTGCTGTTCGCTTTGCCGTAGCATGGACAGGCTGTTCTCGAAGATCTATGTGGGCATAGTTAGTCTGTTCTTGTTCATATTAAAAAATTCGCCATTTCCGAGTAATTTTTCACAGTGCGTAAGTGTGAAGTATTTTGTAGGTAACTTATAGAATTGTACCATAAATCATGTGTAAGCTCTGGGTCTTAGGGTTTTGTAGGCCTTAAGAAGTAGATTGTAAGAGTTGCGCATTCATGGCGGCGATTCATGTCCGAGAATTGGCTGTCAACTTGATTTTGACTCAAATCACGTTTATTCAGCTGCCTGGTAACAGTTCGCTGTGCAACACAAGTGACGCACGAAATTAGCCCAAAAGATGCAGCCTGCAACATTTGTGGTTCAGTTTTGTGAACGGATCGTCACGTTTTCGCCAGCCAGCAGAGATTGGTGGATTAGGCGCTTCGGTTGGCCAAGTGCCAGCCTACTAGCTGGTTGCTGTTGCTCCAGAGCTGCTGCCATTTTGATTCATTTACGCTAATTAGGTGACACAATTCTCACCTAATGTGCTCTGATAAGCGCGGTGTAATGGAATGTGCACTGGTCTGTCTATTCGGATTATTGGCGGAGAGCTCTGAGCTGCGAGCCGAGAGCTGCATGTGGCAGGCAACAAATTGTTGGCTGCCAAGTTGTGTGAAACTGTTACTGCTGGCTGCTTGCTGCTCATTTAAATTTTACACAGCAGAGCAGCGCTTGGCTTGGCCATTTTTGGTGAGTCTTTCTTAGTAGCATGCTCCCGAAAACAATGGGCACTCGTATATCATGATAATCATAAAAGCCAAGCAGCTTGTTGGCTCTCCCCATATGTGGCTGCCTCCGCGCCATCTGCAGCCAACTGGACACATGCGACTACATGAGTATGAGTATTAAAAGCGCCGCACACTCTGCTACATAGTCCAGTATTTCTGGCCATAATTTGTTATCATATTAAAGTGCAACAGGAAGAGATGGAGTCCAGAGTCATAGTCAGAGTCAGAGTCAGAGTTAGAGTCGCAGTCACAGTTATAGTTGCACTGCGGTCCGATTTTGTTAGTTGTTTTATTTTTATTCTTTTTCAGCTCACAATGGCGGAAGTTATAAAAGTATTGAGTCCAGTTGTTGTGCATAATCGCCAGCGATTCCTATGATGTTTATGGCAGCATTTGTTTGCCGATATTTGGCTCACAGCTCGTTAGTGCATCAACACCTTGTAGGGGTATGCGATTGCGCCCTTTCGCCAATTATTGTGCAATCAATATTGCATAATCTGGGCGGTGCAGTAACAGTGCACCAGTGCAGCAGTGCAGCGGTGCAGCACTGCAGTGGTGCCGCGGTGCAACAGTGCAACGCCCCAGCTAACGGCAGTCACACTTGTGGCACATAAATCAAAAAGTCGTAGAGAGCTGCAGCAAATCAGATTGGCAAAGCGGTAGATTGGTCTGCGTGCCATGCAAATGTCAGAATTTGGCGTGTCGTGTGTGGCTTCTGGGCATGGTTAAATGAAAGACAGTGGCATTACATGCCACCTCGGCCATGGCCAAAGTCAATGGCAGTCATAGTCAAGGTCAGTTTGTGCCTCGCATGCATCAAATCAACTGGCAGCAATCAACAACATTTGCCGCTGCAGCCAGCGAACAACTGCAAGGTGCCTCGCCCCAGACATGATGCTTGCAACAGCAACAACAGCAGCAGCAGCAGCCACTGCAACATGCAACGGCAGCCTCCCAATTGAATGCTTCTCACCTCGAAATGGAGCAGAAGGCACTGTTCTATCGCTTTTCAAATTACAAACACATCTCGACATGCCTTGGCAAAACAGAAGAAACACAAACTAGAAAAAAATTGATCGCCTGTGATTAGCAGCGATTAAGATTAGAAGCAGGAGCCACAGCAACAACAACACCCCATACCTCATACCCCATGCCAGACTCGCACCAGACCCGCGGTGTTTTGTCAGTTATGTGCAAAGTGGCCAACAGCCGCTAACATTTTTCAATTAAAAAGCAAGTATGAAACTATGGAAGCTCAATTTAAATGTGATCGACTTGCTGATACCCAGTAGCAGTGTAGAGAAACAATAAGAACATTTAGAAAATGATGTTTTAAATACAAATAAAATAACCTTGTTTGAAATTAAAACTAGTCTCTGAATGGGAAATACTCAACTACAAATATATTACCCCATTCATATATGGGAGACTCTTTAGGTCTTTCAGTTCACACCAGCTCGCAGTCGGCAATCGCATGTACCCCATCAACAGTTAGAGCATTAATAGCTAACAAGTTGGCAGCTCACAGCTGCATCTGGATTAGATGCTGCATTTTAGCTGCTGCCTTGACCAGACATCAAGGCGATAATCATAATCTCGCCTCGTGTGTACACATGCGTGTATGTGTATGTGTGTGTGTGTGCGGGGATTTTGTAGGCCTGTCATTAAACTTTCACATCGAAATCTATATGTTTCATCAGTACCAAAAGTTTACAAGCTAAATGTTTGGTCAATGATTAAAGAGATTTCACGCTGCATCGAATGCTGCTGCCTTTGCCTTTGCCTTTGTCCCTGTAGCTGTTGGATATCTGTGAAGTTATTAAAGCGCCACGAGACTCGCTCTCACACAGATATATATACACACACACACGAGTGTTCAAAGTCGGGGCTATTTCTCACGTCAGTCAAAAGAAAGTAAACAAAATAATACACAAAATTTATTTACGATTATTAAACGCCGGCGCGTCATGGCACGCGGCCAAATGCAAAGACCATGGCAAAAAGGGTTTCGAATCCGTGGCAGTATAACTCTGAACTCTTCACACATGCTCACGGAGAGGCTTTAGGCACTTGTTTATATGGTCATTGGCTGACACTATTCGCTTTAGTCGAAATTGTGCACTTTCTTCTCGAGCGCCGCGTCAATCGCTAAAACAAAACTAAACGAAATGGCAGCTGCAATTAGCCCGACTCGGCTGGCCATGTCGCTTTGCCATAAAAGATTTAAAGACAGCCGTTGGCCTGTACACGCAATTTGGCTTAAATACGTCCGTCCGTCCGACCGCTCAGCCATCTCGTAAAGCAATGAAACTAAACTCATTTTGTAGAAAATATGTTTCACTTACATATTGTTTTTGCCTTTAACTTTTGCCGGGCATTAAATTTATTAGTGTGAAAAAAAGCTAAACTCTTTTATTTTAGACTCGCAGTTATGTAAGTCATGTAAAGATTGTTGTGCAACTGCGAAAAGTATTTTAAACGCGTTAATTGTAAACATTTTTCAAGCACTTAATTTGTGTCGATTTCGGAAACTGAGCTTCAGTTCGAGCTTCAATTGAATGATGGCTTAATTTCTTTTAATAGTCTTAAATATTTCTGACATTAATCAAATCTCCGCACGCATTAGTGAATCAAAGGAATCGCTGAATCATTTTGGCGCATTTCGGATCATAAGTGACCAATTAAATTATAAAAGCCAATTTGAATAGACGCTCGTAGCCAAATGAGTTGTTTATTATAGACCTGTTGCCATTGTAGGCAGTAATTCGAGTTGTTATGTCGATATGCTAATCAAACTTGTTATATCTGTGAGCTCACTTCATATAGAATTAAGAAAATTTGTGAAATTGTGCTAAGCAAAGCCTTAAGAAAAGCTGATATTTCGGTTTATTAGCTCAGCTGAAATAGATTTTGTATAAAAAAACTATTCCGAAGCCAAATCAGAAATGGTACTGAAATATTATTCAGTCTCTGATGTTATATTTCTCTATAGCTGTTATAATTATTGTCATTAAATGAGATCTGTCAGCAGATATACGTAAAAATATTGTAACTCTCAGCTAGGCCGCTCTCAATCGGGAGCCAACAAGCGGCACTCCATCACAATTAACCCAAACTTATTTTCGAAAATTCTCTCACGTACCCAAAAAGCAGAAGAAGAAGTCTCGTATAGCCGCAGAGCGTATGCATGCATGTGCTTATGTAAATGAAAGTGTTTATAATGCATATGTAAATTACATTACAATACAACTTGACAGCTGTCAAAGGCAAACGCAATTTACCGCTGCAACTGTAAGGTTCTGAAGCATCATTGTAGGGTATCTCGTTAGGAGCTCAAGTGGTCAGCGATAGAGCAAAAGTGAAAATGTTTTACACATGTTAACAGAACAAGACCGGAAATTCAATTTGAATAGAATGCTGAGAGCAGTACAATTGAAACATAACCGACATTACCGAAGCGGACAATTTGTTA
Source organism: Drosophila meridionalis (assembly GCA_035045145.1). NCBI lineage: Eukaryota > Metazoa > Arthropoda > Insecta > Diptera > Drosophilidae > Drosophila > Drosophila meridionalis. The sequence continues at coordinate 11,305,877 of JAWNPG010000020.1, read as the reverse complement.
GATCTGAACGTGAAAATGAGTCGATGTTGACTAGCATTTATTTTTGTAGCTCCGAAGTTCTGAAGTACCAAAAGTCATCGTCATGCAAAGCTGGTCTAGCATGTGTGAAAGATATTTCTCATGTGATCTCAGCAGATTGGCAGCTCCGCAACTCCGCAGCTCATGAATAATGAATGGAGCTACTTAACGGTGATAAAGAAGATTTTTACTAATGCCAAAAATAACAAAGTGTGAACGAAAGTGAATGAAATGAAAGTTATCAGCGCATGCGAAATTAGCCAATTCACGAAACTGTAGCATATCATAGCATATCCATCAAAAGATCAGCTCGTAAGCCGTTTAGAATAGCGTCTTCTGTCCAGTATCGCAATTAAAATTCTTTTGTTCGAACTAATGGATCTTTTACTTTCGGCCGCTCTCCGTCCAAATAATATGATTTCAGTTTGATATTCATGGCGATCTGGCTACCGAACGGCGATGACTCGGCGCATTTCGCTAAAGGCCATTATGGATATGTGTGATATGTACGACATGGTTTTTCTCTCGTCAATAAAACTCGATAGCACAATTATTTTCAAATTTTCTGTTGTCACTGGAGTTGTTGTTGTTGTCATTGGAGTACACGACGCGAAATTAAAGTAGCGTAGAACTAAAGCAAAGCCTAAGCCAGAAATTGTAACTAATTTGTTGTTGTGGCTTTCTTTTCGCTTTTGGTGGCTGTTGCCAAATAAACAACAAAATGTGCTCAAGTTTCTCTTTCGTGTGCCAAAAGCAATGCGAATTGCCTGATTTATTTTTATTGGACCTTTTTGGGCGGACTGAACCACACCACACCATAAACGGTGCCAGGTTTTCGTGTCTTGATTTTCAAGGTTAGATCAAATGCCCAACATGAGGCGACATATTTTTGATGGATCTCTAAGATATAAAATTGATGTTAGTAGCTTTAAGAGTTTCGGAACTTGTAAAATGTTATATACATTATTATAACTTATTTATATATTTCATTCTCTAGCTTAGATTAATTTCTCTGTAATACCAGTTGAAAGATTGTTAGGGATACTCGTCGTTTTCCTGTCAGTTCACATAATGTCACTAATTCCTTTCAACAGATTATAGCACACGCACTCACACACCACACACACGCACACACACGCTACGCATCTACTATTTCATAAGCATTTCCATTTGATAACCAGTCGAGTGAAGCGAGCTGCTACCGTTTGACGTTGCATCAACGCCATTTAACAGCGTAATTAACACATGTTGTCGCGCAATCAATTGCACACTCATGAGCACAGATATGGACATGTACATGGACATGGATATGGCGGCGACTTACTTGGGTATGTGGTGCGAAATGCGGCTATCTGTTGCACCGCCCAACTGACGACGTCGTTGTGCCACCGTCCACTTGTTCATTAGCGCACTGTCCGACTGCATTTGAGTTAACTGCCTTCGCATGGACTCCAGCGGAAGCAGGGGCAGTGGGGATATTGGGATATTGGCATTTGCGGCAGATCAGCAGCAAACGGGTGACAGACGGCCAGATGGGAGGATGCGAAAGATGAGTCCGATGAGGCAGATACAGTTAGACTTATGTATATTTGTCATGGCCAGCTCAAGTTTTAATTGAGTTATGAGACTTGCATGTTCACTGCAAACCATTTGAATGACCAAACCTTTGGAGAGGCGAACAAACTCCTGGGAATTTCGCAGCGGATTCTGGGTCGTCTTATTGCAACGAGTTCTTGCGCGTTTCCCAGAATCGTCTCTATTGGACATAAAGGCTGCGTGCCGCGCTCTCGACATCTTTGGCCAAGTGCCGTTTGTAGCTCATGAGTGCGCCACAAATGGTCTAATGAGTAAATTAATTGCCACACTAAAACGTCTGGCTGAGACTGGTTTCAATTGCTTGCACTAATTCGCAATAAAAACTTAATTAACAACCGATGAACCTGATAAGCTCTTCGTTGAGCTATCAGCTGAAAAAACATTTCGAATTCATCCGTCTTTCAGCTCACATTAGCAGATGCTGCGAATGCAAAGAAAGTGCACAGAGCTGCCCAGATTTCTTTGCCTGCTTTACTTTTCACTTTCATCGCACATTGTTGGCCAAGTGATTCGAGATTGGACCTGCTTAATGATGCTATGCCAGGCGCACACAGGTCACTCGTTGAACTCATCAATTAGTCGTTCACATCGAGTGAGCCTATGAACATACACAATAATACGGGGCAGCTCTCACTTTGCGTATACAGCGCATGTGCTACATAATCTGTTTATCTGCAGCGTACTGACCCCAGGGCCTCTAAATTGTCATAAATTTCTGGGCGACTTTTTTAAAAATATAAACTGTCTGAAACGAAAACTAAATGAAGACATTTGCGAGCTGCTCAGATGCGAATCAATAACGAAATGGCCATGCAAAATTCTAGACACAACAAACGGTTAAAAGCCGCCGCGGGGAATGCCGCCGCACGGCGCAACGGTAAATCGGACTAAGCCCCAGACTCAGACTCAGACTTAGACTCCGACTGAGACTTCGACGGGCTGAGGTCCGCTCATGACTGCAGATACTCGACTTTAGATTAGAATGAATCATTTCCAAGCATCCTAATTGAGTTGACTACGGCTGGCAGCTGGCAACGGGCAGCTCGCAGTTAGCAACTGGCAGCGAAAAGGCCAAAATATTAGCAGCCGCCTTGTCGAGGTGTGAGACTATTTAGCCAACTAAGACGCTGACGGAGACGGACAAGACAAGTCCGACTCTGAATCTGTGGCCAAGTAGCGGCGATTAGTCTCAGCTGAAGGATGGAAGCTGGGAGAGGAGGCCAAGAGGACGACAAAGGGCTATTTATCAACTAGACAAACGCGAGCTGCTCGTGTCTCGTCTCTGGGTAAGTTAACCGTTCCTCGACTGACTGACTGACTGACTAAATAGCCAACTAACGGATTGCACAGCATCCCGACTCCTGTGCTGATGTGCTGGCTGCCTCCCCCACTTTAATTACTCTTTTAGCATTGGAGAGCGGATCTCACACTCCAAGTGCTAAGTCTGCCTCGCACCTCAGTCTATGCCAGCCCATGGAGAAATGTAGTTCTTTGGGTCAATGCGAGCACCTTAACTAATCAAAGCCATGCCTCTCTAGGCACACGCTCTTTCGCTCAGTGTGTCAGTCCCAGCGTCTCCCAGTCAGTCATTCGCATTGTCAATAAATAAAATCTTTCGCTTTTGCTATGACAGCTTTCACAACAGTCTGGTAAAATACGCGCGTTTCGAAGCTGCTCTACGCACTGCCGAGTACTAAAGAATATTTTACGACACTCAAAATGAAAGCGGAAGAATCGCTAAGAATTTCATGGGCCGAAGAGATTACGAGCTGCGCAAAATGAATTCGATTTGTTCGCCATGCAGCAGGTGGCAGGCAGACTATCTTCAATAATCAGCGAGTGACAACTTGAGGAAAATCTGGGATATACATGAGTAACTATGTTTATTACAATATATTTGCCGGCCCGTGCGCTGAGCGAGAAGATGTTCCCGAGTTGAACCTCACGTTCTGGATACCATAAAACACAATGGAGCGTTGCGACTTGGGGCAGGCCAACAAATGTCGCTGTTCTATTGTTCAATGACTATGGCAATGGCAATGGCAATGGCTGGCAAAATTTCGGCCGCTTTTATGTTTATGCATGAATTCCAACATGAAAATGCAACAAGGAAGAAAACTCGCTAGCCATAAATCAAATTGGCCAAAATGCTCCCAGATCCAGCACGCAGTCATGGCCAACTGATTGAGCTGTCGCGTATTTGGGTGAGATCGCCCAGTGTCTAAATGTCCACAAGTCGGAGCTACAGCCACAGCCACAGCCCCATCCTCAATCCCCGTTCCATACCAGTTGCGATCGGTTGAGCTGCTGCCATTTGGTTTGTCATTTGAATTTCGTGCCTGTTGCTGCCTTTCTGGCCGAGCCGCCCAACCATTTTAGAGGCAAATCTTCTTTTGGCCAAAATTGAAACCTGAACGTGGTCAGTTAAAGTTAAAAGGAAAAAGGAAAAAGCTAAATTTCCATACTCTGACTGGGCTCTGTCACCTTGTGCTGGTGCTGGTGCTTATAAGGCGCTAGATCGCTACCATATTAACGGATGTTTGTCATATTTACAGGCACAGCCCGCCCACAGATTTCGCTCTGCTTATCTACAGCAAGTGGGTCAGCTTGGAGAGATGAGGACAGCAAAAGTGCTAGAGGTTATCCATATTTGACTAATCCAGATAGAGATTATTCAGCACAGAATCACCTAGTAGCAATTTGGGAGTAATTATAATACTAATATAAACTTAACTATACCTAAGTGTAGTTAGTAAACGCAAAAGATCATACGATACTTTCACATGATATATTATGAATGAAAGTAATGGATCAGTATTTCTAATCATTTGATTAGAGATCCACACTTTGTAAATTCTGCGAATATTTTGCATTGCGATCAGTTTTTAGGTCAATCAGAATCATTTGCTAAAATTAGCCTGATGGATGCTAAGCAATCTGGAGCATGTTTGAAGTTATTTTTATAACGCACCCACCATCACAGCATGCAGCGCTGGATCTTCGGGCCACATGCAGGCAGAGTTTTGCCGGCTTTAAAGAGATTTTTGCGTAAATGAAAGAGACTGAAATCTATGGTTAATTAAACGGTCCATTAAAGCCATTTGAGCATTAGACAAAATTGGGTTTCTGGTGCACCAAATTCAATGGTCCATGGCTATTTATAGCCGTTGAGCGCAAACAAAAGACTCAAGCAGCGAACTTGCCCCAGTCGGTGTGTGAATTTATGCATTAAGATTATAATATTTTGCCAGCAGTTCGCCGCACTGCGCACAGTTAGCTCTAACCGCGGGCATTGATACGTTCAATAATTCAAATAAAAAAGTAGCCAACAAATTTTGCAGTCCACAACGCCCACCATAAAAAAAAAAAAACAACTACAGCCTGCAACCGTATAGCGGATCGAACGCGTTGCCAAGCTGACTCGTTCGGTCTCTCGGTGCTGACCAGTTGACTGCCCGGGTTGATTCTGTACTGGTATTTTTCTTATTTATTTTGACTGGCTGTGTTGCTCTGCCAATTTGTCTTGCAATTAGTCAAAATTATTGTGCAATGTTTATGCAACATGCTGCAAGTGACACTCTTGTCAATAAACAATTCATTTGCATAACTGTACGAGCATTGCCACTCACGATTCTGCCCAATGCCCAATACCAGATGCCAGTTGCTTGGTCGTTCATAATGTTGTTGTTGTTGTTTGTGCTGTTGGTGCTGGTGGTGGTGCTGGTGGTGGCGGTGGTGCTGGTGGTGTTGCCTACGCCAATTTCTCGAGTGCAACTCATCTTCGCACACGCCGCGAATGCAGCACTTCATGACTGTGCATATTATTTGAGTAGTTTTGCCAAGTATAGAGCATAATAGTTTTGTTATGCAGCCTGTTGACAATGTGTACTTAGCCAAGTAATTAGAATATAAAGCTATTCAGGAATTGTATACGTGTTGCCTCAATAATACAATAATGGGTTAGTTGAAACTATTTAAGGTAACTGAGTATTTGCATATAAGTAAATTAATTGAATCTTAAAATTGTGATTATTATTGAACTTTAAGCAATGAGTAATCAAATGAATCGTGAACGGATCATGGAGTCTATTGTACAACGCTCCATTCAAATACTTTGCAGGGTATTCACTTGCCGGTTAATCAAGCGATGCCTTGTCCTCGACAATATGTGTCAATAGTCAGAAGAAGAAATCAACGGCAAATGCCTCGTTTTAGAGAGTGTTGAGTGATGCAATTGATGTCCATTTGTCTGCTGCATCTTGATTAACTCATGGATGATCTGTCGAATGGCTGACTGGGTCTTTTGCCTCCTCTTGATGTACTTGGCCTTTTGACCGCATGTATTCCAATTTGTTTATCATAGCTCATCAATCATCGAAGAAAAATACCATGGCCTTTTCAGAGCTGCGAGCTGCGCCTTTGAACAAAATAATTTGAACACGTTAACAGCTTGTTGCGGGAAAATGTGCAACTGAAACTGCTACAAGCGGCAACATTAACAACCAATCACATTAGTTCGAGGCGAGTTCAATGCTGGTGCACATCGATGAAAGTGAGAGTTCGAGAAAGAAATTAACAAAAAAAGCATCCCAGATAGCCGCCAGCTATGAAATGCTATAAATGCGTATCGATTTGAATATGAATGCAGCTGGTTAGGCAGCTGTTGTAGTCGAAGACTTTCGACTTTCATTTGTACGGTTAGCACGTAGCATTGTTCCCTTAGAATAATATAACTTGTTTACACATTTCTATCGTTGCATAACTGAATGGTGGGCATCTACAGCTGCTAAATGTTAGAAAACTTTCATTTTTCATATTTTGGCCAGCGGGAAGTCATTGAAGGTCACTCGCAGCGTAGCTTTTCTAGCCTTAGTCAGTTCTTTAGAGACTTGTCAAGCGACTCCGCTCAACCTACTCTAATATTCTCATTTGATGCGTAGACTTTTAAGAATATATTTTTTCCGGTTTTCTATTTTTAAAAACTAGAATGTCTTCTTGCCAAAAATTGAAAGTTGGAAAGTGTTTCTGGTCTTTCCCACAGCTGCAGCTATATATACATATGGTATTTAATTATGAAAATGAAAGCTAAAACTAAAATTAGACTCATTAGTGTCATCACCCCGCTAATGTTCTACGCATTTCTTTCTAATTGCAGAGTTCGCTGGCGATATTCGGGGTAATGAGCAGTGTGAGTGATATTTTGATTCGATCGCCTAACGGTAAACATGTCGTTCACTAATTCAGTCATTTATGCAATTCATTTAAATGAGGTTCACTTCCGTTTGGCCCGCCGCAGTACACTTAAGTAGGTCTTCGGGCCCCAAAGCGGTATTAAACAAATTGTTATTGATTCTCATCTGACTGAACGACTGCCTTTCAAATTGATGGCCCAGTACACGTGCAGAGCAGTACTTCTTTATGTGCTCCCTACTGAAGATCTATTGATCGATTGTCAACATCATCAAATACATATTTCAAGTCTTATCGCTGAGCAGCGGCTGCGGCGGCATCTCGCAGCTCTTGTCGATGGCTGGCAACAACAACAACAACAACAACAACAACAACAACAAGAACAGCAACGGCAACGGCAAAGGCAACTTCATTGCCCAGATGGACAGTAAAGATCGATTCAATGCCATTTATAGCCGCTGCCTGACTTTAAGCGATCGTCTCCCAGCATCCTACTCAAGTTTATGGCACAATTTTTACACGCTTACGGAAACCGAGGACCCAGACAAGTCGTCAAGCACTTTGCCACCTCCATGGAGGAGCCTAGGCTAGCGTTACGAATTCAGCTTGAGCAGCTTCACACGTTTTATCTAATTTCAGTCATATTTTTTATTTATTTATTTATTTTTTTTGCTTTTTATTTGCTATTTTTGGGCACTATTACAAATGCAATTTTAATTACTGGGCTTTTGTGTGTTTCTCCATTCGACCACCCCGAGCGACTTCTAATGAGGAGACAAAAGCCCGCATAGAGCTCTGCAGAGGCGGCGAACATGAAAACGTGTTGTTGGCAGTTTTTCTTAAGGCTGATGCTTTGTAAATTAATACTCATATAAAGCGATTAGGAATTGTATGACTGAAATTCCGAGTAAATGCTAAAAGAATTATTTTGTAAAAGAGCAAAAGCCATACAAAATTTATTAAATATAAAATGAAATTTGTGCAAGACGAGTTTTCAATTTAAAGATATTCATATAAATAAATTAATTGTTACAAAATAAATTGTTTAATAGTGGCAGCTAAAAGAATTGTTTTAAAAATTTTTTTACAATTTTTATAATTTATAGTAATACAAATATATTTCTGTATATTATACATTATTATTAATAATATATATTATTCTTATCTATAGAATCTTCATCGCGTAGTTTTCTTTTGTCTCATTATCATGCAGCTCAGTTCGTTATAAGATTGCTTAAGCTCTATAATTTAACTACAATTTAGTGTTGGCAAAATGGTGAAATTCTTCAGCTGGCAACGAGGCTGACTTTTTAAATATATGGGGAGACATATGTTGGCCAGCTTTTCGCCAGTTAAATTTACAGCTAAGTCATTTGGCCTCGGACTGTCACAGATTCAATTAGCATGTTGCAAGTTCTAATTGGACATACAAATGCAGTTCATATCTGAGCCAAAGAGCAGCGGCGGTTCTTTTATGGGTAACAAAGCACACGGCTACTTAGCCGCACAAATGGTAGCTGAATGTAAAGCAATTGGCACGGCTTTAATTGCTTGCCAGTTGGCTGGCTCACAGATAGCCCACAGACGGACATAAATTGTTGGCCATTCTATGACTGTTTTGCATGTTGTTGGGAGCACCGTTAGCTGCTGTGTGGGCAGAACATTGTGAATTGCTTAATTGCTGACCCTTTACCGTGCCCCTGACATTCATTTTGTCGTTAGAGCCACATGGGTGGTCCGACAACTGAAGTTATTCTTAAGACCAGACCTGGCAATTACCAAAATCCGCTTAGGAAGTTATGTGTACAAAAAAATTCAACGAATCGCATTAAATTCGTTGCTTGTATTGTCAGCAAAGCTAAAGCAAAAAAAAGAAAACAAATTGCTAAATCATCAGTGGCCCTTTAAGTCTTTGCCCATGCCCAATGCGATTTGCATTTTGGCCACTGCCCCACCCGCGCTCCAAATGATGTTGTCTTCCCGAAACTTCACCGAATATTTGGCTTCGTTCCTTGACTTGCATAAATTTGCCAAATGTTATCGAAAGTGTGCATCTTACGCCCGTTGCAACTGGTTCGTAAGAGTTGAATAACACCCAAAACAAAATCTGATGTACTCTGGCATGGGCCTAGCATTTTCGACTGTTGCGCGTGGCCTGCCGCCCATTTAAATGCTCAACTATGAAGACAACAGCAATAAAAACAGCAAAAGCAACGGGATATCTGTCTCTCTATACGTCTGCCGTCTTCCGTCTGTCGTCTGTTGCCTGGAAATTGTGCCAGTAGTGTAAAGCAGCAATGGGGCATGGGCACATCTAACAGGAGCACCAGGATCAAGTCTTGTTAGTGCTCTCCATCATTTGTTGCATGTTCTTGCCTGTTTCTGTTTAGACGATGTCAGTGCTGATAGCTGACGCTTGCCGGGATTCGGGATTCGGGATTCGGGACTCTGTCTGTGCCTGGGTCATGCAGCGTCGGCGGTATTGACATTGTGCAGCCAGCCAGTCAACCAGACAACCAAACAGTCAGACAGTCAGACAGTCGGACAGCCAGCTCCCAACGGGGCACAGAGTTCACGACACTTTTCCGTCCGTCTCCGTCTCCGTCTGTGCGTCCGGCTGAGGCAACTCTCTTGTAAATTGTGCTTGTATGATGTTCTCTTGGTGGAAGATGCAAGATTAGCAAATTTGTGTAAGCTGATTGTGAGCATTCTTGGTGTACACATCATTAATCTTGCAGCAAGCGAACGAGACCTTTCGTTTATTTAATTGTTGGCCGCTGCAGTGAAGTTAATTTGAGGCTGCGTTGCGCATACGCCCCGTTTGCTGCCATTCGATGCGATTCGCTTTGACAGAGTTCCACTTTCGTTCAGCTGAGATCGATGCGTATTTCTCCACTCACTTATTATTTACTTCGTTTATCATAAATCATTATGCTCTATGCTATGCGGCTAATTGAAGCAAGCGATTTGTGCAATTTGCGAAAAGAAAGCAAAAGTTCACCCCGTAACTGTGGGTCATTGTAGGCCAAAGCAATTTCAACTGCTGCCGTTTCGCACAAATTTATGAATATTTGCATAGATCTCGACAGACCGATCGACAGACGGACAGGTCACGTGGAGAGCGTCAACTTTATGCGTGAACTGGAAATTGTTGGCAGCTGCGCGGCGAAACACTCTTAACCTGTTGAAAGCGCCGGGTCGAAAGTGGCCAATGGTAAACGACAATTCGGGGTGTTAATGATACTCTTCGACTCTATCTGAAACTCGTGCCACAGAAATTCATTAAGCTGTGAAAGATAATGGGCTCTTGGTGGTTTCACTTTTAACAAAAGACTTCGATCGATCGAGATCATTTGTGAATTTATTTACTATATATAGATTCGGTATTCGAATTTACTTGCAGATGATGCATTGTTGAGACTGACGAGGTAAATCTTTCTTTCATCTGGTCAAAATCGTGACGGGAATGCGCAAAATGGGAGCATTGGAATCTCTGGCGAGTGCCAAGGATGTTGCCACTGCCTCTGCCTGAGAAGAGAGGCCTTGAAGACTGACACACATTTGGTGTGTAGAAGTTGGCATTTGATTTACCTGAGAGCCTCGTCCGATTGACACTGGACATGAGTGAAATGTTTACTCGGATGGCGCATGGAATGGACAAGTCGCCATCGAGGCACCGACAGCGTGCATGCTGAGAGATTCTGGTTACATTCTCCTTTTCGATTGCCATTATTTCATTAAATTCATGTGATTAGAATCACTTTCGAGTTGCTGCGCAGTGAAAACGCACTCTCGGCACGTGAGACTGCAAACGCAGCACCGCGAGTCGGCCATGAGGTGAGCAGATCAGAGAAGATGGGCAGATGACCAGATGACCGGACTCACATGAGCCACAGAAAGAACCGCTGGCGATGGCATGTGGAACATTTCATTGCCGAACAATGAAATAATATGGGAAAGGCCCTTGCACAGGGGGTTGAGCAACTGCCAGTTGCCAGTTGCCAGTTGGAAATTGGCGGGCAGCAGAGCAAAGACAACGCAAATAAATAAAATGAAAATTGCAATAAATTTCACTCTTGTGTGAAGACGAGCGGCTCTAATCAGAGACTCTAGCCAAGGCAAGGGCAACTAGCTCTAGCACTGGCACTGGCAACTGGCAGAAGACAACAGCAACTGAAAACGTTGCCAAAATGCAACGTGAGCCTCATGCAACATGAAAGCGAGTTGGAAACAGAAACCGACCGAGTGTGGGGCAGAGCCAAAGTGGCAACGGCCTGGGAATTGGGCTAATTGATGTTTAGTTGCACTTTTACCCAAAACCGTTTACACAACTGCCAACTGCGGCAAATGAGACTTCTGTAGATCCATATCCAAGGGTTCGAAGAAAACAACAACTCCACTAATGGATATAACATGTCTTCCAGCTGGATCGAACCAGTTGCTCTGTGACCTCTCGTTGTCAGTCAGCGACACGGATGCATCTTAATTAACCCAGTCACCGGACCAGGTTTGGGCACAGGATCAGGATCAGGGGTGGGCAACGTGTTTTAATTGAATACAATTAATTATTGACACATTTCGTTGGAAGGCATTCCAAGCGTGCTCCGACCTCAGTTCGGAGCTGGCTCGAAGATAACCGAAAACGTGAGCAGCGTTTGGAGCGGAGCAAATTTGGTGGGCAGCTATCCAGAGCTTCGATGCATATGGAAATGCACTTTCTAAGGCGCAGCAGCTGCTTGAGGAGTACGACTTTGCTAATGTTATGGAAATTGAAATTTTAACCCAATTTGTGGAATATATTCACCCACTGACACACAGAGCAGATCGAAAAAGGTTTCCACCCATTTACACATGAGCTGCATTCCAGCTAGGAATGAGTTGCATGCGGTAAGACTCTTACTATACACTCTGGATAGATAATTGTGTGGGGAGATTAACCTGTTAAGAAGCTACAGTGGACCGTAGATCCCTCTGTCTCATTTGTAACGGTACCAGAAGTGTTTGCCTTCCCATTCCCCATTCAGACACGCATTCGCATCAGCTGACAGGTGCCATGGACATTTTTCACTCTATTCAATTGGAAGCGATTGGGAAGGCGAAGAGGGGGCGCTGGGACGTTGACAAAGTCGCGCAAACATTTCAAACATCTGCTGCCTGGTAGCGTTGAAAGCAGAAGGAATAGATTGAGGCAGCAACAGCAACAGCGACCGCAGCTCAGACGGCTCCAACAGCTCAAACGGTTTACTTTTCTCACCCAACCACGACAAGAGTCGACCACAGTCATCCAGCAACATGGCCAACAATCGATCGGAATGTCAGTAGCGGGTGTCGTTAGGATCGGGCTGAAGCTGCAGAGCTGTAGAGCTGCAGTTGGCTTTTGCTTTAGCCAAAATTGCGACAAGTGGTGGCCGCCCACTCTCCACTCTCCACTCCCCACCTCTAGCCCGCATCTACCGCCCCCAACGGTGTCATTTGAATATCAACATTTGTCATCGTGTGCCGTGTCGCATTCCGCGAGCCGTCGCCAGTTGCGGGCCCCGAAATGTGCCCAAAAATAAACAAAATCCAATTAAAGTCAAGTGAAACATGGCCATGGAACCGCAGCAACATCAGCAGCAACAACAGCAGCAACAGCAAAAGTTGCTGCTGTTGTCAGTGTTCTCGCTATTGTCTCTGATCCCTGGTCTTTTAATTGAGCTCCTCTCGTGTATGTGGAAATGCAAATGTGTGCCAGTCAAGCAACTACTTAGAAGGATTGCATTTGATCGTTTTCGGCCTGGATGTGCAATTACTTTGTGGACCAATTTTCGACACTTTCCCTGCCCCAGACAAAAGAAACCACAGAGTACGCGCTGCGAGCGCAGTTTTCCTTATCTCGTAAAGATCGGGGCAGACCATTGAAATTCGGGCTTGTAATTGAAACGCATTACCGTCGTTTGGCTCTAATGGGCGTTGGCCCCAGATCTGCAACTGGAGAACAGCTGAACATCTCAACATCGCAACGACTCAGCAGCGGCAACACGACGACAATGTAGGCGATGACAGCGCCTCGAAATTGGAAATTGAAAACCACGGCGAGGAGACGAGGAGAAAAGGGGTGAGAGGTGAGGAGTACGCACAGGGGCCGAGTTGGGAGATCTGCGACATGGCAGCAGCGAAAAGTAGGTGAGGCAGCCGCTAACGAACTGGAGACTATCCGAGTGCAGGACGGTATCAATGAAAGCCAATCGGACATGCGCGACGCATTGGCAGCCAAGAAAATACAACAAATGCAAGGTAGCCAGTGGGAGTGGGAGGCAGTCGGCTCACGCACTCGCTAGGGGAAAACGAGGCAGATCTGGAGCTGGACTTCGACTTAGAGGCCTGCCTACAATCTCAAGGCTTATAAGGTAGCGCTGGCAACACAATGTGCCTCGATTTGTTTGCGATTTGGTTAACGCAAATTTACAGCGGCCTGTGGAGCGCTTGATGCTTGGTATGCCTTGAATTCAGGCAGTCCCCTCATATTCCAGCTAGGTGGTCCAGGAGCCGGATTCAGCAAATAGGAATGCGTTCCACACGAAGTTGGCCGCTGTTGCAGCTCCCCAATGGGGTGCTTAAGGTAACAAACTGGCTACTCTGTACTCCTCTCCTTTGCAGCAATGCAGATGAGTGGGCTATTAAGTGCGAATAAAGCGAATCTGATGAAGCTTCTCCAGCCTTAATGTCATCCTCCTATCCATTTCTCTCTGGTCGCCCATTTCTGATGTGTATGATCATTATGATCATTATAATGCCCTGCCTAACGGTTTGTGTCATAAGAAATTTGCACTATGGGAATAATCACCATTAGAGAGACATAGAGAGAGACAGAGAGAGAGACAGAGACGATCCTCACTCACAATAGTCACGCGCATTGGAAGTGAACGACTTAACCTTGCGTGGCACTTGATAACCAAAGCAGGAGACAAGCAGATAAAAACGTGGACACATCAAAGATGAACGATGAGCGATCTGTGATCACTGATCAAAGATCAGCACAGTCCCAAAGGACAGGTCTAGCAGTGCAAACTGGGACATAATCTCTTAGAAAATGTTTCTCAAACATTAAATCAGTAGGTAGCTAAAGCCGATCCGATGGCGCATGGGCAATTAGCTGACAAGGATGAGGAAGCGACGCTAACAAGGGGAGGAGCATGTGCTCCTGGTTAAGAGCGTGACACTTGGACGGCGCTGGTGATGGTGATGGTGATGGAGATGAGCACGACGGTGCCTTATTGGTGAACAGTCAGGAGAAGAAGAGTGCCAGCGCAGCTCTTGGATCGTGATGACTGTCCCGTTCACCAGCTGTTACCCAGTTCTGGAGCATCACCACATTCCTGGATTCTTAAATGCCGTTAAAATGAAACGATTTTCAGCATTTTGCAGTCCCACAGCTTGAAATCAGAATACGAATCAGAATCATAAATGAAATCAGAATTTAATTCGCATTTATTGTGACCCCTCCGCAAGTGGATCGCTTTGTTTGTTGTTTATGCTGAGAAACTGAAAACTTAAAAATAGAGATCTCATCGCATCTACAACTGAACCGCAGAATACAAACGAATTTTCCCCTTCAGATGCTCGAGAGATGACCCAAATTCTGCATAATTGTTTCTACGGCTGCGACTGCGACTGCGGCTGCATTTTCTTGGTCCACTTAGTTCTGATTGCCTCTTTCCCACCAGATCCACCATCCAGACAGACCAGACTCACCAGACGAAACATATTGCACTGAGCGCCCCAAAAGCGAGAAAGTTTATTAAGTCAGCCGATATTTTCATGCGGATCATTTGCGTGGCGTCGGCGTCGGCGTCGGCGGTTGCAAATTATCCTGACACCCGGGCCGGTCCGGTCCAGTCCGGCCAGGTTCAGTTTGGTCGTTTGGTTCACAATGAACGCAGAAGAGGCACTTGACCATCCGCCAATGCGCTTGCGTGTGTTTCATATTTCTCAGCTCATTTCGGTTTCGTGCTGGGGCTTCCACTGGCCTCCAATTCCATCCACTGGCCGCTAACGGCCTCCAGCCTCCACTTGAGACGATGAAGGCAAGTCGAGGCGTTAGGCGTTATGTCGACTTTGATATTATAACCGCAATTAGTCGACATGGTCTCGAGTGCTATCACTGGCATCTGCACTCGCCAGTCCATGGTCCTCATTCCGCCCCCGCTGGACTCATGGATGAGTGTAGTGAGAGTTTGACTCGATTTGATTTTCTTGGATTCTGCACACTCTCGAATGTCTCGAGTGTCAGATGATTAGACACAAAACATTTGCACGTGGCAGAGTGCCAGAGTGACTCAGGCCTGCATCGAGCACAGAAAACTTTCGATTATACTCGAGATATGCACCGGGTTTCAGGTCAACAGCATAGAAATATAGAAATGGATGCCATTGAACCCATCCATCAACCTCGCACACTAACTTCGTTGTCAAATTTGATGCTCTTAATCGAACCTGGCTAAAAATATCTCAGCAGAACTAGAGAACTGACTGCGAACAGTTAGATGGCGATTGGCTGGCTTCATAACAATTTCCTGTCAATCAGAGCAACAACTAAGACGACGGCAACTCCAATCTGAAGGCGTGCCCAGGGGCCAGCCTGCCTCCCGACTGGCGGTGGGGCGCTTGGAGTGTGACCGAGTCAAAGCACGCAATTAATTAGTGGCCCTGGCCGAGGGGCAGTCTGTGGGCTGCTGAAGCGAGGAGAAGCCGCCAAGTGACCCAACTAGCGATCCACCAAACGGCAGCAGAGCTCATCAAGCCACCTACGCTTACGGTACTTTCTCGGTTCCTCGACTAAGACCGCAACCGACTAAGTCCGCAAATTAATCGGCCTGTGCAACGTCTCGGAATAATGACAGTTCCGAACCAGAAAGAACTGAGACTTGGACTGCGACTGAGATGGAGACGGAGACTGAGGATTGAGACTGAGACTGCGATGGCGCGTTAGCTGGTTGGCTGTCCCGCCGCGGGGCTGCCACACTTTTAAAGTCTCTTTTTAAATGTTTCACTATTTATCATCGCGTTCTATTCCAGCCATTTTTCTGATCGTCAACTGGGAGAGCAGAGGTAGTAGTAGGAGAAATGCAAACTCAGATATATATGTCAATTGGAACTTCTGGAAATGGGTCAGTCGAAGTTGGATTTTAATTAATTTGGATTAAAATGTTACAAAAAGGTAAGGGAGTTGCCTGATATGCCGAAGAAGGCGTTGGCGGTTTACCGTTTTCTGGGCTCACCTGAGCGAACCGTTTCGTACGTTCCGTGGTTTTCGCAGCGGACCAAAGGCCAGGCGAATTTTGATATTGAAATTGCTACCTTGGCATAGCATAGCACAGCATAGCATAGAAGAGAGCACAACACACACAAAACTCCAAACACCCAACTCTGAGGAAAGCTTCTGCCCGAGGCCAGGCTTTGATAACATCAGTTGAAGTGCTTGAATGGCAGGGTGCAAGGGGAGTTCCAGCTCCCAGCTCCCACTACAAGCCAGCCAAACAGAACAAAGACAACAATTCCATTTGGTAAACGTTTGCTTTGAACAGCGCCCAGAAGAGGGCGGGAAAATACAACGCCAAGAAGTTTTCTGCGGAAGAAAAAAAAAAAAATTAAACGGAATGAAAAATAATCTAAAGTTGGCGCAGAGTTTGAGTTAGTTTGTGCTTGTGTTTGGCTTTACTCTGAGCTTGGCCAAATGTAACTACAATTTAAATGCTAATCTGGCATCTGTTGGCGGTTGGCGGTTGGCGGTCGGCGGTTGGCGGTTGGCGCATAAGGCCGCGGCGCATGCGCAAACAACTCCGCCCCGACTTGGCTCCAAACTCGCTCCAAGTGAGGGTGGATACCAACCAAGCTGCTAAGAGGGCGATGCAAGAGGTGCACTTAGCGGTAAGCTCATTTGCTCATTTGCTCATTAGTTGTACGAATATCCACCGAAAAAGTGCTACAAGCCCATAGAATTGTCCAACTGGGAACTCAGCCAACGTAACTTGCCCTTCGTGGTGTGTTATTTATTGTGTAATGCGGCTCCTGTCCAACTTCTGACGGTGCTCAGGCTGCCTGCCCTTGCTGTTTGCCTGTCTAATTAATGTTCACGCCTATAAAGTGCCAACTTTATTTGTGGCGGATGCCTGGTCTGAATTCTGAATTCCTCTCTCAGCAGCCAGAGTTCAGCCACAAAAATGTCGGAACTGTTTCCTTTGCTAGAGCTCAAAAGTTCAACGGAACAAAGTACCGCTATTGCTTTCCCATTGAGTTCCCCTTTGGAAAACTGCGGCAATTCAGATACGAGACATTATAAGTGGAAATGGAAGCAAAATCAAAACCGAAAGAACATTTGTAAGCTGCCAATTATTATGAAACGAATAGACAGCAGCACAGCCAACAACAGCGACATTCGAGCCCAGAACAGAAAAAGTCTCAGTCTGAGACTTGAGTTGAATTGTGCTCTATCCACTCACCGCTCTCCTCTCTCCACTCTCCTCTCACCACTCTCAAATCTCATTTCTGAACTCAGTGCTTTGAAATCGAAAAGCGCGTCACGCCGAAATCCGCTGGCTCGTTACCATTCCGAATTCTGAGCGCCGGCAATCGGAAGAATAGTCTGTGTCTTTTGGGCGCTGGTCTGTTAGTTTGTCTGTTTGCCAGTTCCCAGTTCGCCATCCCCGTTGCCTAGTCCCTAGTCCAGTTACTGTGGTGGCCGCCTCGCGTGCTGCCAAACCGCCAATTACCGAACATCAAAAAGCAGTTTCCCTCAGCTGGTCTGCCCGGTTTGCCTGCCTAATAATTTGCTCTCTGACTTTGTGTGGCTTTGTTTGTACTTTTGGAAGTCTGCCAGCCCCTCGAACCCTTTGCTCTAACGACCGATCCACTGATCGCCAGACCCACTGGACACCCAAAAAGGTGTTCGAAATGTTAAGAATCTTTTGCCGAATCACGCAATGTCTCAGCTCAGCGTCAGAGTGAAGGAAATGCAAATGCTCCCCAAGATCTTTCGTGGCTCACGCTTCGATACTGTTTTCAGCCAAGTGCCACGCCCCCCGCCAGTGCTAGTTGGAGAGGTACGTTATGAACCGAAATTAAATTAATTATATTGAGTATAATAAATAAAGAGAGTTGTACAAAACGCTTCCCTCCGAAGGCCACTTTGACATTGTAATCACGTCAGTCAGTGGCCTATTTACGAGGTGTTCGGCTATTCTTCTTTCCGAATCAACAGAACAACGGAGCGTGACAGTCAACTGGTGTCGGGCTTCGGTTGGATTGCGCAATTAGAAATGAGACAATGTAGTCGTAATATTATGTGATATGATACTAAATATTCTTCTGTATGTAAAGAATGAGTCTACTCTCCACTGGTGGAGGTGTACCGTTCAATAATGCTCGATTGTTATTATTATGAGACATTTGTGGTGATAACGAGCAGCAATGAATATTAAACGGATTCCAGTCAATTAATTTCTACTGCTATTAACGAAATCAATATCAAATGAATTTCCTCTCTCTCGTTAAGGAGCGTATTTAAGATGTGCCTCTCCTGCTGACAGGCTGACGAAAGTCCTTTATGATCCCCCGCTTTTGATGTGGTCCGCATTTGCGTAGGCTCTGCGCTCTGCGAAAATCTACTTCCAATTGCAATGGAAAACACGTTCCCCCGGCAGCAGCTCTCAGATCTCGCCATCATCTCTCACGCCTGTGGTGCATCTGCCGCTGCGATCTGAGTTGTGTTCCACGACCTGGCGAGCGGATCGCTTGCTAATGTGCGAAGCACACTCAGAGATCGCGTGGGCTGTTGAGTGTTGATGCAACAATGTTGTGGCAACAAGTCGCTGATTATCTCTCGGAGTGCTTGATTAGAGCAGCCTCGGAAGTGATCTCTGGCCAGAGCTACTCCAAATTATGCCGCTATTCCCATTGTGGTGCATGACGCCGTCGAATTCGCGAGCAGCCAAAGTCAATGTCGATTTTCTCGGTGCAAATTATTGGCGTTGAATGGGAATGGAATAGCCTCGTATTCGGAGCATCCTGTTTGCATTGGGCCGATCGACGGGGGCTCCGTTTTATTGCTGCCTTGATTTATGCAACATTTTCCGCAATAAAAATGCCATCGTCTTAAAGAATTATTACATCATCACGTAATAGGCCTCGTCTCTGCCTCTACCTCAACATCAGTCTCAGCTTCAGCCTCAGCATCGGCGCCACGCCCGTCTTTGGTCAGTTGGCAGTGCCAAATTGCCCTCGGATGCATGCAGTGCTCCAGCGATCCTCAGTGGAATCTTTCGCGCTGTCATAAATCAGTCGCCAGCTTCTTGCTCCCTCAAGCCGCTTCAACTTGCGAACTGTGGGGCAGAGGCAGAAGCATTAAATAGTCGTACTCTCCAGTTAAATTGCAGGGCACGAACAGCTGGCAGAGCTATGTACAACAGCAATATCGTCAACAAAAGAACCAACAACAACAAAGCGACTATTAAGTGTCTTGTCATCCTCAGCGATCCATCATAGCATAGAAGATATCTTCACTCCACTCCTCGGAATGGAAAAATGAACTTGGCACGTGTCCATCATTCTAAATGAGAGTTCTTCCTGTGGGGGAGGTGACTGCGCGGTGCTAATGTGTGGGGAATTCAACGAAATGTTGTAATAACTTTCCAAATTAGGCTTTTGGCGTTGGTGGCGCGGGAGATTGCATCATAGCGTGGCCAGTGACATTCCTGTTTGCCTGTTTGCCTTCGCTCCAAATGGCCCATTGTCCAGCCAGAGCCAAACACGGAAGTCGAAGCACACTCCCCAAATGCCCATTTCATATAATTTCTATTATTTCTGGCAGCTTTGCCAAGTGCCACCAGGTGACAGTTACAATGCAGAAACAATATACAACAGCTGCTAATGCCGGCTACGATCAGGCTACGATCGCACTGATCGCCACCAACTACGACTCGGAATCGTAGTCGAGTCGAAGTCGAAGTTGGAGTTGGAGTTGGGCCTGAAGCTGGAGCTGGATCTGTGTTTGAGGCATGCACTGAGTAGGTTGTAGAGGACTGTGTGGGGACATTGCCACCGTCCAGAACCTGGCACTGTCGCAGCCATAATCGCCGAAATGATCATCATAATCGTGATCGTTTTCGGGCCTTGCGCTTTGCGCTTTGCGCATTGGTCAGTCGTCCGTCCGAGGTTGTCTTGTCCTCGGGGAGCCATTTTTGGCATGCGTTCGGCAGCGAACACTTCCTGTGGGAACTACTTGAAAAGTTGTTTCATTCCAGATGCATTTCAGTTCAGTTGCTCAGTTGCTCAGTTGTTCAGTTGGTGAGTCGCTCTGTGCAGGGGCCATGTTCCACGTCATGTTGCCTGGCCATTTTATGGCTGCTCTCCATGAAGGCTGCACCCACCACAAGTAGTCGCTGTCTCCATCGAAGTGGCCTCGCCTGAACTATCCAAATTCTATTTCGATCGCGTTTCTACAAATATCTCATATACCATTTGCCCATAAATCAATTAGTTCGCTGTAACAGTTTCCAATAATAATTCGTTTGTTGCTGTTGCTGTTGTTGTTGTTGTTGTTTGTATTCTTCTTCGTTCCATTTGCGCTGCATGCTGAACGCGAGGAGAACATAAATTAAAGAGCTGATACCTCTTTTATGTTGCAGCAAATTGGAGCAGATTTTGAATGGGGTTAAGATTGGTAGAATCAGAAGGAAAGAATGTGTTAACACCTAAAACACTGATTGTTAACAGTGTCGCTTAGCTCTTTATGAGAGTCCAGTGAGGTGCAGCTGGAGCTTCAGTTTAAAAATAATGCTATAAATAACACACATTTTATTTATTTTAATATGAAAACTATTTGTGACTCAAGGTCGCACTCGCCGCGCATAGAAAAGAGTAGTAAAACATAACTGTTGCAGGTGTGTGCTATTGACGAATGCTTTGATTGGTTTGGGTTGAGTGGTATGCGGCAGGTTTTATGTCCGCTTTGCAAGTGGCCAAACACTTCTCTACCTCGCGGCAACTTGTAGCGGACCCGCCCCTCTGAGAGAGACAACTGCATTTTGGGCATTGGCAGTACTTCTGGCTCTGGCTCTGTGTGGCTGTAGCTGTTGGGGCAAAAGAATCGTCGCGTTGTCGAGTCAGTCTGCCAACGCCCAGAGCAAACACTGCTTGATTTATCCGAGCCCCTCCCTCTGAGTCCCTCCTCCTGAGAACTCGAGCATAAATCGCTGCGACGATGCTGCTAATAGCAGGGTCTTGTCTTACAAATTTCAAATTGGAGGAGTGAGAAAGCGGGAAAGCAACAGAATGGATGATAAAGAGATTGCATCACCGGGTCTGACAATGCAATGGCACCAATTTGCGAATGTGTCCGGCAATGCATTGCATGGCCAGCGATGAAGGCCAATTGGTGATGAGTGCCAATTTGCCTGCTTAATGCAGTTATGAATTGAAGGAGCACATTCGAATCGATGCACCTAAAAGGAGAGAGCTTTCTACTCCATCCACGTTTGGATCAAACGATTCGAGCGACATCCTCTGCACACGACACCTTGCGTACTCATAACTCATAAGGTTCCTATCGGGCCAGGACCGCGAACCGGACCAAGGCAAGACGCAGGCACCGCAAAAACTGCGGCAATTAGAAGACGAAGGAGAAGAAGCTGCCGATGCCCGATGGCCGTTGGCTGGTGATTGAGTTGCAGCTCAGGTGGCTCCACTCCGCGGTCCCGGTTCTAATTGATGGCGAGACGCTCCTCCGAAGCGACCAACCGACCAACAGACCAACAAACTACAAACAGGAAAATTCATATTACGAAAAAACAGCATCGTTTAAGTGTCATTATTGGGACCAGAATCGCAACAAGTCGCTGCTGTTGCTATTGTCGTGTCTTCGAATAAAGATGGAGTTGGAGCTGGAGCTGGAGCTGGAGCTGAAGATGGTGTTGGTGTTGGTGTTGGAGTTGGAGATGGAGATGACTACTTTCACCGCGCTCAGAATTCTTTTCTGCAAGCGTGGTCTCAGTCAGACATCGGTCAATCTGCTAAGCTTGCTTCAATATCCGCTGCTCACACTCAACAGCTCCGCACCACCCACCTCCTTCCTCCAGGCTAGAGCCATCACTCAACCTCAGCATCAGCATCAGCATCGGCTGCTGCGCGAGTGCACCTTACTGGCATTTCGGCTTTCGGCTTTCGGCTTGTGGCTTTTCTTATCTACTCATTGCTCATGTGTAGCTCGTTCGCGTCTTCAGCTGGATGTGGTTCTTACACCTTACTCGCTTTTTGTTGTTGTTGGAGCTTGCAACGCCCATGTCGAATAGATCGAGTACCGAACCGAACATGCTGTCTTTGGGTAAGGGCGTTAACTGGGTTAAACGCTCGTTGACAGTTTTATGCTGAGACAAGAGACGTCAACCTGCGGCAGGGCCACGACAGACCACAAAGCGTTGACGACAGTCAGTCAGTGGCACACACCAAACGAGAAACTTATTAAGAGTGAAAATTCTTGTGCTGTGGCTAGAATGAGAATGTGAGTAGAATGAGTTTTTGTTTTGCATGGAAAGCGGAATCAAAGAAACGCCTTTGCTGCAATTAGTGGTGGCCCTTGGGGAAAGGGGCCCATCGAAAAGTGAAATAAAACAAATCAAAGCGGTGCAATCAAGCGAAAGGTTGTTACAGTTACAGTTCTAGTAATCAAGTTCGTCGTCTCAGTTGTTAGTTCGTCCCTCGGAAGTGGGTCGAATCTGCGGTGCACTTTCAACTCTGTTGGCGCCTCTGATGGCAGCTTTCGACATGAGTGCGATTCTTATCAGCAATTAGGCCTCGATTTGGATTTGTGTCGGAGATTCCTTTTACACGTGTCCCAAATCCAACCACGCATCCATTAAAACATTTCGCTTTGCCCCTGTGCCTGCAGTGATATATATAGGCTTGATTCCTTTCTCTGAAAACTCTCCCGATGCATTCCAAGTGAAAGTACTTAGTCAGCGCCCGTGTCAGTGTTGTCTGTCGTCTGTCGTCCATCCTCCGTCATGTGTCGATATAATTCTAATGAACAAAGCAGCAACAATCCAGAAACGATCCAAACGAGCCCGAAGCGAGGCAAACAAACAGACGAAGTCGATCAATTTGCAAACAATTGCAACAATGAACGAGAGTTTCAGTTGCGCCGATTGATTGCCGGAAATATAAACAGTGAGCAACCTGCACATAACTCCTCCTCCTCCAACTGTACTCTGTCTCGCTCTCCATCTCGCTCCCTCTCTCCGCTCTCCCGCTCGACCTTCTCAGGGGCGGCAATCAGCATGAAACCGACGGAGAATGTGTGAAAATCGAAAGGAAATTTGCATGTCACTCAATTGACCAAATCAACGAGAACAGAGCGACACAAATCTATCTGGAGAGTTTTTGGGTTTGTTTGCACTACAAACGAGTCGAAGATATTGTGTTGGCCTCACTTTCAGCGACAAGCTTGGCCCAGTTCCCGACTTTAGAATAGCAACAAATATTTGAATATAGAAATGACACCAAAAGCCAAAACCAACGTTGGCCTCTTAAAGGCACTTATTGACTTCCTCATAACGGTTCGGCGCTTCAGACAGATACAGATAAGAAAGAGCAATAAACTCGTCAGTTGACCCAAGTGACCTGGGAATTGGGCATAGTGCGAAATATGCCCATCATAATTCGGCAAATGTTTGGGACGAGATTTAATTAATTCTTGGGAACAAAATAATTTTGGCAGCGATCGGCGAACTGATTACAATTAGAGCAAAACTTTTGCACACAACAATTACTCAATCACGAGGAATAAGAAGTAGACACAGCCACAGTCATAGACATAGACATAGACTGAGACAGAGACAGATACAGAGACACAATGCTTCGTGTCTGGCTTTCTGTTGTTTAATCAATCTACAGCCATTCATTGCCCAGCCCATAATTCAGAATACAGAGAACAGAAGATGGAATTGGGATTGGGGATTGTGGATTGGACGCCGAAACAGAAGTAGAGGAATTTTCATTCACACGGCAATCGGCAAACGGATGGCGATCGCAGACTTCCTGCTCCAAAAGCTTTTCCGAAAGACAAAATTTATGTAATTTCTTTATCAGGTTCATCGCTTATTGTTGAACAAATTGTATAATTCTCCCCACAGCGATGATTGAACAGCCGAGGCGTCAATTATCCGCACAATGCGACAAAAGCTGATGACGTCGCCATCGCACTCATCTTTATCGTCATCCTCATCGTCATCGTCGTTTGTCGATTTATCGCCAGAGAATCGACTGTCGAACCGACGAATGGGAGTAACTGGGAGCAACTGAATGCAATTGCAAGTGTAACGAAAATGCATGAAATTGGGGAAGGGGAAAGTGCATCGACTGCAGTTCGCTGTGCTTTCTGTTGGTGTTCGATAATACTTAATTGCATCATCAGCCTCTGAGTCCGTGTGTATGTTTTGAGTATGTGACTCTGTGAGGTTGAGTGACGAACAGATTCAATCATATTTGACACATGTGCAAGACTTGGGCTTTCTTCGTGGCATAAGTTCGAGTTGCGTAAGTTGCATAAGCGAACAGTCAACTTCATCTTCCACCTCCACCTCCACCTCCACCTCCACCTCCACCTCCTTCTTTTCCTCCTCCCATACTACAATCAGTGGCCTCATTCGAGGTTTAGTTCAGATTTGTTATCTTACATTTAATTAGGCGTGCGTTGCGTTAATGATCATCACAGTTGCTGCCGATGTAGTTGTTGGTTTTAATGATGTTATTGTGGTTACAGCTTTGGTCATTAGAAAGCTGCAATGTTCTTTTATAGGTGGATGAAAGAGAGAGAGAGAGAGAATTCTTTCGAAGAATTCTAGTTTGCGCTCTCTTTGGCAATCAATGCGTCTGCTTGCGTCCAGATTCCGATTCATGCAATTCTCGCACAGAGCTAAGACTAAATGTAGTCGCATAAGAAAAACATTTGCCTCAACTACATACTTTAATTGCTTTTATAGCTTCCGAGTGGCAACTACAATGTTAACTTACAGAATTTTCCAGCGAGGAAAGTTCTAAGAGCGAGGAAAGTTCTAAGAGAGTCGCATTAAAGAGCTTTGTCACTGTGAAGAGCTGCATTTAAGAGCTGGTTTGGCATTTGAAAGAGAGTTAGCTGCTGCTGCCAACGATGGGCTCTCCGGCTGCTCTGCTGTGTCGTGCAAAGTCTGCATGGCCTTCGCCTTCAACCATTCGGTGGCTGACGAAACGTGGAAAACGTGGCTGTTGACGCTTTGCCATTTGCCACTCGACCGTGGAACGGTTATACATTTTCATAAACGAAGAATGTGTAGCTTCGGCTGTAGCTATAGTTCGATTTGAACGGAATAGGTATTTGCATTAATAAATGCAACTATGTCACGCCCAAGTCAACGGCATATGTGACAGCGACTTCCGCTTACCTCAGTTGGCAGCGGCAGTGGCAGCCACAACTTGAAAATGGTTCAAATATTTGGAGTCAGCAGCAGCTGAAGAACCGGCAAGAACAACGCTTACACTGCCGGCATCAATTGGCGCAAAGTCAAACAACCTAAACAGCATGGGACAGGCAGATCAGCGTATTGCAGAGTATTCCTGATAGTTAGTTAAGAGTCAGTTGCCTTCGGGCGGTTTCCCGAGACATTTGGCTAAATAAATATTAAGTTAATTTGCCATAATGTATTGCAGCAATTTTAAATATATCAGAAATTTCGACTTAAGCTAAATATTTTTATATTATTATAATTGCTAGAAAAGAACAAAGCTAATATTCTCTGATTAGAGTAGCTCTGTCGAAGTATATAACAATATATATTTTTAGTTTTTTTTAGAAAATATAGTCTATGCTCTAAGCAAGAGTTAAAGAAACGTTCCGAACAGCTCTCGGAATGGTCATATGGCATTGGTTATTGCCATTCACTTGCGGGCAGCAGCAGCAGCAGCAGCAGCTTTAGCACACAGTCACATCGGCATCTTCAACTCCCGCCTAGTTTGTTGTTTGACTGCAAAATCATAATCATGTCAGCAAATTGGACTGACATGGAGCGTACGTGCGTCAACTAGCCGATGAGTAGGATCTGCTCTGCCGTTGAGCAACAGGCAAAAGGCGGGATTGAAGATCAGCCGCTCGTCCATCACACAAAAATGGTCAGTGTTTGGGCTGTTGTTGTTTTTGTCGTTGTCGCTGCCGTTGTCGTTGTTAGTGCATAGAGAAAGCTTCAGAATGCATTTAACTTTTGTCTTTGGCGATAGGTGAATGTCTTCGAGGCGACTCAAAAGCGCACTGTCATCGTCCAGTTCGACAACGGATGCTAAAACCGTTGCCATTTCGTGCGACACAACTGCGACACCAACGAACTGCGTATGGGCAAACAAATGTTCTTGGTCTCGGAAAACTGTTGTCATCTAAACACATTTGCCAAATGCGCAGAATTCTAAGACAATTAACTTTTGCCCATGGCCGCCGCACACGCAGCGCGCAGAATGACAAAATATTTCAGCAGCAAATTTACTTCTCATTTCAGAGCTACGAGCAAAGCAGCTCGACTAACTTTGGCCGGGCAGTGATTTAGGTTATCTGCGTTGGGCTTGGGTCAGGCAACGGTTACGAACGAATTGCCGGCATTTAGCTGGGAGATAGAGCTTTGTAACTTATCAGCGAGAGTTTAATTTAATGAATACCGTTATTTATCACAGCCAGCAGCAGTGTGGGGAGGCAGCTTTTGCCTAGGTGTCATCGCTGTCGCAATCGCAATCGCATGGAGCTGCCCAAAAATTGAATAGCGGGCAAAAAAATATTGCAATTGCACTGGCGGAATATGCGCAGTCGTGGTGCTGAAAAACCTTTTGTATGCATTTTATCAGCCTGCGGTTGCCATTGAAACCCGAACTCAGCTCTCAAAGTTTTTATTTAGCATTTTCACAATAACCTTTGGCAAAATATTTGCATCTCTTTGCGGTGTCTGAGTTTCGCAAGTTGCCTGATGAAATTTGATAGGCAATCGCATCGGATCGCTATGCCATTCTAGATTTACTATCAGTTTGATTATATTTTAAGTTAACAACTTTTACAAGAGTTGTCATAGAAATGAAATTAAAGTTCGTTGTCTAAGTCTTTTGAATTAGAGCTGCACGTGAAGTTCACGGTTTGACTCTTTTCAATTTGCCTTGAGAAAATGCAATGCAAATGTCATCCGGGTCAGCGAAAAGCATTGCCCCACAATACGTTAAGCGCTCTGGAAATAATAAGATATGTATAGCTGATATATGGCAGGCTGTTAGAGCTGACAAAATGAGCAGAGGAGCCATAAATATGCCATAGACAGGAGCCGCATCGGCAGCCGCAGTCGCAGCCGCACCAAAGTGATTTTCTCGCACTCAATTTCAATGGCGCGGCCGCCAAGTTGATAAATTAACACTGTGCACATGCCATTTGTTTATTTGGCTAAATAAATCGCCATCGAATTCGAATTCAAATGCCTACAAAAGCGCCCCAAAAGCTACCGCGCCACCAATTGAAAATTGAAAATCGCGCACAATCAAATGGACATTCTGTGCGACCCGCAATTTATGTGGCTGGAATTCGCGACTGCAACAACGACTGCGACTACAACTGCGACACCCATGCCTGAGATTTAAGCTGGACTTACTTTATTGGCCCACTAAAGCGACTGACCCACAACATTAAATTGTAATTTGAGTGGGCAAACATTTTAACTGAATTTCTATTTGCTGTGCCCGCAGCCGGCAGACGGCAGCTAGTTCCCCTGCATGTGGACGAGTTCCAAGCAACGCGGATAATTAGAATCTCTTCTGCATCTGTAACTGCGACTTTTGACGCCGCAGTGCAGTATGTGACCGCATATTTACCGCTATTAGCAGCCTTGGACTTGTCTGCATGAAATATGAACTGCTCTAGGTGGTTGATCTTGGGGTTGCGGCTGTGGTTGTCGTTGCGGTTGGAAGTGTGACCGTGTCATTGACCATTGCAATGCATGGAAATCGATTTGCGCGCAAACAATTGCA
Source organism: Drosophila meridionalis (assembly GCA_035045145.1). Taxonomy (NCBI): domain Eukaryota; kingdom Metazoa; phylum Arthropoda; class Insecta; order Diptera; family Drosophilidae; genus Drosophila; species Drosophila meridionalis. The sequence continues at coordinate 11,278,019 of JAWNPG010000020.1, read as the reverse complement.
TAATCGTTGATTATGAGCTTACACTGACTCCATGCCCAGATTGACCAGTGAGCATTAGCCACCAAAATGGCGCACAGCTGCTCGGACCGAGCTCGAATATTGTCCATTTCAATTCGATTAGCGCGGAAATCAATCTGGTCGTCAGCGCATGTAGAAAACTCACTGGCACTGGCCTGGCAGCTGCTCTGTGATTTAACGCATATTACACGTAATGCATTTTCCATGCCGCTTCCAAAGTTGCGCCGTTAAGAACCGCAAAGCCACTAACAACAACACGACTGCAGACTATTGCAGCATATGAATGCAGAGCCAATCATATATTCTAGTTCTGACGAATGAGCTGATAATTTGGGGCTTGGCTTTTGTGCGTGCGCTCGCAAAGTAGCGTTATTTGATTTCTTATCAGGAGTGTGTTTCCAATTAGACTTCTGCAGAGCTGGCGCGCTGATTGGAAGTTGGAGCGTGGCTGCGTGAGAAATGATTTGCAAATGTGCAATAAAAATGCACTTCCGTCAGGTCGGGGCAAACCAATTGACAGCATGGAGCCTTGGCTGACGCAACTTCAATGGCAAAGGAGACATGCCGCGCCGTGTAATTCATAAAAATTATGAAAAAATACCCACCCAGATTGGTCCCCAAGGGCCGTCGCCAGTGTCGAACGGCAGCCGCAGAGCGATGACATTGCCGCGGACATTGTCAAGCCAAGCACTTTATTTGCTGCGCGTTTGACATAAACATTTGCCCAGTGGACATCTGAATGGCCTCGGCCTCTCTGTGGCTCCATATAAGCGCCGCACGACACGCCAAGGAACAGAGTCGCACAACAAGATGCCGCCGCCGGCTTGTCCTCGTCACCGAGCGTTAGCAATTTTTGAAATACGCATTGCAGAATTTATGTTATGCGTGCCACAGTCGGAGGCCGTTTCTATGGTCGTGCCAATGTCAAAACTCAAACTCCAAACCCAAACCCGAACCCAAAGAAAAACAAAAACAAACACAGCGCCGACCAGCGCGACTCTGGCGCTGAAAGTGTCCAGTGACTTTCGCTGGGGCTCCTTGCTGCTGGGTTAGCTGCTCATGGGGCTTGGCGGTGGGTTGTTGGATTGGTGGGTTGACTGGCGAGCACGCTCCTCTGGAGGCCAGCTATGAGGCTTTGTCTAAATTTGGACGGTCATGTCGGTGACAGCTTTTGACTTGCCAGCTTTTCAACTTGTTGCAAGTGGCGCGGAGTTCAAAGCAGCAGATTAGAGATAATGTTAAACATTTCCTTTCAAATTTGTGACTGAAGCCTGACGTCGCTAAAAGTCAAATAAAAGCTACAAATAATTATGAAATAAAAAAATTAATTTCCATTTTCATAAAAATTCATACAGCGCGTAAAAGTAAAAGTCTGTGAAGAGAAAGAGGAAAGCGATTCTGTGAGATGGAATTTACAGGATGTGAGATGAATACGAAAAGAGTTTCAGAACTATGATACTCGATCGGTAAATCTTTGAAAACTCAAAAATATTATTATGCGTATACCTTATATTGATAGCATATTCTGGGATGATTGAGAGTAATCCACACATATAGAAATTTCGCCCATACCAATATTAAACTATAAACGATCGATCATTTAGTAACATTCCTGTTAATCATAATACCAACAAATCTTTCATCTTGAGCTGAATATGTTTGTTAAGCAGGCTGCTTAAGTTCATCAATTTGTAAGTAGGTGAAATCAAGCAAATAAAGTTGTTTATCGGCAATTTGTAGCCCCCATTCTGTTGTGTTTTTTTCTGCAGCCTCAATTAATTTGTCACTTTTACTTCTTGTCGTTTGGCTTAGCACAGACTTGGTTCAGTTTCACTAGTTAATTTTCCACCTGGTAAGTGTTGCGCCCTGTCTCGGCCTAAACGTAGCTCTGATTGATTTGTATCAACGTTGATTAGGCCAAAACCAACAATCAGAGAGGCATGGCGTGAAGGCCCACTTGAGGTTGGCCTTGTTAGATCGGACAGGCTCGATCAATTGACAGGTAAATTGCCAACCAAATAGTAGAGTAAAAGCCAGGTAAATGAGTAATTTCTAATACGTTTATTTACTTTTTACGTTTATGTTTACGTGTTCGTTTACGTTAACGTTCACGTTTACATTTGCGTTGTTCATTGTTGTTGTTTTTGTTTTGTTTATAGCATCTGAAGTTTGTCTCGTATTACATTGCATTTCTAGGCCTAGTGTTGTATTAAGTATTTAGATTTAAAGTATTTAGACAGTCAAACCTCTTAAATGAGACAAGTGTCGTCTCAGCGACGTGAGCTCAATTAAGAGGTTTGAATGGTTTTTTGCACTACGACTAAGGAGCTTTCAAGTCTTAAGCTGATAGTATGCCGACATATTCAGAGTAGTCTTAGCAGTAAGTCTTATAGAGTAAGCATATATATGAGCATAAATATTAAGCTACAGTTCCGAAGCCCTTTCCATATGTGTGTGAGCGTGTGTGGTGTGCGGTGTGCGGTGTGTCTGGCTCAGTCAGTGCCACGCTTTTCCCATTGGCCATGTGGTGCAGAGAAGTCCAGCTCTACGTTGCGCGCAATGACTTTGAAGTGCCACAGCTGCAGCCACATTGGAGGACCCCGTTTCGTACAGCTACTAACTAGATTATGAGCGTTGCTAAGTTTTCTGTTTTCTGATTTTTTTTTCTGTTTTTTTTTTTTTTTTTCTGTATTTTTTTATGATTCTTTTCTTGTAGTTCAGCTAAGAGTGAGAGAGAGCGAGAGAGCGAGAGATTTTCATGCTAGTTTGCTCCATTCTCCATCCTCCGACCAACCAACCGTTCGCGCCAGTTTATCGCTTGTGTAACGCGCGCTTTTGCATGTTGTCCCAAACGGCAATAACCGTCAGCTGCAGCAGCAAAAAGAGTGCCCCGGCAATTATGAAGCCTGCAAATAGAGTTGTAAAGCGCAAGAGATATATTTATGGGTTTATTTAATTAGCTGGTCACTCAGCCAGCAAGTGCGCTGGTTTTTGCTGTTTGCCTCTGCTTTCTGCTTTCTGCTGTGTGCCCAGTTAGATGTTGCACCGGCACGCGATTACCACAAATATATTTGGCGCGCTTGAGTTGCAGATTAGACGAGTAGCGCCAGGCAGAGCCATGTTAACTTACCATAGCCATTTATGCAAGTGTCCGTTTTGTTGGCCAATTCCAATTGCAGCTTGCCCAGGCCGTCACTCGGCTCGCCGTTGCTCGCATCGGCACCATTGAAGGCAAACTTATCGGTGATTTGGATAGACTGCACCAGCAAAATGTTCTCATCGGTTGCCTGCTGATGACTCACATCACGTTTTTGGCGTTCCGACTTAATCGCCAGCTCAACTGTGGAAAGGTAGCAACCAGAAGGAAACAAGTGATGAGCAATCATACTCAATGTACAGAGTTAACTGTGGGAGCCACAATCAGCCAGTGGCCAGAGATGAATGAAGCGGCGACTTGGACAAAAGTTCATGAACTTGAAGTGAAGTGGGTAGGAGTAGACCCGGAACCGCTTACTGTTTATCAGTTACATATTGTTTGAACAAATTGTTTTAATATAGCAAATTTCAATTTCTTTGGGCCAAGTCACTTCACTATCACTGCCGAAATCACAGCGATAAATCACGGGACAGTGATTCAATGTGGCTTTCGCACAGCTCTACCGTTATGACTGCAACTTACCGCCATCGGTGCCATTGAAGACGGAGCGCTTGCGACGTCCATAGGACAGCAGAGACTTCAGCTCGCCGTTCTCATCGTTGTCGCAGATAACCGGTTCGCAGCGCGGTATGCAGGGCGTGACCAGGGCGCGGAATTGCACCAGCTCCGAGGAGGGGAACTTGAAGGCGTCGAACTGTGAGAGCAGCACCTTGCGATTGCTGGCCATCTTTTGCATAGCGCTCATAATATATTGATCCGTGGGACAGCCGTTGGCATCGATCAGCGTAATCTCGGCGCTGTCCGTGCCGTCCATGGCGACCAGTTCGCGCACAAATATCTCATATGGACTGTTGGCATCGACGATCTCGAATCGCAGCGCCAAAGGATCGCCAACCTCAGCAATGCGCTTCATATCGCTGCCATCACGCGCCGTGATCTTCATTATGACATTCGGAGAGTCCACAATAATTTCCTCACTCAGAGTAGATTCGATCTCGCCAGTGACGCCCAGATCCACATTGTTCACAACCGTCTTATTGGTCAAATCATACTGACAGCTAACGGCCAGACCCAGATCCGAGGAGGTGACAATCATATCGTGATGTTGAATAACAATGTCGTTCATATACCGTCCGTAGGCGCTCTGGCGCACATTGCACTCCAGATCGTTGTAGCGCATGCGCAGATCGAACTCCAGCGAACTGTTGACATTTACAGCGCAGGACTTCGGTGCCCCCTTGGCATAGACCTTGCCGTCGAACAGCTTGGAGGTGCGAATCTTGGTGATCATCTCACCCGAACGACAATCGATGGAGACATTGTAGCAGGCGGACTGCTCATAGGTGGCCGCCTCTTCGATGTTGAGATAGGGCTCCGATAGATCGCTGAGCGTGGCGCGACTGTGGTGGGATAGACGGCAGACGTGCTCGCCCGTTTCGTTGTAGTCGTAGGAGTGGCAGCGGAAGGGAGCGCTCAGGCACAGGTCACGGCAATCGTCAATGCTCTGCACATTCTGGTGCACCGAGTCGACGGTCTTTAAAATGCGTCCCGCGATGCGCTTGAACTCGCACAGCTTGCTGGGCTCCTCGGCGCAGTTGTTCTCGAGATATTCGGCGCCATCGTAGGCCACAATGTTGGCCTCCTCCGACAGCGTAATGCGATCCATGTCCGACAGTTCACACAGGCCAGAGTGCGCATAAAAGTTGGCCGAGCTTCAGAGAGGCAGATGAATGAGCTGCGAAATGGCAACTGGAATGTTCGTAACGGGACTACCACTTACCGGCAGGTGAACTCCGTTTCGCCCAGGCAGAGCTCGATGCAGTCGCGTCGCGTGGCCACGCTCTGGCTAGACTTGGCGTGCTCCGGCAGACGGTAGCCCTGCACACGATCGATGCACCAGGCCTTCGAGCAGGGACGCACGCCGAAGCAGGATTTCTGTGCGTACACCGTGAAAACGGGATATTGCGATCGGGAAAGTGAACCTGTCGTAAGTAGAAGGCGGAGCTAGAAAACCGCAGGCCCACACACACACCACGAAATTACAAGCGTGCCCCACTCACCTGGCAATTGATCGGCGGTGCTGCGGAACATGACGCAAAGCCCCGTCTCGTAGTTAACAGCGCTGCAAGATTCATTAGCCTGGCAGGCCTCCAAGCAGTCGGTCAGCATCAGTGTGCCAGGCAGCGTCTCCAATTGCTTCGATGGCGCCGATAGCACGTACCTGCCGGGCGTTTCGGGTTAAGACAAAATGCGGCGCATAAATATTTTTCGTTTACAACAGGTTTAATGGGGGCTAGCATTAACGATTCTCGAGACTGTGTTTTGGCAACCAAAGCGAAATCTTATTAACTCTTCGTACGCCCCACGCTGCACGGCGAGTGCCAACCTTTTACGATGTGCGAACAGGCGTCTCGTTAATTAATGGCCCTCTCGCAGCAGTGCGATTGCCCCAAGTCCCCGCTCCACGCCTAATTGCCACAAGTCAGAGATCTATATGTGCATCTATGTATATATGTTTGTAGATCTAGCAGCTATCACCTACCCAGTTATAAGCTCAAAGCCAATCATATCCGGCTCGCAGTCTTCATCGATCTGGCTGCCTAGTGGCGCAGCCGTCGCGCTAAGATCATCGATTTTGCTCTCGCCATTGGCAGGTGTTGCTGCAGGTTCCGCTACAGCAGCTTCCGCCGGCTGCTGTTCGCTCGCCAGCGGTGTCAACGGTTTTGGTAGCTCGCTTCCGCTCGCTGGCTGGGCGCCCTCTGCTGCTGCTCCGGCTGCTGCAATTGTCGGCGTCGCATTGTTGCGCGGAAATGTCTTCAACGGTTTTGCCGGCCGCTTGGGCAGCTTGCGGGCCGACGCTGCCGAGTCCACAAGCAGCAGCGCCAACAGTAGCACTAGCGACATTGTTGTCATCATGCTGACTCGCCCGTTTCTGTTCCTTGTCAATGACCGTAGCTGCATTTTGTTGCTGTTGGCTGGAAGATGGCTAAAATGATTTGGTAACTTGGTTTTTAATTAGCATTTTAGTCTCTCTGCATGCTTATCTCATGATTAATTGCAGCAGCAGTTACAGTTAAAGCTTAATAATGGGTTTAATGGGTTTAATGGCAGGCCCCGGCACCAGCTTAAGCCCAAGTCCCAGCCCCAGCACCAGCCCCAGCTCACAACGCCAGTCCCAGCTGCTGCCCAGCATAGCAACGCCCACTAGCACGAAGTGCTTGTGATTAATTGTGCAAGAATTACGAAACTACAGCTCTGATGCAAAATCAATTTTGTTGATGATGAGTTCATGGCTGCTGCAACTGCAGCACGCACACCCAAGAGAATTAAAATAACGCCACTTGGCGAAAAGCAGAGGAAAAACGCACGCAAAACTTCAGCCAGTCCAGGCTGGGAAAACTGAGAAAAGAAGCTGATTGGCATTGCGATTGCCTCTATGATCATGTGATCGATACTTTGGGTACTTGAATTGTTGTTAGTGGCTTTGCGGTTCTTAACGGTGCAGCTTTGGAAGCGGCATGGAAAATGCATTACGTGTAATATGCGTTAAATCACAGAGCAGCTGCCAGGCCAGTGCCAGTGAGTTTTCTACATGCGCTGACGACCAGATTGATTTCCGCGCTAATCGAATTGAAATGGACAATATTCGAGCTCGGTCCGAGCAGCTGTGCGCCATTTTGGTGGCTAATGCTCACTGGTCAATCTGCTGTCTGCTGTGTGAGCTCATAATCAACGATTATGCAATTGTTTGCTCGCAAATCGATTTCCATGCATCGCAATGGTCAATGACACGGTCACACTTCCAAGCGCAACCGAACGGCCTCTAGCTGGTTCGTATTTCATGTATACAAGGCGAAAGCTGCTAATAGCGGTAAATATATGGTCATATACAGCAAAGGGGCGTCAGAAGTCGCAGTTACAGATGCAGATGGAGTTCTAATTATCCATGTTGCTTGGGTCAAGTCTCGCCGACTCCTTCGGACTCGTTTACATGCGCGGAAACAAGCTGCTGGCTGCAGGCGCAGCAAATAGAAATTCAGTAAAATGTTTGCCCACTCAAATTACAATTTAATGTTGTGGGTCAGTCGCTTTAGTGGGCCAATAAACTAAATCCGCATCGATGGACAAGACAAGCGTAGTAATCGCGGTCAGTTGCCATGCACATAAATTTCGCTTTGGCATTGCAGTTGCTGCTGCTACTGCTGCTGGCCATGCTCCTGCTGCTGTGGAGGATTTGTTTGGCATTTGAATTCGAGTTCGATGTCGATTTATTTATGTATTCACATGTATGGACACATTTATATACATTTATTTGCAGCGGCTCAGCGGAAAATGTGTTTTGCCAGGAAATGTTGGGGCCCGTTCGCGAGTTGATGTTTTGTGCGAATTTACGTATTTACAGTCAAATTTGACAGTTAGCTTAGCTCTTGTTTTATAGACTCTTTATAGCCACTCAATCCATTCGAAAGAGTTAAGAGGGGGCTGAGCAATTCAAAAAATTTTTGTTGCTCTTCGTGTTCTAATTGGGCCATATAAAATCTTTATGAGTTGTTCGTGCGCGCTGCTAATGGCCATTGGGGAAAAGTTTTGAATATCGACCGTTATGATTATCAAGCTAATACGCTTCAATCTGAATGGCATTTAGTTGCTGAAATTTGGGCTAATCCGGCGAAGCACCACCAGCATGGCTGTCAGGTGTCAGCTGTCAATGCATGTGCGCGCTGCTCTGACACCAATTCGAATTCGTCTCTCAGCTCTCAGTTGAGGCAGTAGCTCATGTTATTTCTTAATTAAAATTGCAAGTAATCAAAAAAAATAATATTTCACTTCCATTGAGAGCTGCTAGTAGTAGTAGAAACTGTGCCAGGCTGCGCCCCGGAACCAGGAGAATGCCGATGAGAATGACATAACTGCCGCGGTGTAGACTACTGGCCAGAGCGATGCGAGCGCTTGTCTCAATTGAGGCGCGAGTCATTGTAACTGTAAGCAGCGTGGTAGCCGCAGATGAAGCCAGTCAGGCAGGTAAGCGCAAGCATAGCTGCTGCGGTGGCTTTTCCTGCCTCTGCTCTGGCTATCTTCATTCCACTGGCTGGTGCAATTTGAAGTGCACCCGCAGGCCATTGGCACAGGAGCTGACCCACATCGTCTATGCCAAAGTTATTTTTATTGAAATTTTAGCAATTTGCGCCAATTTCTATATGATCATATATACATACATATATAGCGTACATGTGTGTGTGTGTGCATTGGATATTGGGCGTGCTATGCGACAAATGCTCAATTAATTGCCCGTGGATTAGCAGTGAAATTGTGAGCATTCTGCTGTTGCACAAACAAAAGAGTTAGGCGACAAACGTGTTTCAATATCACGATCAAAAGACTTAAGCAACGAACTAGCTTTTCATTTGACAAGTAATGCCACACCGAAAACCTAACGGCATATTAACCGCACTATTTGAAAGCTATTCGAATATCTAATCTACGGGGCCACTGTGTAAAATGAAAACATGAATTTTTTTCGAATCACGCTTCGCTTGTAACGCTACCGCAGTCAAGACTTAACTGTGAACCAATTCGGATAGTGAAAAATCAACATAAATGTAGTGCACAAAAGAGCTCGAACTGCTTTTAGCATAACAATGAAGTTTCTGTTACCCCAGGAATCTTCGTATATCTATTGTGCGGTAATTGTCATAATACGGCAGCTTAGGTGACCAAATAACGTCGACTTATGCATCCCCTCTATTACAGTTTCGGCTTTATTGTCGGCGGCACGTAGTAAACAAATTTGTCAGTGAGTCAATATAAAAGAGTAGAGGTGAGAAATGTTTAGTATATGCAAATATTCTCCATTGACTGGAATATTTTTATCTCCACTTTGTTCAAATAATGAAGAAAAGCAGGTGTAACCGCGACGAAGAATTCGGAAAATAAAAAGAAAAAGAAGTAAAAAAATTGCCATTGTTTGTATATTTAAGACAAATTTAGCGAAAGTTTTCGTTCATATGGCATCTGAGCAGAAGAACCATCTAAACAGAATTCAACTGTTGTTTAGCTAGCCACTAACGCTGATTATCTCTCTGCTTCTCTCTGCACATAGCCAAGCGGCTAATTGACTTCAATTGTATCATAACTGTTGGCTGACCCAACCCAAGTGACCCAAATCGCCAGGCCAAGCCGAATGAATGGTCAGCCATCCCAGGCGATTACCACTCGGCCATGCGCCACTGCCGGAATGAGCAATGAAAATTTTTCGCAGATAAATAATTTTTTGTCATTCTGCGGAGTTGAGAGCTGCGTGTGCGGCAGCCGGCAAAAGTTAATTGCCTCTAAATTCAGCGCATTTGGGAAATGTTTCGTCAGGCTGTCTAGATAGATGACAAAAGTTTTTCCGGGCACAGCGAGCAGTGCTCAGCGTTTGGTCCGGTCACACGAATTTCTAACGGTTCCATCATCTCCTCGTTTCGACTTCAACTGGAAGATGACGTTGCTTGTTCACTGGCGCTACATGCTTAAGATTCGGTTTGCACAGATCATTCGCCAATCGCCTTGACATTCACCCAAGGCTTTCTCTAATGGTCCATTGACCATTTTCGTTTTAATTGATGGACATGTGGACATCCTGTTGAGTCGCAGCCAAACCATTGACACCATGTCAACCATGCACGATGGCATGAATTTGATACCATTTACAGAGCACGTTTAGCAATTTTTCTGCTAGAGTTTAATTGTTTTTTGTTTCTTTTTTTTATTGTTATAAAAAAAGTTATTACCTTTGTTTGTTCGCAAATATTATTGATTTAATCCTTTTATTGATTTATTTGCACTCGAACAAATAAATAATTATTTTTATTTTATGTAGCTTTTATGGTTGATAATTAGTTTTTGAACACAACGCGCGCAGGACACACACAAATTTGTTTAATAAATTTGTTTGATTTTTTACTCCGTAAAATGTTTCAGTTAATAAACATTCACCGATTGACCGCTATGCTCCGCTCACCGTCTGCACTCAAGAAAGTGGAGCGCCTAACTGCCGCACATACACCTAGGCAATAGGTTCTTATGTGAGCTTCTCAACGCAGAATTACAGATGCTGCGCTGGGAAAATTGAATTACTCTCAGAGTTCGTTAGCTTCTATGACTCGACGACCGCGACTGCGACTGCCAGTTAGAGCACCTTGACACTGAATGTTCGCTGCGAAGGCCGCGGAAAACTTTACAAGTTGGTAGCCAACAACATCGACCATCAGCAGAAGCAGCAGCAGCAGCAACAACGGCAGCAGCAGCAGCAGCAGCAGCAGCGGCAGCGGTTACAACTAACTAACGTTGGCTCTCTCTTCGGTCACGCAAACCGGTAAAAACATCGGCCCGAAAGCTAATGGGACGCGCTCTTCGGTGGCTCTCTTCTTCAGCTGCTCTTTGCTGGCACTTTCTTCAGCCGAAGCCGAAGCTTTTCTCTGTTGCCATTGTAACGGGCAACCTGTCGGAAGCAATAAAATGCAATTATACCAGTCGAGCTAAATGATTTTCTAATGCGATTCCATAGCTGCGCCGGCTACACGCAGCTTCATCTTCATCTCTGCTCAAAAATGGCACACAGCAGTGCTATCTTATTGCCAATTGAGTCTATAGCAGGCAGGTGCATTGATTGCCAAAGAGAGCACAGGCTTATGTTCGAAAGAGTCCGCAAATACTATGCGCTCATCTCTCTCTCTTTCATCCACCTAAAAAAGAACATTGCAGCTTTCTAATGGCCAAAGCTGTAACCACAATAACATCATTAAAACCAACAACTACATCGGCAGCAACTGTGATGATCATTAACGCAACGCACGCCTAATTAAATGCAAGATAACAAATCTGAACTAAACCTCGAATGAGGCCACTGATTGTAGTATGGGAGGAGGAAAAGAAGGAGGTGGAGGTGGAGGTGGAGGCGGGAGATGAAGTAGAGTGTTCGCTTATGCAACTTACGCAACTCGAACTTATGCCACGAAGAAATACCAAGTCTTGCACAGGTGTCAAATATGATTGAATCTTCGTCACTCAACCTCAGCTTCACAGACTCACATACTCACAACATACACACGGACTCAGAGGCTGATGATGCAATTAAGTATTATCGAACACCAACCGAAAGCACAGCGAACTGCACTCGATGCACTTTCCCCTTCCCCAATTACATGCATTTTCGTTACACTTGCAATTGCATTCAGTTGCTCCCAGTTACTCCCATTCGTTGGTTCGACAGTCGATTCTCTGGCGATAAATCGACAAACGACGATGACGATGAGGATGACGATGAAGATGAGTGCGATGGCGACGTCATCAGCTTTTGTCGCATTATGCGGATAATTGACGCCTCGGCTGTTCAATCATCGCTGTGGAGAGAATTATACAATTTGTTCAACAATAAGCGATGAACCTGATAAAGAAATTACATAAATTTTGTCTTTCGGAAAAGCTTTTGGAGCAGGAAGTCGGCGATCGCCATCCGTTTGCCGATTGCCGTGTGAATGAAAATTCCTCTAGTTCTGTTTCGGCGTCCAATCCACAATCCCCAATCCCAATTCCATCTTCTGTTCTCTGTATTCTGAATTATGGGCTGGGCAATGAATGGTTGTAGATTGATTAAACAACAGAAAGCCAGACACGAAGCATTGTGCCTCTGTATCTGGCTCTGTCTCAGTCTATGTCTATGACTGTAGCTGTGTCTCCTTCTTATTCCTCGTGATTGAGTAATTGTTGTGCGCAAAAGTTTTGCTCTAATTGTAATCAGTTCGCCGATCGCTGCCAAAATTATTTTGTTCCCAAGAATTAATTAAATCTCGTCCCAAACATTTGCCGAATTATGATGGGCATATTTCGCACTATGCCCAATTCCCAGGTCACTTGGGTCAACTGACGAGTTTATTGCTCTTTCTTATCTTTATCTGTCTGAAGCGCCGAACCGTTATGAGGAAGTCAATAAGTGCCTTTAAGAGGCCAACGTTGGCTCTGGCTTTTGGTGTCATTTCTATATTCAAATATTTGTTGCCATTCTAAAGTCGGGAACTGGGCCAAGCTTGTCGCTGAAAGTGAGGCCAACACAATATCTTCGACTCGTTTGTAGTGCAAACAAACCCAAAAACTCTCCAGATAGATTTGTGCCGGTCTGTTCTCGTTGATTTGGTCAATTGAGTGACATGCAAATTTCCTTTCGATTTTCACATATTCTCCGTCGGTTTCATGCTGATTGCCGCCCCTGAGAAGGTTGAGAGCGAGAGAGCGGAGAGCGAGACAGAGTACAGTTGGAGGAGGAGGAGTTATGTGCAGGTTGCTCACTGTTTATATTTCCGGCAATCAATCGGCGCAACTGAAACTCTCGTTCATTGTTGCAATTGTTTGCAAATTGATCGACTTCGTCTGTTTGTTTGCCTCGCTTCGGGCTCGTTTGGATCGTTTCTGGATTGTTGCTGCGTTGTTCATTAGAAGTATATCGACACATGACGGAGGATGGACGACAGACGACAGACGACACTGACACGGGCGCTGACTAAGTACTTTCACTTGGAATGCATCGGGAGAGTTTTCAGAGAAAGGAATCAAGCCTATATATATCACTGCAGGCACAGGGGCAAAACGAAATGTTTTAATGGATGCGTGGTTGGATTTGGGACACGTGTAAAAGGAATCTCCGACACAAATCCAAATCGAGGCCTAATTGCTGATAAGAATCGCGCTCATGTCGAAAGTTGCCATCAGAGGCGCCAACAGAGTTGAAAGTGCACCGCAGATTCGACCCACTTCCGAGGGACGAACTAACAACTGAGACGACGAACTTGATTACTAGAACTGTAACTGTAACAACCTTTCGCTGGATTGCACCGCTTTGATTTGTTTTATTTCACTTTTCGATGGGCCCCTTTCCCCAAGGGCCACCACTAATTGCAGCAAAGGCGTTTCTTTGATTCCGCTTTCCATGCAAAACAAAAACTCATTCTACTCACATTCATTCTAGCCACAGCACAAGAATTTTCACTCTTAATAAGTTTCTCGTTTGGTGTGTGCCACTGACTGACTGTCGTCAACGCTTTGTGGTCTGTCGTGGCCCTGCCGCAGGTTGACGTCTCTTGTCTCAGCATAAAACTGTCAACGAGCGTTTAACCCAGTTAACGCCCTTACCCAAAGACAGCATGCTCGGTTCGGTACTCGATCTATTCGACATGGGCGTTGCAAGCTCCAACAACAACAAAAAAGCGAGTAAGGTGTAAGAACCACATCCAGCTGAAGACGCGAACGAGCTACACATGAGCAATGAGTAGATAAGAAAAGCCACAAGCCGAAAGCCGAAAGCCGAAATGCCAGTAAGATGCACTCGTGCAGCTGATGCTGATGCTGAGGTTGAGTGATGGCTCCAGCCTGGAGGAAGGAGGTGGGTGGTGCGGAGCTGTTGAGTGTGAGCAGCGGATATTGAAGCAGGCTTAGCAGATTGACCGATGTCTAGCTGAGACCACGCTTGCAGAAAAGAATTCTGAGCGCGGTGAAAGTAGTCATCTCCATCTCCAACTGCAACACCAACACCAACAGCATCTTCAGCTCCAGCTTCAGCTCCATCTTTATTCGAAGACACGACAACAGCAACAGCAGCGACTTGTTGAGATTCTGGTCCCAATAATGACACTTAAACGATGCTGTTTTTTCGTAATATGAATTTTCCTGTTTGTAGTCTGTTGGTCGGTTGGTCGCTTCGGAGGAGCGTCTCGCCATCAATTAGAACCGGGACCGCGGAGTGGAGCCACCTGAGCTGCAACTCAATCACCAGCCAACGGCCATCGGGCATCGGCAGCTTCTTCTCCTTCGTCTTCTAATTGCCGCTGTTTTTGCGGTGCCTGCGTCTTGCCTTGGTCCGGTTCGCGGTCCTGGCCCGATAGGAACCTTATGAGTTATGAGTACGCAAGGTGTTGTGTGCAGTGGATGTCGCTCGAGTCGTTTGATCCAAACGTGGATGGAGTAGAAAGCTCTCTCCTTTTAGGTGCATCGATTCGAATGTGCTCCTTCAATTCATAACTGCATTAAGCAGGCAAATTGGCGCTCATCACCAATTGGCCTTCATCGCTGGCCATGCAATGCATTGCCGGACACATTCGCAAATTGGTGCCATTGCATTGTCAGACCCGGTGATGCAATCTCTTTATAATCCATTCTGTTGCTTTCCCGCTTTCTCACTCCTCCAATTTGAAATTTGCAAGACAAGACCCTGCTATTAGCAGCATCGTCGCAGCGATTTATGCTCGAGTTCTCAGGGGGAGGGACTCAGAGGGAGGGGCTCGGATAAATCAAGCAGTGTTTGCTCTGGGCGTTGGCAGACTGACTCGACAACGCGACGATTCTTTTGCCCCAACAGCTACAGCCACACAGAGCCAGAGCCAGAAGTACTGCCAATGCCCAAAATGCAGTTGTCTCTCTCAGAGGGGCGGGTCCGCTACAAGTTGCCGCGAGGTAGAGAAGTGTTTGGCCACTTGCAAAGCGGACATAAAACCTGCCGCATACCACTCAACCCAAACCAATCAAAGCATTCGTCAATAGCACACACCTGCAACAGTTATGTTTTACTACTCTTTTCTATGCGCGGCGAGTGCGACCTTGAGTCACAAATAGTTTTCATATTAAAATAAATAAAATGTGTATTATTTATAGCATTTTTTTAAACTGAAGCTCCGGCTGCACCTCACTGGACTCTCATAAAGAGCTAAGCGACACTGTTAACAATCAGTGTTTTAGGTGTTCACACATTCTTTCCTTCTGATTCTACCAATCTTAACCCCATTCAAAATCTGCTCCAATTTGCTGCAACATAAAAGAGGTATCAGCTCTTTAATTTATGTTCTCCTCGCGTTCAGCATGCAGCGCAAATGGAACGAAGAAGAATACAAACAACAACAACAACAACAGCAACAGCAACAAACGAATTATTATTGGAAACTGTTACAGCGAACTAATTGATTTATGGGCAAATGGTATATGAGATATTTGTAGAAACGCGATCGAAATAGAACTTGGATAGTTCAGGCGAGGCCACTTCAATGGAGACAGCGACTACTTGTGGTGGGTGCAGCCTTCATGGAGAGCAGCCATAAAATGGCCAGGCAACATGACGTAGAACATGGCCACTGCACAGAGCGACTCACCAACTGAACAACTGAGCAACTGAGCAACTGAACTGAAATGCATCTGGAATGAAACAACTTTTCAAGTAGTTCCCACAGGAAGTGTTCGCTGCCGAACGCATGCCAAAAATGGCTCCCCGAGGACAAGACAACCTCGGACGGACTGACCAATGCGCAAAGCGCAAAGCGCAAGGCCCGAAAACGATCACGATTATGATGATCATTTCGGCGATTATGGCTGCGACAGTGCCAGGTTCTGGACGGTGGCAATGTCCCCACACAGTCCTCTACAACCTACTCAGTGCATGCCTCAAACACAGATCCAGCTTCAGGCCCAACTCCAACTTCGACTTCGACTCGACTACGATTCCGAGTCGTAGTTGGTGGCGATCAGTGCGATCGTAGCCTGATCGTAGCTGGCATTAGCAGCTGTTGTATATTGTTTCTGCATTGTAACTGTCACCTGGTGGCACTTGGCAAAGCTGCCAGAAATAATAGAAATTATATGAAATGGGCATTTGGGGAGTGTGCTTCGACTTCCGTGTTTGGCTCTGGCTGGACAATGGGCCATTTGGAGCGAAGGCAAACAGGCAAACAGGAATGTCACTGGCCACGCTATGATGCAATCTCCCGCGCCACCAACGCCAAAAGCCTAATTTGGAAAGTTATTACAACATTTCGTTGAATTCCCCACACATTAGCACCGCGCAGTCACCTCCCCCACAGGAAGAACTCTCATTTAGAATGATGGACACGTGCCAAGTTCATTTTTCCATTCCGAGGAGTGGAGTGAAGATATCTTCTATGCTATGATGGATCGCTGAGGATGACAAGACACTTAATAGTCGCTTTGTTGTTGTTGGTTCTTTTGTTGACGATATTGCTGTTGTACATAGCTCTGCCAGCTGTCCGTGCCCTGCAATTTAACTGGAGAGTACGACTATTTAATGCTTCTGCCTCTGCCCCACAGTTCGCAAGTTGAAGCGGCTTGAGGGAGCTCGAAGCTGGCGACTGATTTATGACAGCGCGAAAGATTCCACTGAGGATCGCTGGAGCACTGCATGCATCCGAGGGCAATTTGGCACTGCCAACTGACCAAAGACGGGCGTGGCGCCGATGCTGAAGCTGATGCTGAGACTGAAGTTGAGGTAGACGTAGAGACGAGGCCTATTACGTGATGATGTAATAATTCTTTAAGACGATGGCATTTTTATTGCGGAAAATGTTGCATAAATCAAGGCAGCAATAAAACGGAGCCCCCGTCGATCGGCCCAATGCAAACAGGATGCTCCGAATACGAGGCTATTCCATTCCCATTCAACGCCAATAATTTGCACCGAGAAAATCGACATTGACTTTGACTGCTCGCGAATTCGACGGCGTCATGCACCACAATGGGGATAGCGGCATAATTTGGAGTAGCTCTGGCCAAAGATCACTTCCGAGGCTGCTCTAATCAAGCACTCTGAGAGATAATCAGCGACTTGTTGCCACAACATTGTTGCATCAACACTCAACAGCCCACGCGATCTCTGAGTGTGCTTCGCACATTAGCAAGCGATCCGCTCGCCAGGTCGTGGAACAGAACTCAGATCGCAGCGGCAGATGCACCACAGGCGTGAGAGATGATGGCGAGATCTGAGAGCTGCTGCCGGGGGAACGTGTTTGCCATTGCAATTGGAAGTAGATTTGCGCAGAGCGCAGAGCCTACGCAAATGCGGATCACATCAAAAGCGAGGGATCATAAAGGACTTTCGTCAGTCTGTCAGCAGGAGAGGCACATCTTAAATACGCTCCTTAACGAGAGAGAGGAAATTCATTTGATATTGATTTACGTGACATCTGTTTTATGGATCAGTGGGTTATCTATCGTTAATAGCAGTAGAAATTAATTGACTGGAATCCGTTTAATATTCATTGCTGCTCGTTATCACCACAAATGTCTTATAATAATAACAATCGAGCATTATTGAACGGTTCACCTCCACCAGTGGAGAGTAGACTCATTCTTTACATACAGAAGAATATTTAGTATCATATCACATAATATTACGACTACATTGTCTCATTTCTAATTGCGCAATCCAACCGAAGCCCGACACCAGTTGACTGTCACGCTCTGTTGTTCTGTTGATTCGGGAAGAAGAATAGCCGAACACCTCGTAAATAGGCCACTGACTGACGTGATTACAATGTCAAAGTGGCCCTCGGAGGGGAGCGTTTTGTACAACTCTCTTTATTTATTATACTCAATATAATTAATTTAATTTCAGTTCATAACGTACCTCTCCAACTAGCACTGGCGGGGGGCGTGGCACTTGGCTGAAAACAGTATCGAAGCGTGAGCCACGAAAGATCTTGGGGAGCATTTGCATTTCCTTCACTCTGACGCTGAGCTGAGACATTGCGTGATTCGGCAAAAGATTCTTAACATTTCGAACACCTTTTTGGGTGTCCAGTGGGTCTGGCGATCAGTGGATCGGTCGTTAGAGCAAAGGGTTCGAGGGGCTGGCAGACTTCCAAAAGTACAAACAAAGCCACACAAAGTCAGAGAGCAAATTATTAGGCAGGCAAACCGGGCAGACCAGCTGAGGGAAACTGCTTTTTGATGTTCGGTAATTGGCGGTTTGGCAGCACGCGAGGCGGCCACCACAGTAACTGGACTAGAGACTAGGCAACGGGGATGGCGAACTGGGAACTGGCAAACAGACAAACTAACAGACCAGCGCCCAAAAGACACAGACTATTCTTCCGATTGCCGGCGCTCAGAATTCGGAATGGTAACGAGCCAGCGGATTTCGGCGTGACGCGCTTTTCGATTTCAAAGCACTGAGTTCAGAAATGAGATTTGAGAGTGGTGAGAGGAGAGTGGAGATAGGAGAGCGGAGAGCGGATAGTGCACAATTCGACTCAAGTCTCAGACTGAGACTTTTTCTGTTCTGGGCTCGAATATCGCTGTTGTTGGCTGTGCTGCTGTCTGTTCGTTTCATAATAATTGGCAGCTTACAAATGTTCTTTCGGTTTTGATTTTGCTCCCATTTCCACTTATAATGTCTCGTATCTGAATTGTCGCGGTTTTCCAAAAGGGAACTCAATGGGAAAGCAATAGCGGTACTTTGTTCCGTTGAACTTTTGAGCTCCGGCAGAGCTGTGGCAAACGAAACAGTTCCGACATTTTTGTGGCGGATCTCTGGCTGCTGGGAGAGGAATTCAGAATTCAGACTAGGCATCCGCCACAAATAAAGTTGGCACTTTATAGGCGTGAACATTAATTAGACAGGCAACGGCAGGCAGCCTGAGCACCGTCAGAAGTTGGACAGGAGCCGCATCACACAATAAATAACACACCACGAAGGGCAAGTTACGTTGGCTGAGTTCCCAGTTGGACAATTCTATGGGCTTGTAGCACTTTTTCGGTGGATATTCGTACAACTAATGAGCAAATGAGCAAATGAGCTTACCGCTAAGTGCACCTCTTGCATCGCCCTCTTAGCAGCTTGGTTGGTATCCACCCTCACTTGGAGCGAGTTTGGAGCCAAGTCGGGGCGAAGTTGTTTGCGCATGCGCCGCGGCCTTATGCGCCAACCGCCAACCGCCGACCGCCGACCGCCAACAGATGCCAGATTAGCATTTAAATTGTAGTTGCATTTGGCCAAGCTCAGAGTAAAGCCAAACACAAGCACAAACTAACTCAAACTCTGCGCCAACTTTAGATTATTTTTCATTCCGTTTAATTTTTTTTTTTCATCCGCAGAAAACTTCTTGGCGTTGTATTTTCCCGCCCTCTTCTGGGGCGCTGTTCAAAGCAAACGTTTACCAAATGGAATTGTTGTCTTTGTTCTGTTTGGCTGGCTTGTAGTGGGAGCTGGGAGCTGGAACTCCCCTTGCACCCTGCCATTCAAGCACTTCAACTGATGTTATCAAAGCCTGGCCTCGGGCAGAAGCTTTCCTCAGAGTTGGGTGTTTGGAGTTTTGTGTATGTTGTGCTCTCTTCTGTGCTATGCTATGCCAAGGTAGCAATTTCAATATCAAAATTCGCCTGGCCTTTGGTCCGCTGCGAAAACCACGGAACGTACGAAACGGTTCGCTCAGGTGAGCCCAGAAAACGGTAAACCGCCAACGCCTTCTTCGGCATATCAGGCAACTCCCTTACCTTTTTGTAACATTTTAATCCAAATTAATTAAAATCCAACTTCGACTGACCCATTTCCAGAAGTTCCAATTGACATCTATATCTGAGTTTGCATTTCTCCTATTACTCCTCTGCTCTCTCAGTTGACGAACAGAAAAATGGCTGGAATAGAACGCGATGATAAATAGTGAAACATTTAAAAAGAGACTTTAAAAGTGTGGCAGCCCCGCGGCGGGACAGCCAACCAGCTAACGCGCCATCGCAGTCTCAGTCTCAATCCTCAGTCTCCGTCTCTGTCTCAGTCGCAGTCCAAGTCGCAGTTTGTTCTCTCTGGTTTGGAACTGTCATTATTCCGAGACGTTGCACAGGCAACGATTAATTTGCGGGCTTAGTCGGTCTCTCTTAGTCGAGGAACCGAAAAAGTACCGTAAGCGTAGGTGGCTTGATGAGCTCTGCTGCCGTTTGGTGGATCGCTCGTTGGGTCACTTGGCGGCTTCTCCTCGCTTCAGCAGCCCACAGACTGCCCCTCGGCCAGGGCCACTAATTAATTGCGTGCTTTGACTCGGTCACACTCCAAGCGCCCCACCGCCAGTCGGAAGGCAGGCTGGCCCCTGGGCACGCCTTCAGATTGGAGTTGCCGTCGTCTCAGTTGTTGCTCTGATTGACAGGAAATTGTTATGAAGCCAGCCAATCGCCATCTAACTGTTCGCAGTCAGTTCTCTAGTTCTGCAGAGATATTTTTAGCCAGGTTCGATTAAGAGCACCAAATTTAGATGGGTTCAATGGCATCCATTTCTATGCAGTTGACCTGAAACCCGGTGCATATCTCGAGTATAATCGAAAGTTTTCTTCGCTCGATGCAGGCATGAGTCATCCTGCTACTCTGGCACTCTGCCACGTGCAAATGTTTTGTGTCTAATCATCTGACACTCGAGACATTCGAGAGTGTGCAGAATCCAAGAAAATCAAATCGAGTCAAACTCTCACTACACTCATCCATGAGTCCAGCGGGGGCGGAATGAGGACCATGGACTGGCGAGTGCAGATGCCAGTGATAGCACTCGAGACCATGTCGACTAATTGCGGTTATAATATCAAAGTCGACATAACGCCTAACGCCTCGACTTGCCTTCATCGTCTCAAGTGGAGGCTGGAGGCCGTTAGCGGCCAGTGGATGGAATTGGAGGCCAGTGGAAGCCCCAGCACGAAACCGAAATGAGCTGAGAAATATGAAACACACGCAAGCGCATTGGCGGATGGTCAAGTGCCTCTTCTGCGTTCACTGTGAACCAAACGACCAAACTGAACCTGGCCGGACTGGACCGGACCGGCCCGGGTGTCAGGATAATTTGCAGCCGCCGACGCCGACGCCGACGCCACGCAAATGATCCGCATGAAAATATCGGCAGACTTAATAAACTTTCTCGCTTTTGGGGCGCTCAGTGCAATATGTTTCGTCTGGTGAGTCTGGTGGGTCTGGATGGTGGATCTGGTGGGAAAGAGGCAATCAGAACTAAGTGGACCAAGAAAATGCAGCCGCAGTCGCAGTCGCAGCCGCAGCCATCGTAGAAACAATTATGCAGAATTTGGGTCATCTCTCGAGCATCAGAAGGGGAAAATTCGTTTGTATTCTGCGGTTCAGTTGTAGATGCGATGAGATCTCTATTTTTAAGTTTTCAGTTTCTCAGCATAAACAACAAACAAAGCGATCCACTTGCGGAGGGGTCACAATAAATGCGAATTAAATTCTGATTTCATTTATGATTCTGATTCGTATTCTGATTTCAAGCTGTGGGACTGCAAAATGCTGAAAATCGTTTCATTTTAACGGCATTTAAGAATCCAGGAATGTGGTGATGCTCCAGAACTGGGTAACAGCTGGTGAACGGGACAGTCATCACGATCCAAGAGCTGCGCTGGCACTCTTCTTCTCCTGATTGTTCACCAATAAGGCACCGTCGTGCTCATCTCCATCACCATCACCATCACCAGCGCCGTCCAAGTGTCACGCTCTTAACCAGGAGCATATGCTCCTCCCCTTGTTAGCGTCGCTTCCTCATCCTTGTCAGCTAATTGCCCATGCGCCATCGGATCGGCTTTAGCTACCTACTGATTTCATGTTTGAGAAACATTTTCTAAGAGATTATGTCCCAGTTTGCACTGCTAGACCTGTCCTTTGGGACTGTGCTGATCTTTGATCAGTGATCACAGATCGCTCATCGTTCATCTTTGATATGTCCACGTTTCTATCTGCTTGTCTCCTGCTTTGGTTGTCAAGTGCCACGCAAGGTTAAGTCGTTCACTTCCAATGCGCGTGACTATTGTGAGTGAGGATCGTCTCTGTCTCTCTCTATGTCTCTCTAATGGTGATTATTCCCATAGTGCAAATTTCTTATGACACAAACCGTTAGGCAGGGCATTATAATGATCATACACATCAGAAATGGGCGACCAGAGAGAAATGTATAGTAGGATGACATTAAGGCTGGAGAAGCTTCATCAGATTCGCTTTATTCGCACTTAATAGCCCACTCATCTGCATTGCTGCAAAGGAGAGGAGTACAGAGTAGCCAGTTTGTTACCTTAAGCACCCCATTGGGGAGCTGCAACAGCGGCCAACTTCGTGTGGAACGCATTCCTATTTGCTGAATCCGGCTCCTGGACCACCTAGCTGAAATATGATGGGACTGCCTGAATTCAAGGCATACCAAGCATCAAGCGCTCCACAGGCCGCTGTAAATTTGCGTTAACCAAATCGCAAACAAATCGAGGCACATTGTGTTGCCAGCGCTACCTTATAAGCCTTGAGATTGTAGGCAGGCCTCTAAGTCGAAGTCCAGCTCCAGATCTGCCTCGTTTTCCCCTGGCGAGTGCGTGAGCCGACTGTCTCCCACTGGCTACCTTGCATTTGTTGTATTTTCTTGGCTGCCAATGCGTCGCGCATGTCCGATTGGCTGTCATTGATACCGTCCTGCACTCGGATAGTCTCCAGTTCGTTAGCGGCTGCCTCACCTACTTTTCGCTGCTGCCATGTCGCAGATCTCCCAACTCGGCCCTGTGCGTACTCCTCACCTCTCACCCCTTTGCTCCTCGTCTCCCCGCCGTGGTTTTCAATTTCCAATTTCGAGGCGCTGTCATCGCCTACATTGTCGTTGTGTTGCCGCTGCTGAGTCGTTGCGATGTTGAGATGTTCAGCTGTTCTCCTGTTGCAGATCTGGGGCCAACGCCCATTAGAGCCAAGCGACGGTAATGCGTTTCAATTACAAGCCCGAATTTCAATGGTCTGCCCCGATCTTTACGAGATAAGGAAAACTGCGCTCGCAGCGCGTACTCTGTGGTTTCTTTTGTCTGGGGCAGGGAAAGTGTCGAAAATTGGTCCACAAAGTAATTGCACATCCAGGCCGAAAACGATCAAATGCAATCCTTCTAAGTAGTTGCTTGACTGGCACACATTTGCATTTCCACATACACGAGAGGAGCTCAATTAAAAGACCAGGGATCAGAGACAATAGCGAGAACACTGACAACAGCAGCAACTTTTGCTGTTGCTGCTGCTGATGTTGCTGTTGCTGCTGTTCCATGGCCATGTTTCACTTGACTTTAATTGGATTTTGTTTATTTTTGGGCACATTTCGGGGCCCGCAACTGGCGACGGCTCGCGGAATGCGACACGGCACACGATGACAAATGTTGATATTCAAATGACACCGTTGGGGGCGGTGGTTGCGGTAGATGCGGGCTGGAGGTGGGAAGTGGAGAGTGGGCGGCCACCACTTGTCGCAATTTTGGCTAAAGCAAAAGCCAACTGCAGCTCTACAGCTCTGCAGCTTCAGCCCGATCCTAACGACACCCGCTACTGACATTCCGATCGATTGTTGGCCATGTTGCTGGATGACTGTGGTTGACTCTTGTCGTGGTTGGGTGAGAAAAGTAAACCGTTTGAGCTGCGGTCGCTGTTGCTGTTGCTGCCTCAATCTATTCCTTCTGCTTTCAACGCTACCAGGCAGCAGATGTTTGAAATGTTTGCGCGACTTTGTCAACGTCCCAGCGCCCCCTCGCCTTCCCAATCGCTTCCAATTGAATAGAGTGAAAAATGTCCATGGCACCTGTCAGCTGATGCGAATGCGTGTCTGAATGGGGAATGGGAAGGCAAACACTTCTGGTACCGTTACAAATGAGACAGAGGGATCTACGGTCCACTGTAGCTTCTTAACAGGTTAATCTCCCCACACAATTAGCTATCCAGAGTGTCTAGTAAGAGTCTTACCGCATGCAACTCATTCCTAGCTGGAATGCAGCTCATGTGTAAATGGGTGGAAACGTTTTTCGATCTGCTCTGTGTGTCAGTGGGTGAATATATTCCACAAATTGGGTTAAAATTTCAATTTCCATAACATTAGCAAAGTCGTACTCCTCAAGCAGCTGCTGCGCCTTAGAAAGTGCATTTCCATATGCATCGAAGCTCTGGATAGCTGCCCACCAAATTTGCTCCGCTCCAAACGCTGCTCACGTTTCTCGGTTATCTTCGAGCCAGCTCCGAACTGAGCTCGGAGCACACTTGGAATGCCTTCCAACGAAATGTGTCAATAATTAATTGTATTCAATTAAAACACGTTGCCCACCCCTGATCCTGATCCTGTGCCCAAACCTGGTCCGGTGACTGGGTTAATTAAGATGCATCCGTGTCGCTGACTGACAACGAGAGGTCACAGAGCAACTGGTTCGATCCAACTGGAAGACATGTTATATCCATTAGTGGAGTTGTTGTTTTCTTCGAACCCTTGGATATGGATTTACAGAAGTCTCATTTGCCGCAGTTGGCAGTTGTGTAAACGGTTTTGGGTAAAAGTGCAACTAAACATCAATTAGCCCAATTCCCAGGCCGTTGCCACTTTGGCTCTGCCCCACACTCGGTCGGTTTCTGTTTCCAACTCGCTTTCATGTTGCATGTGGCTCACGTTGCATTTTGGCAACGTTTTCAGTTGCTGTTGTCTTCTGCCAGTTGCCAGTGCCAGTGCTGGAGCTAGTTGCCCTTGCCTTGGCTAGAGTCTCTGATTAGAGCCGCTCGTCTTCACACAAGAGTGAAATTTATTGCAATTTTCATTTTATTTATTTGCGTTGTCTTTGCTCTGCTGCCCGCCAATTTCCAACTGGCAACTGGCAGTTGCTCAACCCCCTGTGCAAGGGCCTTTCCCATATTATTTCATTGTTCGGCAATGAAATGTTCCACATGCCATCGCCAGCGGTTCTTTCTGTGGCTCATGTGAGTCCGGTCATCTGGTCATCTGCCCATCTTCTCTGATCTGTTCACCTCCTGCCCGACTCGCGGTGCTGCGTTTGTAGTCTCACGTGCCATCGAGAGTGCGTTTTCACTGCGCAGCAACTCGAAAGTGATTCTAATCACATGAATTTAATGAAATAATGGCAATCGAAAAGGAGAATGTAACCAGAATCTCTCAGCATGCACGCTGTCGGTGCCTCGATGGCGACTTGTCCATTCCATGCGCCATCCGAGTAAACATTTCACTCATGTCCAGTGTCAATCGGACGAGGCTCTCAGGTAAATCAAATGCCAACATCTACACACCAAATGTGTGTCAGTCTTCAAGGCCTCTCCTCTCAGGCAGAGGCAGTGGCAACATCCTTGGCACTCGCCAGAGATTCCAATGCTCCCATTTTGCGCATTCCCGTCACGATTTTGACCAGATGAAAGAAAGATTTACCTCGTCAGTCTCAACAACGCATCATCTGCAAGTAAATTCGAATACCGAATCTATTTATAGTAAATAAATTCACAAATGATCTCGATCGATACAAGTCTTTTGTTAAAAGTGAAACCGCCAAGAGCCCATTATCTTTCACAGCTTAATGAATTTCTGTGGCACGAGTTTCAGATAGAGTCATGGCATCGAAGAGTATCATTAACACCCCGAATTGTCGTTTACCATTGGCCACTTTCGACCCGGCGCTTTCAACAGGTTAAGAGTGTTTCGCCGCGCAGCTGCCAACAATTTCCAGTTCACGCACAAAGTTGACGCTCTCCACGTGACCTGTCTGTCTGTCGATGGTCTGTCGCGATCTATGCAAATATTCATAAATTTGTGCGAAACGGCAGCAGTTGAAATTGCTTTGGCCTACAATGACCCACAGTTACGGGGTGAAAGAAACATTTTGGCCGAGAACTTTTGCTTTCTTTTCGCAAATTGCACAAATCGCTTGCTTCAATTAGCCGCATAGCATAGAGCATAATGATTTATGGGAAACGAAGTAAATAATAAGTGAGTGGAGAAATACGCATCGATCTCAGCTGAACGAAAGTGGAACTCTGTCAAAGCGAATCGCATCGAATGGCAGCAAACGGGGCGTATGCGCAACGCAGCCTCAAATTAACTTCACTGCAGCGGCCAACAATTAAATAAACGAAAGGTCTCGTTCGCTTGCTGCAAGATTAATGATGTGTACACCAAGAATGCTCACAATCAGCTTACACAAATTTGCTAATCTTGCATCTTCCACCAAGAGAACATCATACAAACACAATTTACAAGAGAGTTGCCTCAGCCGGACACACAGACGGAGACGGACGGAAAAGTGTCGTGAACTCTGTGCCCCGTTGGGAGCTGGCTGGCTGACTCTCCGACTGTCTGACTGTCTGACTGTTTGGTTGTCTGGTTGACTGGCTGGCTGCACAATGTCAATACCGCCGACGCTGCATGACCCAGGCACAGACAGAGTCCCGAATCCCGAATCCCGGCAAGCGTCAGCTATCAGCACTGACATCGTCTAAACAGAAACAGGCAAGAACATGCAACAAATGATGGAGAGCACTAACAAGACTTGATCCTGGTGCTCCTGTTAGATGTGGCCATGCTCCGTCGCTGGCTTACACTACTGGCACAGTTTTGCAACAACAGACTGGAGACAAATGGACAGATGTTGGCAGCGGGCTTCCCGTTGCTTTTGCTGTTTTTATTGCTGTTGTCTTCATTGTTGAGCATTTTGTCAGCGACATGTAAAGGTTTAAATAGACATGCAATGCAGGCAGAAGGAGGAGTTGCTTCGGGGACTGGATGGCCAGATTTGCCATAGTTCTAACGTGGGTGAACCGTGAGCTCGTAACTTTAGCTGGTACAAACCATTTACAACTGGCGTAAGATGCACACTTTTGATAGCATTTGGAAAATTTATGCAAGAAATGCCGAAACGCGAGGCGGCCAAGCAGCAGGAATAGCAGCACCAACAGCAGCAGCAGCTACAGGCAACAGGAACAGAGGCAACAGCAGCAGTTGAGCTGAAGGGAACAACATCATTTAAAGCACGAGCTGGCTGTCTCCTGGTACATTATTTGTGGGTGTCATGCATGAGAGCTGAGCGAGATGTCATAAATAAATAGCGGCTGGAACCAGTGGCTACGGATGAAAGTGGGTTAAGGGCGCATTGGCTTGGAGACTCAAACCCGTCATGTGACCGGCCTCTAACTCAATTGAATTGTACTCCGACTATGTAAATCGACATAATCAAGTTTTCAATTTGGCATGCAATCTGCGGACATTTCTCAGGCACATTTTCATATGAACGTGCGGCTAGCTAGACACAACTTTTCTACTTGGCCCGTGGTGCCCCTCTCTGTCGGCCCCTGTTCCCTGCTGACTGGCTTGCACATGTGATTTATGCTTGGAGCAGTATCTTGGCCATATCATATTACCTACTCCTACAAGTCGAGGCAATGTATCTTCGCTTATGACTGACATCCTTTTCGCTTTTCGCTGCATTGTTTTTGGGCCCCAAATGCGGTCAATTGGCCAGCCGCACGTCTCACTCTCTCCGCCTCTCTCTCTCTCTCCCCCATTTATACACATGTGCAAAATTCAGCGAATCCGTAGACCTGGCCTAGTGTGGCCCAGACCTGGCCAGCTTTTTGGCTGCTGCTCATTGGCATTTTATGCTTGCATTGTTCGATGCGCTATGCGAGCGGCAGATTTTGGCTTTTATTTGTTCATTATTGGCCAAGGTATACGTCGCTTTTAAATGAGTTATTGAGCAAATGGATGTACGAGTCGTACGCTTGTTTACCTGCCTACACACACACACACACACATGCACACACACGTACTATGCGATACATTACGATACCAATAGAAGTTGCTTGCCCCAGTCCGTTTGCCTGTTAATCGCGGCCAAAGCCGTTTGCAGCGGTTGCCGTTGTTTTCTAGCTGTGCCAGTTAGCTTTAACTAACTAACTCGGCTATGGCGATGTCAGAAGCCATCCATACAATGGTCCAACTTAACCACTATGCTTGATTCAGGCCTACTTGCAATTACCTGGTACCAAATGTGCCGGAGCCTTAATACCCTTTCAAGGATACTTCAAAATGAGATCTCGTATGCTGACTTCAGCTAGATAACATTATTGTTAACGTAAGCATCTTCCTTAAAAATACATTTGAATGCATATAGGAGATACATGGGTTAGTTAGTGATGCCAATCAGTCGAGATATATTTCTTAGTGCTCTATACATATCATTGCAGCATGATAATGCCCTTAACTTTATAAATAGTATCAGTTTTATAGCTGTCAATAATTACCATTGCTCAAGAGCTGTAAGTCTAATCGTTAGGCAAGTTCCACTTCAATCGTAATTTTCGCCACCTCTTCAATTAAAACGCCCAATGATTTTATGTAGAAGTGCCTAAGCGAGCATTAAACATCAATTTGCCATTTGAATTGTCGTTACTCAAACTGCCAACTCGAAGAACTTGAGATGAGTTCAACAGCATCAACAGCTATCTCTAATGCTGTGCCAAAGATTCACGCTGTAATGGCACATTAAATAGCTTACAGGATTGGGATCCGCACTATCGTTAAAGAAAGTAAACCGAGCCGTGTTGAAAGACTATCAAATGCAAAAGAAATTCTAAGCTTTTCGCATCCAAAGTCGAGGAAGACTGGTGCAATTAAAAATACGTTTAAGAAGCGAAAATATTGAGACAGCTTAGCGCTATCTAATTGAAATGACCGGAGGAGAGGGTCAATGGCTGTACGATTTATTTAATTCGAGAGAATCATAATACCAAAATCGCATTATGCATAAATTTGAAATTTGTTGACGTTTCTGATGACTCAAAATTATTATAATTAAAGCCCCCTGGGAGGTCTGTGAAACAAAACAAATATGATTGGCTAATGTGATAATTTGGGCAAGTAAAAGAAAATTTGCTGTTGTTTTTCTACGCGCTGTGAATAAAATGGACCGAATAAATGAATAAATTTAATACGAAACAAACTAATTCAACTCAACAACCGTTACAGCTAATGACCACAATGGATTTGTAAGATACATCGCGCGCTGAACCAAAGAGAGCTACTGTGTGACCAGCTAGCCATCGACCAAGACCGAAGAAGAGCTTCCAAAGGTTTGTGTTTATCACACATGCTTTTATAATATGAATGGCCCTCTGAACTGGCGGCTTATCGCAGTCGGAACCCAACTTTCTACGCGACTTTCAATTAAAACTTTCAGTTTTTCACAGAACTAGACCCATTCTTACAGGTTCTGAACGACAGACGTTGAGCAACAGACCCCTCATTAAGCCGTTTACAAATGTCGCCTGAGAACTGGCTGGCGCTAGTGTTGACCTTCGAGTCAGATGCCCGTCTGCTAGCTGCAGCCGACATAAGCTGTTTTCTAGTGTATTCGACATGAAAAGCTTTCATCATACCCACGGGAATTACAGCTTAGGTACGTTAAGCTTCTAATAATAATACTGATCTTTGTCAATATATTATACTTGTTACGCTAAGCCCTATTAAGTTTGGTTTATGACGAAATTTATATTCGTATATTGACTGAGAAAATCACCTTAAAAGATATTCATGTTATAAAAATAAAATTCAACACAAACTAATTCCACAATATAAAAGCTATATAAAATGCATAAACGTGATATTTATGTGTTGCGGTTTTCTAATTTTATCTGCCCATAAAAATAATATTGAATGGATTTATTTACTACTGCTCAATCTTCTTGATTGGATATAAATTCTTCTATATCAAACACTATAAATACACATATATTATTTTCTATTTACTTCAGTTAAAGTTAAAGATTATAGGCTATCAATCCAACTCCGTCAACAAACTTATATTAACTGAAAATTATGATTGAAAAAATATCATTAACTCGTTTATTCCCGTCTCGCACTCTCAGCAAGCAATAACTTGATTTCAAATTGAGGCCTAAACCAAACAGTTTTTGAGCAAATAGAAAACCTAGAAGTTTGATTTATGCATTCGTCCGTATCTCGCCATAAATGGATGCCTGCACTTGTGTAACCTCGCCCACTGCGAGGCCCACCCACTTGTCTAGCCGCCAAATTTTTACATAATTTAGCTGCTGCTGCCGCAACGACTACTAGTACAACTAGCAGCTTTCAGCCATTTACACCCACTCCCATTAGCTGACGTTCAAGTGCAATGCAATGCAATGCAGCAGCTCTTGTTTCGCAGGAAAAACTTTGCCATGGCATCAGCCTCAACTTCCACTTGGCGCAGAATGTGCAGCACACAAGTGCCGTTAGACGCCCACGGGAACGTCGGTGTCGGCACAGCCGACACAATAAATAATATGTAACAAAATCGATACCGCCGTCTGTGAGTTATGAAGTCGATTTGGAGGCGCGTGCGCATGCGCGGCAGCAACATCAGCAGCAGTTGTAAGTTGCCAGAGAGCTGCTGACTCGCCGTTTACTGTTCTAGCCGTATCTGAGGCTCAGTTAATTTCCGCTTTGGCCCAGAGCGCAGCGATTTGCAGATTAATGTGGGTCAGAATGGGCAAATGGTAATTGCGCACAAGTCCTAAATTAATCAAATCTCATTTCGTAAGCCACGCTCCATGCACGCTCACTTGCAGCTGCGCTCAAATACTTTCTCACACACTTCAGCAGCGGCCAATGAAAGTGAACCGAGCTTCGTCAGTTTTCGGAGGCGGCTCCACAAATTTTCACATGATTCTCTCAATGAGTATGAACAGAGATGCATAAATCATTTGTTTGTTCAGATTCAAATCGATTCATCTGCCACGGCCAACGGCGACTCTCACTTTCCGGCGGCGGCCCCATCAACCGAGCTGCCCAGCCGACCCGCAGCATTCCGCTAGCTCCAATGCTCCGATGCCTTTCAACGGCTTTCCATGTCTGATTATTAATAGACATGGACATGCATATACTTGCACAATGGGCATGCGAGGCTGTAACGCTATTGATACATATTTATTGTTGACCAGCAGCTCTTCCCACTAAAGCTAAATCCACTAACAACACAGAGCCTTGAAGGCTCGGATGCCACTTTAGCTTATAAGAGTTCCATTCAATTACTAATACTATATCTAATCATATTGATTTTATAAATTAACTTCGCTTTACAAATCTGTAGTGCAATTATTGAGGTTTGTGTTGAATATTTTTAATGGATTTCTGTCAATGCTCTGCGCTATTGCATTAATAATGATTATTTTTATGTGAAAAGCATTTTGTGTGTAACCATATCCTGTTTGGGAAATGGTACCTGCATGGAGCAGTAAAGCTGATGTTCTTTTATAAGCGCGCTCCAAAAAAATAATAAAATAAAGAGCAATGATAGGCCTGAAAAGTGCGCTGCTTGATATTAATTATGTAAACGACAGCACGTCTGGCTTGTAGAGAAATGATGCCCGAACACATGGAGAGCAGCATCCGCTTGCTGTTCGCGTTCTTCTTGGCTCTGGGTTCTTGGGTTCTTGTCATACTCGTAAAAACAAAATGCACAACATCAAAATTTTCCGCTGGATAGATGACTGGCAGCCGAAGGCGCAGGAGGAACAGGTGGAACCAGTTGGGCTGCACGTCTACCCGTTCGCAAAAATAGACTAGCCCGCCTCTGAGAACAGTTATATGTATTCTAAATTTAATTTATGGAGCTACCAGCTAGAGCAATGCATTCTGGTGGGAGGCAGCTAATGGCCGCTCAAGTCTTGTATCATTCGTAGATCTTAAACTTAAAGGGAATTAAATTACGCAATATTTCAAGCTCAGAGTGCAGCCCATCTGTCAAAGGTGCGGAATACCGCATCAGGTACATTCTTAATTTATTGACTTATGTAACTGTCCAATATAAGTATATATCTACAGTTGCATAGTAACAACTTCTTTTTGCTTAGAGTAATGAACGAATTAATGAATGAAGTGCAAGCTAACCTAGGGAACCCACGCCGTCTTCTCGCTCAGCAGCTAATACGGAGCTGTGGCTGTGTTATGCCCTAACTAAGACATGTCTCTTCCGTGAATTGATTGAAAATCACCTGGGCTGGGCCCCAAATTGGTGTTGGGCCTTTTGGGCGCAATCGCAGCAAATCAAACAATTTCGCTTTCATTGTACGCAGCTCAATTTGTACGATTTGTACAATATAATTTACGATATTAAGTTTTCAATAATGCAATTACCGCACGTTAAATAAAAGGCGCTGCGGTTACGTGCAACGTGACCAGATCGAGCAAACATTACATCAGCTTCGCCCTGGCCGAGCAGCGCTCATCATTACATCAAATCATCAAAGAAAGCGCCCGCCAGGGATTAGACATGGCTCAAGCCATTGCATCCATTCCATCCATTCCAGCCATTGCATCCATTCATGGCACACATTTGAGTTTATTCACTACACTTAAGTGTAATAAAATTTGTAATAGAATAAGAATAAACGCCACGTCCCACTCCGTTCCGCACCGCCCAACGACTCCTACATAGAAATGATTTCATCTTTGGCCATTGGGCAATGTTCTCTGGCGAGTATCTATAACTGGACTAAAGACCATTAATAAAATATGGATAACCTCTAGCAGCAGCAGCGCTTCCGCTAGCTGATGCACTTTTGCTGTCCTGATCTCTCCAAGCTGACCCACTTGCTGTAGATAAGCAGAGCGAAATCTGTGGGCGGGCCGTGCCTGTAAATATGACAAACATCCGTTAATATGGTAGCGATCTAGCGCCTTATAAGAACCAGCACCAGCACAAGGTGACAGAGCCCAGTCAGAGTATGGAAATTTAGCTTTTTCCTTTTAACTTTAACTGACCACGTTCAGGTTTCAATTTTGGCCAAAAGAAGATTTACCTCTAAAATGGTTGGGCGGCTCGGCCAGAAAGGCAGCAACAGGCACGAAATTCAAATGACAAACCAAATGGCAGCAGCTCAACCGATCGCAACTGGTATGGAACGGGGATTGAGGATGGGGCTGTGGCTGTGGCTGTAGCTCCGACTTGTGGACATTTAGACACTGGGCGATCTCACCCAAATACGCGACAGCTCAATCAGTTGGCCATGACTGCGTGCTGGATCTGGAAGCATTTTGGCCAATTTGATTTATGGCCAGCGAGTTTTCTTCCTTGTTGCATTTTCATGTTGGAATTCATGCATAAACATAAAAGCGGCCGAAATTTTGCAAACCATTGCCATTGCCATTGCCATAGTCATTGAACAATAGAACAGCGACATTTGTTGGTCTGTCCCAAGTTGCAACGCTCCATTGTGTTTTATGGTATCCAGAACGTGAGGTTCAACTCGGGAACATCTTCTCGGTAAGCGCACGGGCCGGCAAATATATTGTAATAAACATAGTTACTCATGTATATCCCAGAGATTCTTCAAGTTGTCACTCGCTGATTATTGAAGATAGTCTGCCTGCCACCTGCTGCCTGGCGAACAAATCGAATTCATTTTGCGCAGCTCGTAATCTCTTCGGCCCATGAAATTCTTAGCGATTCTTCCGCTTTCATTTTGAGTGTCGTAAAATATTCTTTAGTACTCGGCAGTGCGTAGAGCAGCTTCGAAACGCGCGTATTTTACCAGACTGTTGTGAAAGCTGTCATAGCAAAAGCGAAAGATTTTATTTATTGACAATGCGAATGACTGACTGGGAGACGCTGGGACTGACACACTGAGCGAAAGAGCGTGTGCCTAGAGAGGCATGGCTTTGATTAGTTAAGGTGCTCGCATTGACCCAAAGAACTACATTTCTCCATGGGCTGGCATAGACTGAGGTGCGAGGCAGACTTAGCACTTAGAGTGTGAGATCCGCTCTCCAATGTTAAAAGAGTAATTAAAGTGGGGGAGGCAGCCAGCACATCAAGACAGGAGTCGGGATGCTGTGCAATCCGTTAGTTGGCTATTTAGTCAGTCAGTCAGTCAGTCGAGGAACGGTTAACTTGCCCAGAGACGAGACACGAGCAGCTCGCGTTTGTCTAGTTGATAAATAGCCCTTTGTCGTCCTCTTGGCCTCCTCTCCCAGCTTCCATCCTTCAGCTGAGACTAATCGCCGCTACTTGGCCACAGATTCAGAGTCGGACTTGTCTTGTCCGTCTCCGTCAGCGTCTTAGTTGGCTAAATAGTCTCACACCTCGACAAGGCGGCTGCTAATATTTTGGCCTTTTCGCTGCTAACTGCGAGCTGCCCGTTGCCAGCTGCCAGCCGCAGTCAACTCAATTAGGATGCTTGGAAATGATTCATTCTAATCTAAAGTCGAGTATCTGCAGTCATGAGCGGACCTCAACCCGTCGAAGTCTCAGTCGGAGTCTAAGTCTGAGTCTGAGTCTGGGGTTTAGTCCGATTTACCGTTGCGCCGTGCGGCGGTATTCCCCGCGGCAGCTTTTAACCGTTTGTTGTGTCTAGAATTTTGCATGGCCATTTCGTTATTGATTCGCATCTGAGCAGCTCGCAAATGTCTTCATTTAGTTGTTGTTTCGGACACGTTTACACATTTAGCAGTCGCCTGTAAATTTATGAGTCTTTAATGAGTCGGCATACTCGTATACGTAGTATCTCTAACATATCTTTTAAGTGGAATAGTTAATCCCACCACAGTTAGGTTAGCTCATAAATATATTTTCAAAAGTGAGAGTCATCCCGTATGCATTTTTGAACTGATTTAAATGATACAACGAATGACTCTAATGAATGAGTTCAATGAGCTACCTGTACGGGTATGGAATGCCATTAAGTTGGGTCAGTTCACTTGGCTGCGACGAAAGTGAAATCCTAACAAAGCATTCAGACCAACTCAATGCACTTGTTTTTGTGGCAATTCATAAGAGGAATTTCAGATTTATCACACAACTTGACAATTGCTGGAAATGCTTATTGATTGAGTTTTTATTGTAAATTAGTGCCTCCTTTGGTCTTTTAACTAATTAATTTACACAAACCGAAATAGGCAATTCAGTTAACTACAAATGGCCATGGTTAAGACTATTTAATTTGCCTAATTGCTCTGAAGACATTTGACGAACTGCTTCAGATTCTGGTTTAGATTCCTTAGTGCATCAAGCCGTTTCAGGTAAAGTTCCAAAGGTCTCAAAACTCAATTAAGAGTTGTTCAAACAGCTACTCCAACAGATCCCATTGCTAGAGCAGAACGCAGTCAGTCCGAGTTACTCTGTCATGCGTCCAAATATAGTTGGACAAGAGACTAATGAGATTTTGATCTGCAAGATTCCTCTTGGATTCCTCTTTAATAACCTGACAACAGTGGGGTGTTTTGAATTGCAAAGGCAATGCCTCCTTGACTCAGGTGCACTTTAAACTCTACCCCAGCGAGTGTTGTGGCACGCCTCACGACTCCCGATGTGAGGAGGCCATTATGTGAAATGTGGGTCTGCGGCAGGTGTCTGAGTGGAGTGGGTGTTTTGTGTGAATTGCGTCGCCTTGTGACCCAATAAAAAGCCCATTAGTCAGCCGCATGTGTGTCTGGCGTGCTGGTGTTCGTGCTCCCCAAACTGGCACAAAGGTCGCTGGTCGCCGCTCAGGTGCGATTCGATCTGCCTGCGGCAGACCCAGACCCGAACTCCGTTTATGTGTTGATTAATTTGTAAGACGTTGAGAGCGCTGAGTCAAACGCCCACTTTAGGCAGCTCATTGTGATGCTCAGGTAGCCAAGAAGCTGACTAAATTGTGGGATTATCTTCACAATTCTCGGGGAGCCAAATGAAAATGATAATGATATACAAAAGAGTCGCTTAACGCCAACGGCATTGTCTCTTATTCATATGTATATTGTTTTTTGATTAATTTTTATTATGCCGCGGAATTGATAATAGAATATGCTTATCGCACTTGGTACCGTTACGCATTGACCTGTTGTTTTCGAAAGTGAAAGGACTGGGAGCAGCTACCGATGTAGAGCCTACGCATAGATATGAAAACGCCGCGATGATAAGAAGCCCATTAACACAATCAGTCTTGGAGAGCTGAGGCTTTCGCTGCGTGAGGCGTTCCAAAATGAAAGTGTCACATTATGTGGAGAAGACGCCCAAAATAACCTTGAAACGAATGGACACAAAGCCCATCAAATCTGAGTTTTGGAAAAGCACTCGAAAAGAATGCGCAGTGCGCACATTAAGAACATGAAAAGAGAAATTCGTCAACAGTTTTTATTTTCGACAATATGTTTGGACAATTTATCACAGCCCAGTGCCATTGTCGGAGCTTAAGGGCCACAAAAACCAGCTGATTCACCTCAATTTGCATAGCACACAAATGAAAAGTAAAAGGCCCACACCACATCACACACCAGCCTCAACTGACCGTCTTCTAGATAATGCACGCACGGTATTTAATTGTGTGCTTGAACCTATGCTAATATGCCGTCATTCACATCAAACGCTTTCATTTTTGGGCTAGCGAAATCTTTGGTCAATAACCATAGCTCGAAAGTTCCTCCTCCTGCCCCAAAAAAGGGGTTTGTCACATGTGAACGGAGCAATCGCTTCCGTTTCACTTGCGCTAAGCTTACGCAAATCTTCGCCACGAACTTTATTGACCTTAATGATTTGGGGCTAATGATTTTCGCATGCCCGTGAAATGGCAGCAATAAAAAAGGCTTTAACCAAGAGCCGTGTAATGTCTTTTGAAAGTAAAATCAGCCAAAATTCGTGTAGCTACAATGGCAACTACTGCTGCTGCTGCTGCTGCTGCTGCTGCTGCCACGGTTGGCATATCAAACAACTGCGGACCCCTCAGCTGACCGCTGACAGAAGTTTCGGTTTAAAGTGCATTTATTTTCATTTTCGTTGGCAGCGGTCAACCTGTTGGCACAGCATGTGTGCGACTTGTAAATTGTTCGCTTGGCAAAACAAACAGCGAGAAAATGTATTTCTATTTGCATGGCCTCTGTCTTGGCCGCTGTCTTGGCTCGAATGCTGCAAATCATAAGCAGGCAGTGCAGTGCAGGCCTTGGCCATGGCCGTGGCCAAATTCGAATATTTTTCGCATATGATATTTATTTATGTATGCACACTATGCACTCTTGTCCGGCAATAGTTTTACAAGAGAATTTGCCTGGCATAAATTTCCCAGCTGACCTACTTGGGGACGCAGCCGCCAAAACCAAAGACTCAGGCAACAAACTCGCTTGGCTTTTCTTTCCCTCCTTCCCCTGCCCCTCCCCCTCCCCGGTGCACCGGTGCACAAAGGATGTAAAACAACAAACTGACGTAGGTGCTTAATTAAGAGCTTATTTAGTTAGCTCCCGTTGCTCTGTGGCTCTGTTGCCCCTGTTACGAAAAAAAAGTGAATGTACTTATGGCGCATGTCAACAATTTTACATAATGAACTGTCCAGTTGGATGGCACAAAACCTCTCGAGTACGTGTCAAGTGTGAAATATGCATGTAGCTAGAAAGGTATATTGATATATTCTGCTGCTAGCACCGCTCAGTTTCGTGTCCTATTTAAATGATTGAGTGCAAACATTCATTCATCTTTACGAGTCCCAAAGGCACTCAGCTACGCGGTCCGTTACACTTGCATTCTTGCCGGGAGTTGAAGAGCAAATAGCACGCGATATCTGTAAAGGGGTCTTCAAGTATTTGAAAACTAAGCAATGACCAAAATTTAGGCATCTGATAGTTTTGGATATATTCATATAAGAAATCTTATATTAGATTCCCAATCAAAAGACAGCTTTCATTTCAACTGTCTCTGTTGTGGTCAATCCCATCAAGCTGACAAGTTCTCTTGACTCTTTTCTGATTTTTTGACAAGTTTTCCACCTTTTCAGTAATTATGCACTTTTCGCTTTTTCAAAATTCATTGGAAATTCAACTGTGAATGCCATTGCACGACCCGCCTACGACTCGTGGAGTTCCCATGTGAAGTCGCTTGAAATTGTCATGTATCATCGGTCATTTGGGGAACGGCTCAATTTGAGCAATTTTCCAAATCAGAGCAACTTACAGCAGCTTCAGCAGCCACAGCCACAGCCGCAGTCGCACGAGTCTCTGTGCGGCCAGTGGTGCGGTGGCTGTTGCTGCTTTGACCCGCAACCACCCACACGTCTTGCATTATGTTACTTTAATTTGGGTAATTTGGCCGCTGCTCGACTTAAATAATTTGAAAACAAATTTCAGCGCTGTTATTTAACTGGCCCCTACAAAATTGTTTGTAATGGGCATTTAACCCCGAAAAAGATTCTGCAATGCTTACATAAGATGGAAGTTGAGTTCTTGCTGTTGCTGTTGTTGTTGTTGCTGGACCTGGTGAAAGGTGGCATGGCAAAGGTCAGACAAATATGAGAGCGCACGAGCAATGTTATTATATTTGAAAATTAGTGCATTTTTTATGGGCCTCTTTTTGGCGGGAGCTGAGGGCAGCCATTGCCATTGCCGTTGCCTGTTAGCCGGCCTCCCAGCTCGAAGCTCGAAGCTCATTCGAATCGTGTTCAGCGGGCAAGTTATGTCACTAATTTGCTGACGTTGTCGTGCCTCTTGTTATTGTTGGTGTTGTTGTTGTTGTCGTGTTGCTGTTGTTGTTTCTGTGCGACATATTTGCTCAGTCATAGACAGCGAGGCAGAGTCCCTGGAGCATTCAGTGGCATTGCATATGGGCAAAAATTAATGCCAAATGGCTTGTTAAAAGAAACAAGAGCAACATGAGCACAAAGCAACATCATCACTAAATGATGATTACTACATGTTCTGCGCGAAAGCTATTTAGCTCAGTGCCAGGCGACGTAATAAACTGCAGGTACTTATTGATTTTTACTGTTACAAAAGCAAGTTGTTAACATGAAAGTCGTGTGAACAACAGGCAAAGAAACAAACAGTCTAGCAGTCTAACAGTCTAACAGTCTAACAGTCGGGCAAACAGACATAGGCAGTTTAAGTCCGGTAAAAGGCAGCAGCTATAAAAACAAGAAAGTATTTGGCAAGAAATGGGATGAACGATTTATAATGAGAAATAAATCTATTTAGAAGAAAGCTAAAAATCTTAGGAGAAATTCAGAAAAGGAATCGAAGCACGTACAACACTATTTCTTCGAATGCGCCGTGTTTACATGGCCAATGCAAGACGAGAGTATAATAAAGCTGTTTAGATTGTGGTGGAAAAAATGTTTCTGACTCTATATGGTAATAATATAATTACTTCACTATGCAGCTGAATTCGAAGATGTCGTTTACCTACAGGGTAGCTACTGGGCATGCTTTCTAATATTTTCCTCCATCAAATGTAAACTGAACCTTCGCCAAATGTTCTTGTCATATCAAGCGGCTGTCGGGTAATTAATACGAGTTGGCAATTTCAATTAGGCGGCAACATCGATACGCAAAGTAAAGCCTTGCCTCGTCGTTAGACTGAAATATGTCGAGGGCCCAGTTAGTTAGCAGCAACGTGGCAAGTGCCGATGCACAGCGGGTGCAGCTACTCCAGCTGAGTCGCCTCCGCCAAAGGAGTGCTGGCTGGATCGGTCATATAATTGACGGAAGCTGTCGTCGCTCGTTCGGCGCGCTGCGGCCCCAATGGCCGACGCTGCGGTGGCCCATTTCAATTCGCTTTTATATGGCTGTCATAATATTTAACTATGATGGAACCATCAAATTGCAATTACCAAACAGTCCGCGGATTGACAAACAAGAGTGCGAGCGGCTGCGCTGGGTGGACTGATGATGGAGCGAATTAGAAATGGAATGGGTGCAATTGCCATAAACGAATATGCTAATTTGAGCTGAATGCAATGGGCTGGGGTCCAAGTTACTTAGCCGCATTCCAGCAGCGGCCGCAACAAGCGAGCCAATTAATCGCTATCAAAATCAAAGCTTTCCACGAACTGCCAATTATTACACAATGCCAGGCGTCAAGGTGGTTGGCACTACACCACGCAGCAGCCACGATCTGGCTGGCTGGAGCCACGCCGCTACACCACCACACCACCAGCAGATGGGATGGTTGGGATGAGTGCATTGCTCTCGTTTTGCATTGCCATCATTCGTTTGAATCTTTTGCTTGGCCATTTTGCCATGCAAATTGGTACGCTGTCGCTGTCAAGTTGATTTGTCATCTTTCAACTTTGACAGCACGTGAGCTGCATGTAATTGCCAATGTCAATACCAATGCCACATGTCAGTTGCCGGTTGCCAGTTGCTAGTTGCCAGTTGCTTGTTGCCGATGGCGATGACGATGGCGATGGCGATGGCGACGGCGATGCTAAGGGCCGGCGACAGTAGCCGTTGACAGGCATTGGCAGCCCGAGCAAATTGGCGGCACATGTTGCTCGCAACATTGTTGACGAGCCCAGTAACATGTTGCCAGCGATTGTTTACGGCCGTGCTATTAAATTTTATTGGCAATAGGCGGCTATCATTGGAATTGTTTTATAATATTTTGACTCTTTTTTCTCCCTCTCCCTCTCTCTAAGACTCTAATTGCCTAATTAATCGTACAACACTGGAGAGCAAACACTTGAAATGTGATTAAAGCTTTTGACCGGCTCAGATTGCCAGTTCGTTTGTAGCCAGTTTAATTGGTACTATATTCGCAGTGTTCAGGGCGAAAGAGAAAACTAGAACAACAGCCAACAAACAGATACAAAACGTGGTGGCATTTAAAAATTTAACGATTTCACACTAATGGCCACTCGATAAGGCTGCGAGCAGAACCACACAACGAACAACCACGGGCAGCACCCGTGTCGGGGGCATTGCCAGCATCTCAAGGGCGCGCCCGTGCCGTAAGGCCTACGCAAAAGGCACGGGATCCGAGTGCTCTAACGAACGACTATCGCAGACAACAGTCAAGTACAAGAGGCAGCCATGATCTTGATAATTGCCAAAAACGTTTGCGCTGTGCGGTCTACGGTCTACGCTCTACGGTCTGCGGTCTGCTGACTTTGGCCCAGCCCATGCCACGCCCACCACCACCACCAGAGCAGACCAAAGCAACAAACATGACTTTTAAGGGCCTTACATGTCGATTGGAACGATTGCCCCATGCAGCTGTGTGGCCAAGGCAAACGACTCGGAACAAATCGTGTGACGAAGCTGTAAACGATTTCGTCGTAGCTGTCGACAGCTTCTCCTCCTGCGATTGCTCATCCTGCAGCATTTGCTAGTGCTTGGCCGAAGACTTCGTTTCCCAGTCCCACTACCCATTGATAAGCTCGCATACTTCGTGTAAAAATGTGTGATTCGCTGAAAAGGTTTATTGATCAGCTTAGCTAGGATTGAATTCCATAAAAATCTGAGATCTGAGCTAAAAAAAAAGTTATAGTTAATAATAAATAAATTAATTAATAAATTAAATAAATAAAATATAATTAAATTTTACGTATTCTATGTATAAATAAATATAAATTTAAAATAAATAAATAATAAAATAAATTAAATTATAAATTAATAAAACAAAAATAATTTTAGTAAAAAAAGAATTTTAAAATTTTATGAAGAAATTAAGTTTCATTTAACATTTGATAATTTAATGGAAGAGACATGATCCAACATGATAAAATATAGTTGCTTAGTTATCCAGGTAGTCGTTGGGTGAAAATCAATCAGTTGAATGGACGAAACCCGTTACGAAACGTGTCAAAGGTGACAGCAGCCGTATTAGAAATCAATTTGAGATGAGCTATAGCAGCTAACAGTAAACACAGAATGCCAAATGGTAGTTGGTAAATGGTAAATTGCGAGGCCTCAGAACGGAACTGCAAAACAAATCAATCTGTATGTATTCAGCCAAGCATCAGCAGCAGCAGCAGCGGCAGCAGCAGCTGAAGAAGAAGAAGAAGACGCTGAGAGTCCAATTCCAATTGTGATTATATTTAGTCGGCTGCCGGTGCTCCGACTGCACCCCGGCAGTCAATGCACTTGGACTCGGCCACCTGCTGGCCCACCAAGCCAAGTCAATCTCGAGCCAAGCGCACCTCGTCGTACGGTTTGCGTAAATTGTTTTCAGTCTCCATGTTTCCATGTTTCCATGTTTCCATGTTTCCATGCTTCCACTTGCCGTTTTAGTCTCCACAATCAGGCTTGTGGTCAATGCCGTTTGCTGGGTGGTGTTAATTCTTCCACAACTAATTCTTGGCATTATTCGTTGCCAGCTTGTAGTTAGCAGCCGTTGATCGGCGGCCTGACAGCCGCAGAAGTCATAACCCAGGAAGCAACTGCTGCCGCTGCAAATCAACTCGCATTAGCTGCTCATTTTGATATGTTCGGATATGTGTGCGCACACATGCGGAAGAGGTGGTCAGCAGTGGCCCAAGCATTAGGGAAACTAACTGCCTGCCTGGGAACAGGCAATCGTTGGTGACCAATGCTCGATCATCAGAGACTATCTATAAGCTATAAATGTTGACAGCTGCTGGAATGCCAATTGATACTAGAATAAATTATACAGCAAGAGAACATTATGAAAATAATTAAGAAATGCAATTTAGATATAGATAAGAGAGAAACAGAACTCGTAATTAACACTAAAGTTATTATAGAATACATTTGCCAATCTATTTATTTAGAGCTTAGAGAAATTGACTTAGTTTCCGAAAACAATTTTATTTCGATAGATTAGCGAAAGAAAAGGCGCACAAATGCAGCTGCATAATTGTCGGAGATATTGCACTCGTTAGAGCTGGCTAAAATAAAGAAAACTGAAGAAGACGAAACGGAGCAATTAAAAGGCCAATTTGCCACGCAGCCGCAGCTACAAATAACAAAGTTTATCAATCTCAAGAAATGTTATAAATGTGCACATGCCAAATTGTTGATGCTGCTGTCGTTGTTGTTGTTGTTGCTATTGTTGTTGTTGTTGTTGGTCAACGCATGCGATTCTTATTGTTGCGAGTATTTTTGTTACCGCGACTGTCGAGCGACGTCCATAAAAACATTTATAAGCCTCATTATGAAGACTAGAATTTCTTGTCATTGAGACCAGACTTTCACAGCGTGCGCGCGCGCTCTTCGAATGCCATCGAGCGGGCTAAATCGGCGTGGGGTGAAAAGTGGCTAACAAAAAGGCAAACTCGGTGACCATCGATGTTGTTGCTGCGTTGCTGTGTTGCTTTTGCCATTGTTGCCATAATGTAATGCTGATTTTTGGTTGTTAGAAGTGGGCTATAACGCGGCCGGCTTTGAAGTCGCTTGGCAAGTGCGTTTGTCAAGTTCGTGTCTTAAGTCTTTTGTTTGACACAGCCTCTTTTTTAACAAGATTTAATATTTGTTCAGCATTTAGCCGCCAATTGCACACGCACTGCCTGCAAACCGTTGACCCACTGACGCAGGCAGCCCTAAGTGCCAAAGAAGCCACCGACTCAGCGGTGTCTGCCGGGCCAACTAGTTGACTAGCTGGCAGTTTAGCTGAGTGACTGACAGCCATCACACTTGAAACGAACCCAAATGTTGCCCCAGACACACACACACACACATTGAGAGAGAGACATACTGGACACTGTTTTCTCTTTTGTTGCAAACGTTTTCATTTTCACGCCGCGTCTTTAGTTTCATTTTCATTTTCATTTGAGTTTCGGTTTCGGATTTCGGGTTGAGCCGTCTTCAAGAGTTGAAGTGCAGCACTTGAGCTAACGGCACTCGGTGTTTCAAGCGACACTAGCAAAGAAGACATAACTCAACTGCCATCCATATAGTTTTATATAGCGAGTGACAAATTGCAAGCGCCCTTGGGGCTGAGTGCATGTGCTGCGAGTCTCCGACTGATGCTGCCTGTTCATAAATATTTGCCAACTGCAACTGCAACTGCAACTGCAACTACAACTGGCTGCAGTCCTTGGATATCTTGAGTGCGATCTAACGCACGCTGGCAG
The DNA here is from genome assembly GCA_035045145.1 of Drosophila meridionalis. NCBI lineage: Eukaryota > Metazoa > Arthropoda > Insecta > Diptera > Drosophilidae > Drosophila > Drosophila meridionalis. The sequence continues at coordinate 11,234,448 of JAWNPG010000020.1, read as the reverse complement.
CATTAGGTAATAAATTGGTGGCCCGCCCCGATGGCCACGAAAATTGAATTGTTTGTTGTTGGTGGCGGTGCCAGCGCTGGTGGTGGCTCACGAAGGCGAAGCGCGATCGGCACGCCCACATTGCGTTGGCCAGGCTCATTAGCGAATATCGTGGGATTGAACATAATTTTGTTGTTTTTTGTTTTTGTTTTTGTTTTTGTTTCTGTTTGCCCAGCGATGAGCGCCCAGATCTAACTGAAATCTCCAACTTGCAGTCGGACTGCAGCAGCTGCCCGGGCAGCATCTGCGGCACGCAAAATAAATGAGCGCACATTAAGTTAAATGATTGCGAATATTAGAAAATATTGGCATGCCAAATGCTGGGCAGGCTTAGGCCGGCTCTATCCGGGCGCGAGCGAGGCGCAGCTGTTGCTATTTGCTAAAAATAATAAATGGATCCTTGGCCTTGGCGACGGCCACGTCGTTATGTCTCATTAGCACTTGCCAGGCATTTACTTAGGTGCGCAAATTAAAATAAAGAGCAGCGCAGCAGTTGATGGAAAGCTTTGGATTCAGAGCCAGAGTCAGAGCCAGAGCCAGAGCCAGAGCTGGCCCAGCGTCAGACTCAAAGAAGTTTTCGAGCCAAGCCAAAACCCGTTTCGAGTCGTTGGCCAACACTAAAAGAAATGAGCCACTCAGTGGCTACAGCTGCCGCGATTGAGTGGTTTGCCTTTGCCGTTTGTCTTTGCGCTCGGCGCTGACTTTGCCTCACAGCCAGGAAGTTGATGCATGACCAAAAAAGCAAAATTATCTTTGAGCAATTCTGGCTGCAATTTAATGATTTCGAATTGGCCGAAACTTTTAATGAAAGTGCCTGCTCCGTTAGCGGGCAGCAAGAGATGCTCTCGGAGACGCCTTCACTTTTTGTTTCCCTGCAAAAATTACACAGGCAGCTGTTACGGCTGGCAATCAGCATAAGATTTCAGCATTTCACTTGTTGTTGCTGGAGTTGTTGTTGTTGGAGTTGTTGTAGTTGTTGGAGTTGGAGTTGTTTCTTATTTTTCAGAATTCCCTGTTTCGGTTGTTCGCTGCGCTTTCGTGTCAACACATTTTATATGCCAGCGAAACCGGCCTGCAACAGGCACAACCAGCTGCAGATGCAGCACCACCAGATAATCAAAAGTCCAACTGGCAATTCGGCAAGTGGCTCTGGCAGGCTATCATTCATTCATTCACTCACTCACTCAGTCATTCCCGTGAATTCCAAAAGCTGCGCTAAGCGTGGGCTCAATGAGGTCAGTTCGAAGCTTTGTTTTGGCCAATATGCTGCTTCTACTATTCGGCCGGGCCATTGACTAGCAGCCAACAATTTCACTTTTCATATGCCATATGCCATTTGTTACCATATGCCCAATGGCACATGCTAAATGCCTGCCCACGACCCGGTGAACTCGTGGCTTGCCAATGACTGATATGGGTCACGGCGCAGGTAGTACATAGCGCGCCGTTCCCATATTTGATTGTCAAACATGGGCTACCGTTTGGCCAAATTCGCTGTAGCTGTTGCTGCTGCCTCTGCTGCTCGCTGTTGTCTTTGTAGCTGTTGCCATTGCCCATGTCGCCGTCGTTGTCAGTGTTGGCTGTCAATTTTGTCAGGTTGGCTGACAGGCCTACAAGCGTACCAACTTGGCTAACTGGCAAATGCTTTTGTGCTAAATCAATGCCGCGATTGCATGCACAGCATACGAGATCAGATCTGGGCAAGAGCAGCCGCCGGCCACATTGCTGTTTGCTCCACAAGCAGTGCCAAATTTATGTTCCACACGCCATTAATCACGGCCCAGAGAGTGTTGGCGTTGGCATGTGCCCAACTGCGGTCAACTCAGCCAACCGAAGAATTTCACAAATCATAACCGCAAAAACAGTTGTCTTTTTTTTTCTTTTTTGTTTCATAATTTTTGGCCAATGCCACTGACACATATAGCCAACTGTCCGACAGCTCCAATGATCCAATACCCGACTACGGCTGCGGCTTGAAGACCCATTTGTGCTAGTAATTTGGGAAGTGGCTGCAAATTAACCTTAATTGATTGCATTTGACAGCACAGGCAGCACAGGCAGCAGCGGCAGCATCAGCTCGACGCCAGCCATTGTGGGAGCTGGTCTATAAACGAGAGTAGACTCGTTTTTGGAATCTCACAGAGAAGCGCTCGATCCGTAATAGCGTTCATTATGTCTACAGCTGATTTGCTCTTCAACTGCACGGGAATAATTCAAACATTATCATTAGCCCGTTTCTATTCTTCAGTCTGAAAAGTGAATCCGTGTGGCTGTGCCGTTTGTTGAGGCTTGTGTGTGTTGGTCTGGCAGGGTCTATCGATTGACCTGCTGAAAAACTCGGGGCACACAACTTCACTTTCTATTTATTTACTCAATGCAGGCTGCAGCGGCGGCCTCTTTTGTGCCAAAGTGCACAAATCACTTCGATTTAATAACTATAATCGTTTGAGCGGGGGAGCAAAACGTTTTGGGCCAGCTCCACAAGGTGTTTATGGCGAGTCGTGACAAAATGCTTTGACTCACTGACAAATTGGTGCAATGAGTCTGTCGGCGAAACGGCAAACGTTCCCTGATTGAACATCCCAAGCCTTTTGACATTTTGCCAAGTGGATTTCGCTAAGCAGCTTCAAATGGGTTGGGCGAAGAAAGCTATGGCTTAGTTGAATGGAAAACACTTCAAATGGAATAGTTGCTAAAGGGCTCGTATGAGGTGTGCTCCCCCTTACCTATAGAGCTCCAATAGTAACTAAGATTGATATCTCAATTCATAAAACTACAGAATATGGGTTTGTAGAACAAAATCTATTAGCATTCCGGATTCGACCGTCAACAATGTAATACAATTTAGCCATTATTGGCATACAGGATGTTCGTGGCAAAAAGTCCCACATATAAAGTATGAAATGCTGAATATCTTGGCAATGTCTTCTAGCTGAATGTCTCCTGTTAATATGCAAATAAACGTAGAAAGTAAACGTAGCAATGCCTGATGCATATTTAATTTGCGTGGCTAGGCGCCCACCTCCCAGCACCCGCAGGCCGCAAAGCTGCACTCAAGTCAAGCTCTACCCAAGATGGCATAAATTTCGAACTGAACAAGTGAAATTGACCAAATTTGGCAACTGTAACTGCATAAACTGCAAGTCAAATGGGACTCAAGTCACTTTGATGTGTCCAACAAAGGCCAAGACCGCAAAGGAGATGAAGACGACGACGACAACGACGACGGCGACAGAGATAAAACACGCAAATGTGTTGAAGTTGGCCAACATTTTGGCCAATTGCCCATATAAATGCTACAACAGCGAGTTTTCAGCATAAATTTGTAAATCTTTCTAGATTTTTTCTTTTTTTTTCCATCCGTTTTATTTTCGGCATTTTTTAAGTTTTGTTTTGGTTTTCTTAGTATGCCAGCGAGTCGACGCATTTACGGCAACTTGTCGCAACCAAAATACAATTTTAAGCAAATTAGTTACATATGTAAATACATCTGCAAACGCGTGTACGCCTTTCACAAACTGCTGTTGCTATTTGGAGTGGTCCGCTGGGATAACGCCGAAGCTAGAATTGTGGTGAAAACGTGTAAAGCTCTTCGTGTAACATGCATTTCATATCTATACTTTATCTAGTTGCTAGACTAGCTCTGATAGCGAACAAGTGAACTCAGATGTCAGATTTCTTTTTCCAAGGCAACTTTGAGCTTCTTCTGCATTGTGATAAGATTTGAAGCAGACAGCTCATATCTATATTGAATCTTGCTGCTAGATCTCCAAAGTTGATATCTAACAAGAATAGTTCTATTTCACTTGAACATTCATTGCAATTCACATAAAAATGCAACTACTTTCGAGATCACTAAAACTATTAAAAAGACTTTGCAGCATATTGAAACTGAAGCATTCTATAAATAAGTTTGAACTTCATTATATCTCTATATCATCTTCAACATTAACAGTTAACTAAACTAGTTTCTAGATCTTCTTCACTAAAGACTCTAATACGCATTGTCCTAGAATTTGTCTCTGCATGATATGGAAATTCTCATATCCTTGCTAATAGTCTAACTGTACTTCTAGCTATATATCTATGGCTTGTTACCGACCACTTAGCGTGGCCCAGAGCCGTAACTCTAACTTAATTATAATACTTGCACACACTCGTATACAAACATTCACACACCCGAAGAACGCCCCAAATGCCGTGGGGCAACAGCACGTTTGAGGCGAGCCCCTTCTGAATGCTGTAAATAACTAATATGCTAATTAGATGTTTCTCCTAAGTAGTACTCACTGTACACTGCACAGATACACATCTCAGTTCAGTCTCCTTCTCTCTCACTCCCTCCCTCTCTCCCTTTATCTATCTTAGCAGCCCACTAATTGTTGGTCAATGGTCGGCGTCCGCTTGCATTTTACTGGGTTAACAGGTGACTCGGAAAGAGTTTGTTTCCAGATAGAGAGAGAGAGAGAGAGAGACGGCGAAAATTCCCTATGACCGCTAGACTCAACTGCAGCCACGCCCACTGGCAGGCGGGCTCAAAGAACCGAAATGTTTGAGGTGCATAATTAGCATAAAATTATTGAACTAATTGCTGCATGTGAATTACTTAACTACTAAATTACTAAAGAGCTTTGGCTGGCTGCCTGCCCAGTGTGGGAAATGCAAATGATCCTCATCTAGACTAATATTTCATTAGTTATAGCAGCGGCTGCTGCTGCTGCTGCTGCTGTTGTTGTTGTTGTTGTTGTTGTTGCTGCTATCTCATTACCCAGACAAACCGACCCTCGGGGCAAAATTTGGCTAATTTGGGCAACAGGCAGCAACATCTCCATAAATTATGCAACTTCTGGCGCAGCCTAGGCAACGGCTCTTTGAAGCGCCGCTCGAGATTCTCACATTTGTCAACACTCATCGGACACATTCTGGCGGCAGATCTGGTGGCATGCAACATGCCTAACTAAAGGGTATTACAGGTACTGTTATAGGGCGGGCAGGTACTTAGTAGATATAATGAAACTTATAGCATGCATTATTATTATATATAATTTAATTATAGTATCTTAACATCAATTTTTATCGAATTTTTCAGGGCAGATTCTTGTACTTTATATAATATATTATATATAATATATGTGTATATTATATATAATATATATTTTTCTAGTTTTTCAATTAATTTTTTAAATAAATAATCATGCATAAATTAAATCATCTAAATAAGCGTATAAATACATCGGTTAGCTTAGCTTGATATTTGTTTACAATTCAGTCTAGCAGCTCAGTTTCAGTTGCAGTTGCCTCTTGCCTCTTGCCACTTGCCACTTGCCGGGCAGCAGACACATAAATCCCAGGCAGCACCGCTGCGATGAGTTGCAGAGCTGAGCCTTGGCCTGATCGGCTGTTCATTTGCACACGGTTTGGCAATTTCACAGATTTATCATTTTTATCGTTTTGCTCAACCGAAATTTATTAATATGCCACGCTTGCGAACCGGTCTGGCGCACCTCGGCCCGGAAATTTATGGCCGCAGGCTGCAGCCCGCAATCAGCTGGCAGCTAGCAGGAGGAGCTGGCGGCTGCAGTTGCCAAGCGCTGGCCAACTTTTACGCATGTTACCGTTGCACTGCAGGTTGGCGTTCTTGGAGCTGCTCACAGCTCGCAGCTCGCAGCTCACACGTCGCGCTGGTGGCTAAGCTGCGGCTTAATATTTTGCTAGGATTAGATAAGCCGGCTGGTGCATAATTGGCCAGATCTTGGAGCATGCTGTTTGCATATCGCGTGCCATCATGCCGTAGCCATCAGTTTCACTTGCGATCCGATCGAGCTGGCACTCAGCTGGCAGGGCTTTGGCAAATAAATTGCCAGCAGAGCCGGAGGGGGTTAGCCAGCTATCCGGCTAGCCAGCTAGGCGGAGATCTGGCTGCCTGGCATGCAGATGAGATTGTGATCTTGGCCTGTTATGAGTCAATCAGACGCCTGCTACATTGTCACCATCACCTAGCGGCTGCCTCGGGCGCGTAGGCAAACAACATGCGGAGATTGTTGCGATTGCACCATGAAATTTAACTGCCTTGGAATAGTCGTACAAGGGGCGCTCGAAAGACTTCGCATAAATTGGCAGGAAGGAGGCTTGGCGTCAATGCAGGCTACTGCTACTGCCGCTGCCTGGCTGGCTTATAAGGCGCCGCTGAGGTAACGCTCCATTCAGCTGTCCGCTGGGCAAAATGTTTATGAGATGACGATGCTGGCCGGAGGACAGGCAGGCCCTATCTCTGCTCAACTCTTTCATAATTTCTATGAGCTACACAAAAATACTACCTTAATGGAAAATGAATAGACATCAAAGCCGCCGCCTGCCGCCTGTCGCCTGCCGCCTGCCCATATCATTCCTTGTCCTTGGCACTCGATGTGGGTAGCCAAAGCTTCACGTCGGCTGACACTTTCTTCACGAGCGACGCTATCTTCTTGAAGGACTCGTGGTTCTTATCGGACAGCAGATTGAATATCACGCTCTCCGTGCTGGATATTACGCAGCCAATGTGACGTAGCCGCTCTAGCGCCAGGTCGCGATCCTGATTGAGCCGAGATGCACAGCAGTCGGCGACCAGCCACACATCTATGCCACTATTGATAAGGTCGAAGGCCGTTTGCTCCACGCACACATGTGTCTGTCGGGGCACTGGATATATTAAACAGAAATACAGAAAAATTAGCATATAAACCCTTGCCTCAATGCCAAACAGTACCGCTGTCTTGGGCTTATCGCTAAAAATGTCCTTCATCGTACTCTGAACTTCCGGGACAAACATGCTGAATTTCGTCTTTGGCACGATGGCACAGGCATGCTTCACATCCAGTTCGCAAACTGTGCTGCCTAGTCTTTCGGGATATTGCTCTGAAACCACTAATGGAACATTCAACACCTTACCAGCTTCTATCTAAAACTTAAGCTATTTTCTATTGAGGACAAATATATACAACTTACTAATTTTTTTGAGTTTTCTATTACCGCCCCTATCAAGGGAATAGCTGGTTTGAATTTTTCCTGTATGTCGCACAGCATGAACAACGTCTTACTTGGCTTTAGACGATAAAGTGATTGTCCCACTTGTTTGGCCATATTTCTTCTAAAATTGATTCTGAAAATTTTGAATTTTTAGGCAATATATTAAATGATTTGAAAATTCCCGCAAAGCTAACGCCCTCTGTTGGTAGTCGTGAGAACTTCACATTACACAGTGCACACAATTTGAATTATCGATAACGATACCTCTGCTAAAATGAATGCGAAAAAAACGCGCTCTGTTAACTTCATGTTACGTGTTAAAATACGATTGCTACTAAGCGTTGTGATATTTTCGCAGCAACAAGTGTTGTGCATTAAAAATTTCACTAATTGGTTTTCAACGTGAGGCAGAAAATTTAAATTAATATTTGTAATTCACGGTTAGGATTGAAACCGACTGTAGTGCTGCGAAAACAAAATTAATACGAATTTATAAATATTATCAGCAAAGTTCCTTTTTTTTAGTCAAAGTTATTGATGAATTTTATATAAGACTTCTTCCAAGACTTGGAAACGTAAACAAAACAGTAAGTATAAGTAAAGCCGGCTGTTTCATAACAATTCGCACAATTTGTATCATTGTGTTGGCAAATAAGACACTTATCGAGCTGCTGCCCATCAGATGTTTGCTATCGACAACCTAAACTTAATGCATAACAGGTCACACTGTTTTATTTTGAACTGGTCAGACTGTATGAGTCTTCTACCTGGTCTATGCTTTGTTTACCTTTTTCTGTTTACATTTTTCCATTTTTATTTTTATTAAACATAGTGTTCGATTTACTATTCAAAATTCTGTGAAATAGGCAAGTGAAAAATAGAGTGTATACATATGTATTTGTTTTTGTGTTCAGTAATGTTTTGAGAGCGGGCGTGCCGCTGTGCATTGCCTTTGCCGCAACCACCAGTTGCATGCCGCTAATATGCATGCAATTGTGTGCATGCGTGTGCATGTGTGTGCACGTGTGTGCTTGCGCGTGTTTATTTGTGTGTGCGCAGTTTTCGTCTAAACACCAATTTGGCATCGAACCAGCGCCAAGTTCTTGGTTGACAGTTGCAGCGCGCACAACTAATTGAAGGCGCATAAATTTCGCTTCTCTGAGAATTATCAAGGCGTTCAAATTACAAGCATATACACACAATTGTTCACATAAATATTTGTGTATCAGCATGTGTTTAGCTGTGTTATTTCACTTTCAAGATAAGCGTCTCTGTACGATTTGCTGTCTGTTGTCATATAAAAGCAAAAATATCAAATGCTCGACAATGTGTTGACGGCTAAAGCAACGCCGGCGTCAACAACAACGTCAGCGTCGGTGTCGGCGTTGGCGTCGACGTCAGCTTTGCCGTCAACGCTGCCAACGCCTTTATCAATTTGCAACGGATACGCAAGTTGTGACAAGTTGAATTAATCGCTTAGCCATCGCGACGCGCTCTAGAGGCTAGACCCTAGACTCGAGACTAGCGCACAATCCCAGCTAGCACTCTCACAATTACCCGCTCTCACTTGCACTTGCTCTCCCACTCACTCTTACTCTGCCGCCTGCCCATCTCCCATCTCCCGTCTCCCTTCAGCCAGCTAATTGCGCTGCCCTCTCTCGTTCTGCCAAACTGTTTTCGAATTGGTCGCGGTCCATTCGCAGCGCAATCGTTCAGTAGCTAAGGGAAGCATTTGCCTGTCAGACGTTGTCTGAATCTGCCCCAGCAATTTTCGACTGTCCTGGCATTGGCATTGGCGTTGGCGTTCGCGTTTGCTTTGGCGTTTCATTTGATTAATATTGATCAATTGATAAATTCAGTCACACAGACGCACACATGCACACTCAGTTGGGCCGTGGTCATAAATTCTGACATAAATGTTGTTGCTCTGACGCCCGCTGAATAGGAATAGCTGCCACCACTTCCCACCAAATTGGTTCGTTGTGTTGGCCTTCAAGCCGTCAGAGCTTCGCTAATGTTTTGCCTTCAATCTCTATTGCAGTTAGTCGTAAAGTACAAATTATACAGGATGAGCCTACAATCGATCAAATATCAGCGCGGCAGCCTGGAGATTCTGGATCAGCTGCTTCTGCCCGTCGCCTCCAAGTATTTGACGGTGCGCGGCGTCGAGGACGGCTGGAAGGTGATCAACAAGATGCAGGTGAGCAGCAATAATCGCGCAGTCAATCAGCAGTCAACCGAATGAAATTCCTGTCTACGTGCTCAACTCTTGAGTTATGTCCAAATCGCCATTCGTCCGCTCTATAAATAACGTAATTAAAAGTTTCTCGTAGATCATTTAAATAAATCTCGCAGATTGCTTGCCAAGCATCAAAACGCTTGCACACATCATCATCAAAATTAATTGCATCTTGCCCAAAAGCAAATTGCTTTCGGCTTGCTCATTTAAGTGGGGTGCCCTCTACTTATTACCACGACTGAATATTGGGGAGCGAGCGCTGGTTCGCTTTCTTATTTATTTATTATTTTGCTAAAACAAATAGAATCAGCGAGAGCGAGAGATTATTTCGCAGCCGTTTACTGACTGTGCTGCCTGTGCAAAAAGAGCACGCATGCGGCCCATCACGTGGACTCCGAGTCGCGTTATATAATGTGACTATAAAGAGTTTATGGGCAGATAAGAGCGTTGACACAGCAGCAGCAGCAGTAGATGATACAAACCCCGCACTCGTTCCCGCCCAGTAATTGTCTGCCTCTCCGGCTCTGCTTTGTTTACCTTCTCTGTAGGTGCGGGGCGCTCCGGCCATTGCCATTGTGGGTTGCCTCTCGCTGGCCGTCGAAATCTATCCAGAGGAGTTTGGCACCAAAAAATCGCTGCGTCAGGAAATCGAGGGCAAGCTGAACTACTTGGTCTCCGCACGGCCCACAGCTGTTAACATGAAAATTTCCGCCGACGAGCTAATCACGCTGGCCAACGAGCTCACCAAGGATGATGCCATTACGGTGGCCGAGATGAAGCAAAGGTAATTTAACTCAAATACGTAGAGGCACAAATATTAAATCTGTGTTATTCAAGATTCCTGAACGCCACCGAGGCCATGCTGGAAAAGGACATTGCCGACAACCGTGCAATTGGCGCTAATGGAGCCAAGGCCATACTGAAGCACGTTGCAGAGGCAACGGGCGTGGCTACAGCTAGTCCTGTGCGTGTGTTGACGCACTGCAACACGGGGTCCCTGGCGACAGCGGGTTACGGCACAGCGCTGGGCGTGGTGCGGCACCTAAGCGAGCTAGGCAAACTAGGTAAGCGAAGGCCTAACTCCCAATCAAACAATCATCTAATAGATTGTTTTCTATATCTCTACAGAGCACGTTTATTGCACGGAGACGCGACCGTATAACCAGGGCGCCCGCTTGACCGCTTATGAGCTGGTGCACGAGAAGCTACCCGCCACCCTGGTGCTGGACAGCATGGTAGCGGCGTTGCTGCGTGTGAAGAATGTTGCAGCAGTTGTCGTGGGCGCGGATCGGGTAAGCTGCACATGGAGTCGCATAAGCTTGGCTGTCTCTTCAGTGTTCGTTGTCCCATCTAGGTGGCTGCCAATGGTGATACGGCCAATAAAATTGGCACCTATCAAATAGCAGTGGTGGCCAAACACCATGGCGTGCCCTTCTATGTCGCCGCGCCGCTGACCTCCATCGATCTGCAGATACCCAGCGGGGATCACATCATAATCGAGGTGCGACCTGATCGCGAAATGACGCACGTGGGCGAGCATCGGATTGCGGCGCCGGGCATTAACTGTTGGAATCCCGCTTTTGATGTAACGCCCGCTTCCCTCATCACTGGCATCATCACGGAGCACGGCGTCTTCAAGCCGTCGACGCTCAAAGTGGAGATCACCAAGCTGCTTGAGTTATAACAGCAGCACAAACTATTGTTTCTGTTGTTGTTAATATTTGCGTTAAATGAATGCACTCCAGTTGCAAAAAGCACCGCACGGACAGTCACAGCCACACGGAACCACACGCAAATGGGCAGCCAGCCAGCTGGCTTTTGTTTTTGTAAATCGGCGCTAAACGAAAAAATACAATGCACATTATCTTTACACAATGCCGCTGCAGAAATGAAGCAGATGTTTTTTTTTTTTGCTTGTTATATTTTGTTTTTTTAATATTTTAGCCATTGTTTGCTGCGGTTTAAAACCCTCGCCTGATTTCAGAATGCCCCACTAGATTCTAAGCGACGGAGAATGGAGTCTCACCTACGATCGGTTCTGCTGCTGCTGTTCAGCTTGGGTCTGTGCTCTTGCCAGTTGAATATCTACAACAATTTTCGCAACATGCAAGTGCGCCTGGCCAGCTCGACTCCTCCAGCTCCGGGTGCTACCAAGCCGTTGCGTGAGGGCCGTGTCGAGGTCAGTTTTGACAATGGAAAAAGTTGGGGCACCATTTGCAGCACGCGCTGGACTCTGCGCGAAGGCAACGTTGTTTGCCGGCAGCTGGGTCTGGGCTATGCTTCCATGGCTATTTCCAGCACTAAGCATGGTGATAGTCATACCAATCGCTGGGGTTTGGTGGGTACGCGGTGTCGCGGAACTGAACGAAAATTATTGGAGTGCCACCGGGAGCCCACTTATCCGGCTGTGTGCAATGCCAACAATCGTAATGTCAGCACAGTGGCCTGTGTGAGCCAATCAGCAGATCTGGAGCTAGGTGTTTCGGACATTGAGATAAGCGCGTACCTGGCATTGGTGCCCATGACAGAGCTGACCTGTGCCATGGAAGAGAACTGTGTGTCGAAGGATGCGTATGTGATACGCCGCACAAATCCGAGAGCCATCCGCAAGCTCCTGCGCTTCTCTGTCAAGGCTTCCAATGTGGGCAACGCCGACGTTAGTCCCTATGCCAACTACAAGGACTGGGAGTGGCATCAGTGCCACATGCACTACCACAGCATGAATGTCTTCGCCACATTCGACGTCTACAATACGCGGTACAAAAAGGTGGCCCAGGGCCACAAGGCCTCCTTCTGCCTCATGGACTCGACGTGCAATTTGGGCGTGACCCCCAAATACATCTGTGGCAACACCACGCAAGGTAAGTTTCCAGCTTCTTCCCCGTTCAGTTGAGCTATGCTGACTATAGAATATTGATAGGCATTACGGCTGGCTGCGCGGATGTCTACAGCCATGTGCTAGATTGCCAGTGGGTGGATGTAACCACGGTGCCCGTTAACCAGAAATATCTGCTGCGCGTGGAGCTGAATCCCGAGTACGTTCTGGGCGAGATGTCCTTCGAGAACAATGGCGCCGAGTGTGAGCTGGAATACACGGGCGAAATTCTAACCACGCGGGTCATCAACTGCAAGCGAAAGCCGTTGCTTGTATGAAGTGAAAGTCAATTGCAAAGAATGTATAAAACAAATACATATGAATAGCTATTATAATAATTGAATAAAATAACTGGAAAATTAATTTAAATATATTATAATAGTTCACTCTTTCAATTGACTGATTCAGGTTAATTCAATTAATTCCACTTCTCTTCAATAAATAAGTAATCTTAAGGAATTTAGTTGCGAATAAATCCGATATATCAATTATAATGACAATTTATCCATATAATTGTTTTGTCCAACTTATAAATGAAATGACAATTGGCAATTGTTGTAGTTAAATACGTTTATTGTTTTTTTTTTCTTTTTTGTTTTGTTTGTTGAATGTTGGTTTTGTTTTTGTTTCGCATTTAATTGCTCTTACACAGTAGACTTTATGTTTGTATATCTGGTATTTATTATTATGATCTATAAATATGCCTTTAATTACTATAGATAAATATTTCGGCGCTGGCTTTGATTCTTTTGTGCTAAAATTCAATTATGCTTTTTTCGAGCTTGTGGCGTTTATTTTGTTTGACTTTTTTTTTGTTCTTTTTGTTTGTTTTGTTTTGGGTTGTGCTTCATTCATTGTAATATGTAAATTGTTGTTGTTATTTTTTTTATATTTTATTTTATTTTTTGCCATTGTATACCCTAACTTTAGCTAATTGTGCCAAAAAATGAATTGAATTGCAACTAAATGTGTTTGTCTCGCGCTCGCACTGACCCGTTAATGGGAAGCTGCAATCGTGTATGACTTGCATTTGCATTTAATGAGTAACATAATAAATTCTCCTTCTTTTTATTTGTTTTTTGTTGTTGCTAATTACAAAAATGCCTACACTACACATTTATACACAGAACTCTTAAACACTAGCTGACGTCTCAATCAGCAATTAGCTGGCATCGTTTGCAGCATGCAAAACTTTATTACGTATACATACACACACACAAGCACACGCACACTCCCACATACTCCCTCCGCCTCCTCCTCCTACTCATCATCATAGGCTGTGGTATGTATGCAACATTATTGCATGACTAAACAAAAATATCTATAATCACGTTCGCAAAATCCTAATGAACAAATTGCAGTCAACTTAAACTTAGGCAACAGAATTCTTTGAAGAGCATTGAAAAGCGTAGGAAAAGTGTGCGGCAATTGTATAAAATGATATATATGTATATGTGTGTAGATAAATGTACATTCATTTATGTAAACATTTACATCGATATTTATATATGTATGTGTGTGTGTATATATATAAATATATGTTACATATAGGTCGAGTTGTACGTACTTATTTATGTTAAGTATTTCAATAAAAATGCATTAAAGTTGTTCGAGTATTTATGTCATTTGCTTAACACGCTAACTAAAACACCTGACGCATAAGCCCCCCTGACCGTCCGCCTCTGCTCCCCCACACTTTGCAAAAACACGTTGAGCACAAAAACTACTTTACAAATATTACATTCTTTACTCCGGCATTGCCTCTAGATTGCCCTCTAAATAGAAAAGTGTGTAAGTGTCAGAGTGTGTGTGTGTGTGTATTAAATATATAAGTAGTTTCTGTATACATATTCAAATTTCATACATATGTATGTTTGTGTGTGTGTGTGTGTGTTTTTAAGTAACATTACTTTAGGTGCTATGACAAACTGACGGCCAATTTGGCTTGCGCTTTTTATTCAATTAATTTAGTTTTTATTTTGTATAGTTTAGTTTAGTTTTTAGTTTTCGCTTTGTAGCCTTTAAATTACCATAAGAACGTACTTGTTCAATAAGTAGGTATGGTATAGTATGCTATGGTATGTGTTCAACTACCATCGATTAAGTAACCACCTAACGTGCCTTTCTCTCAGTGTACTCGCAAGTGTGTGAGTTTGTATCGCTTGTGAAAACATTTATAAATTAATTTTTGTATGTTGTTCGGATCCCTTTTATCCTTGTTTGCTTCCATAGTTAATCATCACATACATATATATGCATACAAATATATACATATATATATTGTATATATATAATTTAAAAAACGTTGTTCGCCCTTGTGATACATATTGTTACGGCTGTTGTTCGTGTATTGCAATGAGTTTCAGTTGTGCTGCGCTTGTGCGCTTCGCTCCTAATTGGGGTTTTGATTGGTTTTGGGGTTGGATGTTAATTGTGCGCGTGTGGGTCACAATTCGTTCTATGTGTGTACGTTAGGCGTTTGGGCTTTGACTAATCTATGCTATCAGCTCTCGACCGTCGTGGATGACACGCTGTGACTAGTGGTTAGCAGGTGCTCAGGAATGGGTATGGGTTGTGTGCGAGCCGGCTGCTTCTTCTGCAAATAAAACAAAGCGCCGAAGCGTTAGTCAATACATTACACAAGTGAGTGTACTTAATCATTACCTTGCGCCTGAACGGAAAACAGCCTGCCTTGTCCGGTTCCGGTACGGCATTGATCAACAAGTCGGGCGTGGGACTCTCCTCGGGACCGAAGACGTTCAGCTCGCGAAAACATTCTGTCTCCATCATTTCATTTTGCCATGAAATGGATACGGAGCCCGTATTGAATTTCGTATAAAAATTCGTGTCGGACTCATCGATATTGACACCCTTCACAGTCGAGAACTGCTCAATATCGAGTACATCTTTGGCGTAAACGGCGTGCGGCTGTTGTCGGCATGAAATAATGTTTAGCTGGCGCGTTATTGATTTGGCTCGGCGTATTACTTACGTCTGGCACGAAGGGCGGCTCCAGCATGCCCGCCTCCAAGCGTCGCCAATTCAGCTGTGTCGAGTGGAAAAACGGATGCGCCATCACATCCTGGGCGCCCATTCGCCCGTTGCGGCAGCCCAAGCGTTGCTTTATCGATTTAGCTAACAGCTGTTGGCACATTGATTTGGCTTCATCATTAAACTTGCTCGAATACTTTTCGGCATCCTCCTGCAAACGAAAGTTAGTTAATATTATTGGCTCACATCTGTGTTAGCGACTCTCAACGGACCTTCACACGTCTGTCCACCTCCTCGCGCTTGACCTTCTCCTTGCGCATACGAAATGGCGCCTGACCCTCGATCATTTCGTACAGCAGGCATCCAAAGCTGAACCAATCCGGCGAGAAGGCGTACTTGTCATTATCTATGACTTCCGGTGCCATGTAGCCTAATAGATTTTAATATTTGTTATTATTTTATCTATTTTTATTTTTTTCACTTGCTGCACTCTCACTTACCCACTGTGCCGACGCGTCCGCGCACCATCTCCCCCTCGGGAATCTCCACAGCCAGGCCTAGATCAGAGATGCGCACATGCCCGTGATCATCCAGCAGTATGTTCTCCGGCTTGCAATCCCTGTAAACTATGCCCTGCTTGTGCAGATGCTGCAGTCCACAAGCCACCTCGGCTGCATAGAAACGGGCACGCTCCAGCTCAAAGCCAGGATCTCCGCCCATGTTATAAATATGAAATTTCAAATCACCACCTGCAACAAAAGAGGGAAATTAGGAATGAGAATAAAGGTGTCTATTTTAATTGTTTAATTGTTCAAGAAGTGAACTAAAAAATGGATTCATCTGATGGGAAATTGTATTGCAGTGCTTTCCGAAATTCTCAATCTTCTCAAATTATCAATTGAATTCCTTGTTAATCTTCTTAAATATGAGCCGACCCTCAAAACCAGAAAGTGCTCTAATTATGCATATCTTCGAGCTAGAGTTACCAATGCCTGCTTTGTACTTTTTTAATTCAATTTTCAGATGGATAGCAACATCAGTTGGCAATTGGATGAGCGAGGACCAAAGAGGATGTTGGAATTTAATTAAAATGAGAAATGGAACAATGCAGAAGGCGAGAATTACACATTCGTTCGCATTCACACACATTCACATTTCATTTGCTATCACTTTTATGAATGCATCCAAATGAAAACTGATGTCTGCCTGTTAGGCATAATGAATTCCGCACAACACGCTAGCAACTGTGTGAGTGTGTGTGTGTGTTTGTTTGTAAGCTTCCGGCACTGTAAACCCAATTAGCATGGCACTGGATTAAAAATCGCAGCTGCAAAAGCCAACTGCTGGCCAGCAGATGATCTGAAATAGGAGCGCACCATTGTGCCCATATAAGCTGGAGTCCTTGGAGTGGCCAGCGAGCGCTGGCCGGGCAGAGTTCTTATCTGCAGAGCCAATGGGCGCATGGACGACGACGACCAATGTCAATTCTATTCATGACTATGTCCTTTCAATCGAACGTGCCATTGTTTAGAGTAGGCGCTTCAAATCCGCTGACTGCATTTCACTTTATTCAAATGGGCTTAATGGCGGATGGGACTGAGGGGCTGCACTAACTGGACATGGACAATACGTACCGTTCATTATAGTCAGGACCAGGCAGAGCGCGTCCTTTGTCTCGTATGCGTAGGCCAGATTGACAACAAATGGCGAGTTGATTTTTTGCAGTATTTGCTTCTCAATGAGCACCATGGACTCGCCCTTTCGCTTTTTTATGCGTTTTTTCTCCAGCTTTTTGCACGCGTACATTTTGCCAGTGGCGCGCACCTGCGAACGACAGCAAAGGATGACGCGTTAATGGACACGTGTGTATGCGCTGTTATCCAATTGTCCACTTACCTGACAGGCGCAGACCTCGCCGAATCCTCCCTTGCCGAGCACTCGGTACATGCGAAAGGTTTTGTATGTGATGGGCTGCGCCTCGAGCCACTTCCACTGCAGGTATCTGCAAGGATGTATGTGAATTAGTCAAATGATTCATTCGATTTGCATTAATTGAGGGCGTGCGCCACGCACCGGTGAAAATACATGGAGTTCTCGAACTCGCGAAAGGGTTCGCCAGCCAGAAACGCCTTCACCGCCTTCATGCAGTGGGCAAAGAGATCCTTGCCGCCGCTGTTGAGCTTGCTGCGAACTTGTGCAATGAGATCATCGTTGAGCACATCGAGGACCAGTTCATCGGACGGCGAGCCTGACCCGGTAGCAGATGCTGCGCCTCCGCCCTTTTTCGCATCCTGACTGCCCTCGCATTCAACGCCCTCGTCGCCATCGTTCTCCACGTTGCCATCCCCGCCATTCAGCGCCAGCGCCGCATCCTCGCCGTTGTGATTGTGGGTGTCGTGCTGCAGCTTCGTGTGGTTGGTGTTGTTGATGTTGTTGCAGTTGTTGGCGGTGGTATTGTTACAATGTTCAGTCTCAGCTGTTTCAGTTGCATTGGCTATGCTGCTGTTCAGCAGCAGCTCCTCACGCGTCTCCAGATCCAGACCATCGCCCTCGCCGTCGCCGCCGCCGTTGCGCAGCTCCAGCTGTGGCTCAATGTCCAAAAAGCGCCGCCCAATGTCATGTCCTATGAATATGCGATTCACAATAAACTCGATCTCATATCTGTGAATGTCGCAAAGATAATTAATCGAATTCCATTGCCCCCACCCCAATCCTTTGCTGCCACTTACTTCACTACCTGATCCAGGAAACTGATGTAGCGAAAGTAAACGGGCCGCTTGTTCTCGCAGAACTGACGAAAGAGCTCACGACCAATGGGCTGTTGGTCAATCACGTAGCCATAGCTTATGTCTGTGCGAGTGATTAGCAAATAAACAATATTAATATTCAAATTGTTTTCTGATTCTCACTCACCTAATTTGTCTTTCAGGTGGATGCACTGCGATATGTGTGGAAATTGTAATATTTTTCGCCATTTTTTACTTTTTCCCTTGTTGCTGTCAGAACCACCTGCAAAATAGAGTATATATTTTAGAATGTAAACAATATGAATATGAATTAATAATATTTATTTATGAGTGTAATGTAATTGTCATATTATCCTTGAATATATCTGCTCGTTGGTTTCGTTTACTTCAATTATAATTACAATGTGAGTTTCCATTACACATCTGTACATCTGTATTTGAAAGAAATTTATGCTTTCTAAATGCAAATATTATTTACAAGCCAATATCTCTTGGCCTGCCACCAGTCAACATTTTCTGTCTTTTGCTCTGTTCAATGAAAATCTCCAGTTTCATTTGTACATTTACTGCCGAATCAAACACAGATATATGCAATTAAACGATTTATGTGAATATTGATAGCATATGATTAAATAATCAGAGACGAGACAAGCTCCAGTTGGCCCATTGTGGGAAATAACTAAATTGTATTTTAATACATGGTATTTTACAATGTCCGGCGGTAAACTCCTGATGTTTGACACTTGATGCCACACCGGCTGCCTGTTGATAATTGAACAGCCTGGGCTGCCTGCTTTCACTGCTGGAATATGAGGTTTCACTTGCCGACAGCCATTGTCAGAATTAATAATGCTGGCATTAAGCTAGAATTATGCAATTGCTAACGAGGCTTTTAATATATATACAACTATAGTTCAGTTTTAGTTGTGACACGAATTTAATTGGGGATCATGGCAAGGCGACACTTTGAGTAATTGTCAATTCGGTTACGAAATGAATAACTATTGCAAGTTATATTCCTAAACGACCCAGCGAATTTTCGCATTTCCTTTATAATTCAACAAAGTCAATTCGATATTTGGAGCAAGAAACCACACAAAAAGGCTGCCAACAATGACTAAATCACTAAATCAAGTGCGGCACTCGCATTTGCTCTGACCGAGTGGTCTGTCGATAATAGTAGAGTCATAAAATGTAGCAAGTAAATCGATTTAGACAGCATAAAGGACGTATGAGCTCGAAGGAGCAGTTGAGCAGTTGAGCAGCAGCAGCAGCAGCAGCGCATAAATGTCAAAAGCAGTCAAATCGAAATCAATGCGTTAACTATGGCTGTGAGCATTGGCTGAATAAAACTAAAAACAAAAAATACAAGTAAGAGAGCTCTAGTCGAGACTGCTCGACTAGGAGATGCCCTAAGCCCTGTGAAGCGAATGGGGCGTGGGCATCCAAAATCTAAAGATTACGTAATCTCCGTATGCATAACACGAAATTTCGCTATTTACATATTATGTTTTCTAGTTAATGTATACAAATGATATAACTATAAATTACTATAAACACAGCTATATTTAAACAACTCAGAGTTAGAGAGGAAGTCGAAGTGCTAGTCGGGCTTGCCGGACTAAAAAATAGCTTTAACTCAGAAACGGATTGCTAAAGTCCTTTATATTTGTACATATGAAGACTTGCTTTGCATTTGCTAAATGATCGCTGTCTTAATGATCGTTATAATAATTAAAAATAATTATATTTAAAATATTTTAAATTTACATTAAATAAACATTAAAAGTATAACTTTTACATTTTCGCTTAACTTACTATATTTAACTATTTTAGTACTCACCAGCAGACAGAAGAAGAGGAGAAGCACCGCGCTGCACTGGACGACTGCACGACTGACCACCAGAAGATAAAGAATACGACTGAAGCTGCGCTGCAGCAGGCTTGCCTTTATATAGGGCAGCCACAGCTACACTCATGTCACGCTCTACTCTTGAGTCTCTGTCTGAGTCAGTCCTCACACTCGGTCGCCTAATGATCGAGTGTGAAGGCTGCCTCAGACAGAGACTCAAGAGTAGAGCGTGACATGTGTGGAACTGTCGGTGCCCTATATAGAGGCAAGCCTGCTGCAGCGCAGCTTCAGTCGCATTCTTCATCTTCTGGTGGTCAGTCGTGCAGTCGTCCAGTGCAGCGGGATGCTTCTCCTCTTCTTCTGTCTGTTGGTAAGTATTATAATTGTTTAGTATTTTAAGCGAAAATGTAAAAGTTATATTATCGATCATATCGATCATACGAAGTAAACTTGACCTGCCCGTGCTATACACGGACCCACAAAAAAAAAAATCAAGTCTCTAGCTTGCCTCGCTTATGAAATCGACGCGTTGAAACATACGGTCAGAGGGACGGACAGACAGACGGACAGGTCTAAATTGACTCAGCTCGTCGCCCTGATCAAGAGTATATACTTTGTGGGGTCTGCCACGCCTCCTTCTGCCATACATTTAACAAAACCATTATACCCTGATTTCCCATTTTCAATGGGCTCAGGGTATCGAAATCCGTCGAAAAAGATCGAACTCAATCGGACAGCTTTCATTTGGCAGCGCTGAAAAGTATGCTACAGCTACGCACATGCACACATCATGCGCACGCATACACATACGCTACATACGCCACACATATGCAGGTCACAATACTTTCCGCACACCAGCCATGGCTCAACTTTGGAGTGCCTGTGTGGGCGTGGCTGAGCTGTACGGCGCATACAACTCATCATGGAGCACGGCATCAGATGTGTGTGTGCAATGTTACTTGCCAACACACACACACATACACTCTTCAATATACTTGAATATTACGAATGGCATACAGTTGAGTGAACGCAATTGGACTGCATTTCGCGCTGAGTAAAAAAAGGTTAAGAGAATCTCTAAACTTCAACTCGATAGATATGTGTGTAACTAATATATAGATTAAACATTCTAAAAGAAAAATATTTTACCAAATAAAAAGCTTAGCTTTATACAATCATTAAATAAATAAATGTATTAAAATAATTTTCAGATTTAAATTTGAAATTTTGTCTGAAAATTATTCGTGCTTCTTTGTCGTGACACAATGTCATAAGGAATACACATCTCTGAGCAGACACGCTCGCTCTCTCTCTCTCTCTCTCTCTCTCTCACACACACACACATCTTCAACATATCTACACACACACACATGGATGACTAAGTCTTAAGCGAGCGTTTGCTACTTGTATTAGTTAACGAGGGGCAGCTCGTAAACTTTTTGGCGCTTTAAAGTTGCTCCCCAAAGTTTCAAGCTGAGCTGGCATTTGCTTATTTTAAGGGGGCGTGGCAGCGCCTGCCGCTGTGCGTGCGCATTTAATTTAGTGGCAGTGCAATTATGTAAAATAAACTTGAGAAACTTGAACATCAAACTGGTCAGCAGCCAGCAGTCAGCAGCCAGCAGCCAGCAACAGTTGAGGCTCAGGCAGGGCTAGGGGCGAGGTGTTGGCCATTCAGTTGGCTTGCTTTTTGATTTGGCTTTTAGTGGAATTAGACTGAACTGAAGCATATTGGCCAAAATGAAAATGGCAAGAAAAAGTTTTCGCTAAGCTGGTGAAGAGCAAGGGATAAGCAGATGATAAAGTTTCGTTAAGCCTTGACGATAACTAAGCCTGTGGACGTGGGATGTGCGGAATGGCCAAAACTTTTACAAATAACAATTAACTGTGGGAACTAAAAACTCCAGCAGATATGGAATGCAAACAAGAGCTGCCAAATGCAACAAGGGACGCCGAATAATAATAAATATAAAACCATGTGAATCAGCAAAAGTTCTCAGCCAAAGAATTCACGAGATCTGCTGAATGATTTATAAGGGGAACAAAAATCTATGGGAATGGCGCAGCGAGTGCTTTAATATGTGCACTTAAAACTCACATAGTTGGCCCATTGTGTGCTACTTTTATGAGCTTATCGGATGCCGCTGCCAGTTAAACCGTTCAGTTGCACTTGCCACTTACCACTTGCCACATGCCACTTGCCACTTGCTTGTTGCCGGTTGCTGGTTGCCGGTTGCCCCTGGAGCTGCGAGCGCAGCACAAAGCTCTGACAGCTGCTTTTATGGCAATAATAACAAGCTTCGGAAAATGTCAAAAAGCTGCAATAATTATGTATGATACACAGGACTATCTAATACCCTGTACACATGTGTTAAGTAAGATTAAGCCAAATACATAAATTCCTGAACATATTTAGTTACTCTTCGATAGGATGGAAAGCCACAAAAAGTAAACTTTTTCTTCTCTTTTTTTTGTTGGCATTACATTTATAAAGCAAAGCGGAAAGCGCGCCTGTACATCCCTTGAACAAAGTTGTTCAGAAAAAGGAGAAAACCTGACTGAAAAATATACAGAGTTTCAAATTTTGGTAGCTGTGTTAGTTGCTTTAACTGAAAGTTTCACCAACACGTGCCTTCCGCTCTGAGTGGGAGAGAGTAATAAATGCGAGTTGGCTATAAAAAGAAAAAAGTATTAATGAAGACGCAAGGCTAATTTGTGTCTGATGGTTTCTCTAATTAAAACCAATCAATGGGAAAAATTGCGTCTGCTTCCGTTGGCCATTGGTGGTGTGCAGAGCACCGCCCGCTCCTCCACGCCACGCCCTCAGACTCACAAGGAGTAGTTGTCTGCATGTCAACTGGCAGCAAATGCAATTTGTCAGCAATGTCGCCAGGCAGCTGCAATGGCCGCAACGCTGGCGGCTAATTGAGTAGTCGGGCTGGCGTCGACACAACTAAAGAAAACAATGGCAACACGCACACACACACACGTCTACACACACGCAGACAGCACAATGGCTGCGCCAGGAGGGAGGCTACATTTAATTTATAGCTCAACAAGTTGTCACTAGATTAGCGCTTGTTCAGCCACATCCAGCAATTGAGTAAATCACATAGATCACGAGGTTGTGACCAGCTTGAAGAAATTGCAAATTTATCGATAAACATTAAAAGTTTTGGCGAGCAAACTTTAGTCGTTGCCATGGCCGCAATTTGATCAATTTTTCACGCTGGCCACCAAGAAGTATGTGACTTAATTTATAAGTGTCAAATTGTTGCCGGCACGCCGAGCCATAGTCACAGCTACAGCCAGAGCTACAGGCCCAGACTCCGCATCCTGTGCCTTTTTGTATAATTTTATGTCATTTTTCAGCAAGATGAGCAGCGTCAAGAGACGGAGTGAAAGACGGAGCGAACAACAGTTAGCTGCAATTATTTATGACCGACTCGTTATTCAGGCAGACAAGACGCGGACCGAGGTTAAATGCGCCGTAATAAGCAGCTGGCCCAAAGGCCAACACCGGTCTTCAATTTAGCCAAGTTAAAACGCCGTTCACGGTGCGTATACGCAACGCGCAAACATAAGTGACATAATGCGTGTGTTCTTTGGCCTCCCCTCTCCAGCTCTCCCTTTTAATTAAAATTTGCTGCCAGGTAGACACATTTAATTAAATGAAATAGTGCTCTAATAGTTATATATAACACACACATAAATTAGCGAATCATGGCCACTGGACGAATATCAGGTTAATTAGATATCTCTTTTTATTAACCCACCGCCGAAATACAGAATGACGAAACTGGCTTTTTATCAATTAGCACCTGTTTTCTAACTATTCAAGAGAATTTTAGCTGTATTAACAGCTAATTATTAGCTTACGTATGACGACGAAAACCTAAAAATATTTATAATTTATTTATTATTTATTCATTAACTGCAAAGCTCAGACTGAATTTATATTTTTATCATTTATCATTGTTTTCTCCCGTTTTAACATTAGTTAACTTAGCTTATCTTTCTTTTTGTCTCTTCATTTATAAATATCTCTTAATCTCTCTCTATCCTCTTCTTTCTCTCTCCTTTCTTCACTTATTCGATATTTCTTCGGCCTCTGTCCCTTTCTTTCTCTCTGTCTCTTACAATCACATCTCTCTTCTCTCACTCTAGAATCTACTCTTTGGCTCTCCTTCTCTTTCTACTTTTTCTCTCGATCTCTCTGTCTTCTTTCTCTTCTCTAGCTGTCCCGCTCTGATTCTCCCTTATTCATCTCTTTTATTTGACACTTAAGTTAAATGTTACTGCTTGCAATTCTTTTTAAAAGTTCGTTTCTTTAGCAGTAAAAAACCGTCAGCCCGAGGCGTTTATTTAACCATAAGAATGAATTGGTAAACTTCAATAGCAAAGCAAATGAACAGCAGGGCAGCGAATGCTGCACGTTGTGGGAGGGCAAGCTATCGACGTCACACAGTCCATTTACCTACAGCCGAGTGTACACTTAATTAATTATTACTGTTAAAAAAGCATTAAAAAAATGGAAAATATCAATGAAAAGCTATAAAAGTTAAGCTCCAGGCCATCGAACAGCCTGCAAAGAGTTGATTGGCTGTCACAAAGCGATTTTGGGTATGCGGCAAGCGTCCGTCCCAGTGGGTGGTCCGAATGTAAATATTCGGTTGATTGAAATCTGGACACCGGCCACGCCCATATCGACAAAGTTTACTGCGCGCATTCAAATGGCCGCCTCACATGACGCGAGCGCGCGCGTGTGTATAGAGCCATTAAATGTCATGACTCTTGATAATAGCAATTTAAATATTCATTTCGTAATCGGAATTATAAAATTACATTTTTCTGTACGAAATGGCCGGGCTGCACGGATCCCTAGCTGCAGAGCTTGGCTGATATGCGGGCTTCTTATGAAAGCAATTAATGGACAGCAAAGGCCGTAAAATGCAATTTATTACAGCAATAGAACGGAAACAGTCCGCGACCAGCAGAGCGTCGGCCATCGGAAATGTGAATGGAGAGCGCTGAAGATTCGTCCTTGACACAGACAAATTAATTATGTTTAAGATATTAACGTATTGAAGGCTGTATAATAAAACACCGCACGGCCAGGCACATAAAACACATGCCAAATTTTAGCAGCAACCAGCACCACCCGCACCGCCACCACCAGCACCACAAGCGCCACCACCAGCAGCAGCACTCAATTTATATTCAATTGCTGGGGCGCGTTTTTTCATTAAAATTCTACGCGTAGGCAGCAAATTCTATAAAATCGCATCGCAAAATTTGCAATGGCTGCTCAAGTAGCCAAAAAAAAAAAAAAAAAACATCAAAAAAATCTTACAAACATGCTGGCACAGGAGGGATCGATAAAAATGTTACCCTACATTTCAGTGATAAGAGTCTATAAGCAGGCGCATAAAAGTTAATAAATTTCCATAGATAAAATCTAACACCATATTAACAGATACGAAGTAGTCACTGCTCAGCATAAATAGGCCAAACACGAACTTCATATCTTATCGTTTCTTTAATATCGAGAGCCTTTGCTATTTGAATTTAATTAAGCCCGCAAGGCTGTAGCTCTTGAATAATATGTATACACATATTTGTTAGCCCATAATTAATAAATTTCACGTAGCGAGAGTTGCACAAATCATAGACAACATAGAGTCAGACATAGGGTATATAATAACTCATATAGACGCAGCCCCACACACTCGACCCGCAGTCACATCTATGGCTATGCAAATTGTGGGGCCACTTGGCTGAGAGAAATAGTGAAATTAGTCGGGTTGCCCATAAAACAGCGGGATGTGCGTTCCAACCGTTATACAAAAAAAAAAAAAAAAAAATTTTATTGCCAACTTGCTGGCATTATTAATTCGTTTCATTTCTTTTGGCTCGTGGGCTCGACCTCCGTCGTCGCCGCCGTCGTCGCGTGTCTCCTTAGCAGCATCGTTTGCTTTTGTTTTTTCAAGCTCCATTAGACTACGAGACACAATAATGGCGTCTCGAGTCGGTTTTCTAATGGCGACAGCGGCGGCAAAGCGATTCAACCAACTAATAATTGAAAAGTTCAACCAAAAACTAATATCAACAGACTTATAGCCTCCGAGATGTATGTATGCGACCCACCATCAAATTCGGGATTTCGTTTGTGAACAACAAGACAAGTCTTTGAGTGCTGTTCGCCACATGCGCAAGCTCCTTAGTAGCTCAGCCAACACGTAAACAACTTATGCTGCACTCTGGCAGCATAACAAAATATTTGTTTATTTGTTTGTTCGTCGAGTGCGCATTTCCCTTAGCTACTTACGGCTGAGCAGTATTGGTGTAGTAATGCTTCAGGGATTGCAAATATTGTAAAACGTTATAAGATACTTTGATTGTTGGACTGATAAGCTTCTTACGGGAAATTTTAAATTTTGCAGAGCACTTTATTTGGCCATCTGGCCAAACCTGGCCAACAACGGAGCACGGAGTGGCTCGCAACGCAAAACCTCGACCCGTGAGCCGTGAGCCGTGAGTTGCGAAGTTTTTATATGCAGCACTGCTTGTCGTAAAATCCACAATAAACTAAACGTAAGCATTATAAAAAGAATACGCCAAGCGCAACGCTGCGTATGCGTAATGGCTCCCATGTGAGTTACCTGGCCTGGTGCACATAAAAACAGATCGTCCCCGTGCTTATCAACACAAAGGCGGTCCGCCGTACAGTGGAGAGCAGTTCGAAAACAATGGCCAACAGCAATGTTAGTATGTGGGGTCAACTGAAGACAACAACTTGGGGCCAAGGAACACAGCGAACTTTATACCACACACAAAAAGTTCCATTTCGAATAGCTCATGTAGTACTCTATTAAAAACTTATGAACGGCTCTTCAACGTCTTGGGCGCAGTGAAGCGAATATGTTTTTGCACTTGGCCCGGCCAAGTTACCATGTGTCGCTTTTAATTAAACAAGCCACACGCATTGTACGCGCACATACCAAATAGATATTGACTCAACTGTCACGGCCCGACATGCTGTACGGGCGACGGGGGTGGGGCACGCCAGGTGGAACACGCCTCCTGCACAAAGAGCGGGCCATGTCTCGTGTAAATATATATTAAAGGTATATAATTAAGCGAAACAGTCGACTCGACTCGCCTGCCGTCTATGTGAAATGTTACGGCTGGGATTTGCGCTTAATGCCACGCTTGGCCAAACAACCGGCGGCTCCTGTTGGGAATATTTTGTCATAAACTTTTGAAGCTCCGGTGCTATTTGTAAATAAGTAATACGTATATTAGTTATTTAAGTCGTTTAAGAATTTTTCATGTTACGGAGTCTTTCACTTAACGTGCTCTTCACTTTTCGATTCGACTTCTTTAAGGCGAATTAATTATTATTTTGCTTGAAACTTTTTCAGTTTGAGTCAATTTTCATGTTTTTCTTTTACTTTTTGCTTTTCTGTTAATTAAGTCGTTTTTATTATAGTCACTATAAAATTGTAGGTCTTTCATTAGCTTTATTTACTTTTTAACTATGACTTGCTTAAGCGCCGAGTTCATTTCCACTTTCCGATGCTCTTCACTTCAACTTTGGCTTTCATTCCATTCTTTCAATTCAGAACCCTACTTACTGGCCTCTCTGTAGCCCCTCTATCGTCCTGGCAAGCAGGAAAAAACTTGCAGTTTTCTAGCTTAACTTTCAAGTTTTTAATTTATTCAATTAGAATTATAAGCGCGATGCCTTTACTGCCAACACCACCAGCAGCACCACCCACTTGACTGCCCGCAGCCCGGGCTGCAGTCCTTGCACCAGGCGTCGCTCTTAGCCACGTTACGGTTATTGCAATATTCTAGCGCATTTCTTCTTATAATTTTTTTTCTGCTTTTTCTTCTTGCTATAAAAATTACACGAGCGCAAAAACGTGAACGCAACTCGTTTTCCACTCAGAAAAATTGTCGCTGCATGCTTGAGTGTGCACGTGTGTGTGTGTGTGTGTGTGTGCGTGAGTGAGTGTGTGTGAAGGAAAAGCTTAAGAAACCCGCTTGGATGGATAGCAGCTATATGTTAGATGGGATTTGACAGTGTTTTTAATAGTATTTTACGAGATCTTGACTTTGACTAACCCAAATATACAGGAAATAAATATAAAATTGAATTCTTACAACTGCAACCTTAGATCAGGGCTTACAAGTCTTCAAGTTGATGCATTTATGGTTTCGCATATCCTGCAATAACAATTATTAAACTACGTTTCGCCCACTTGCCTTGTCCAATTTGCTGCGTCTGGCAACCGTTTGGATTTCAGCTTAAAAGTCTCTCTTTTCTTATTCTTATTATTATTTTCTTTTTTAGCCAGAAGTTTTTCAATTTCCTCCAAACAGCAAATAGTTTCATAAATTGTATTATACTGCGACAGGGCACAGATTCTGCCATCTGCAGTTGCCTAACTTTCAAAGTAAATCAGGTGCAACTTGCAATATATGTGAGTGTGTGTGCGAGTGTGTGTGTGTGCCTGCCTGCCTGCATTTCATGACATTCTTAGCGCAATTACAGCAACTAAGTATTTGCCCAATACAGCAGCTGCTGCTGCAACTGCAATGAGATTGTGTTGACATTGGCGAAAAAGTTTCTGTAAACGAGAGCAAAGTCGTAACTTTGCCTTGGCCTCGTCCAGACGAAACCATGTGTAGATAAATATATATATTTTATATTTATATTTCTTAACTTATACAAGAGCCATACTTTTGAGAAGTATTTTCTATTTCTGAGAGCCTCCAATCAGCGACAGATTTATAGCCAAGCACAAATCATTATGGTCATCTGGTTTTTATAACGACATCGAACAGATTCTGCACCAAGCAGATAAGAATTATTTGAGAGCACAAAGCAAAACCAATCACGAGTCGCTATTGCGCAGTCAAATTCTAGCCATAGAATTTATTTTTCTGCCTTTCTTTTTCCACTCTATCATTTCGTTTTATTCCTATTCTATTCTATTCTTTTCTTTTTCTTGTTTCCTTGCAGCTGCTCCGCACAAATGTTTTTTTCACATCTCGATTTTGATTGCGGAAACGGAAATTATGGGTAGCGCACGACCACTTCTGGCCCACCTAGAACTCAGCGGCCGACGAGTCGATGGTTCTTCGATTATATTCTCATGCCCTACACACTTATCGAATCGGGTTTAATGAAGTTGTGGAAATCCAAAGTAACAAAGAGAAAACGAATAAAAGGAAAATAATATTCTAAATACAGCTGTGAAAAATATTATAGTTGAGCATTTTTTTTTTCGATTATTTCTTAACTAACACAAACTCAGTACAGGGTATCTGCTAGTGAAGCAATTACCTTAAAAGATTTCTTGCCTTTTTGCTCCCGCAAATTGAAGTGGTTGCAACTTGGGCTGTTCAACACTTCGCCCATCGCACTCGTAATAATAATTGAAGCTGCACTTTATTGCCTCAATTAGGCGAAGCACAGTTCACGGTGTTGATTTTGGCCTGTCTTATATTGATTTTAGTGGGCTGGCAGCTAGCCAAGGACAGCAGAGTCCTTGATGTTATTAATACTTTTAGCTTAACCCTAACTCAATGCAATCTGCATACCCTGCATACCTTGACCAGCTGAGGAGAATTCCGTCGGATTCCGTAATGTGGCAAGTAACGAGGCCATAAAAAATGCAAACATCTGACAGCTAACATAAAGCCGACAACAAAGACAACAACAACCCCTTCCATGGAGCATAAAAATGATGCGAAGGCGTGAATATGAAAAATTATTACACAAGCTGCCAGCCAAACGAAAGCAAACGAGAAAACTTGGCTTCGTGTTCATCAAATTTAAAGCCGCAGCCAAAAGTAAGCCACGAGCACGTGCGATTGCTTACTACCCTGTAATAGACTGGGCGGGATGGCCTACCTGGTAAAGTCGAACAAAGTCAGATTAGTTCCTCCAAGGCGATATAAATTCGGAAACACGTGGAAAATAAATAAATAATGATGTAGAACGACATTTGTTTTGAACTGTCCTGCGTCCTTACGGCGTCTGATTACGCCGCAATTTGATTAATCATACGCCACGGCTGTTGCCATGGACCCCAACCCTTGCCTTAAGCCTGAAACATTTTGGCAAAAGATGCGGGCAAAAGAAAAACGTTGGAATGCTGTAGCTAGGAGCTGGTTTTTTGTAAAACGTACATCAAAGGCGGCTTAATAGCTGGACCAAAAAAGTTTACATGCCTTTTGCCTAAGCATTTGAAACTCAATCGGCCAGTCGAGGCTCTTGTTGAGCCTCCTTAAAGGATTCTCCTGTGTGCAAAAAAAAAAAAAAAATATAAAACTTTTTCATGGCCGCAAAATGCTTTTCACTAAAACTCGTGTATTATATAACTTGCAGTAATTAGAGTAGAGAAATATATTTGCATAGTATTATTTTGAAGCCCAACAAGCACAATAATGTAGCTCAAAAGACTAGGCCAATTAAGGCCGATGTGAAATTCCCCAAAAGTTACAGCCACATTTTTATGGCTTTACGACACCCCATCTAAACGACGGGGAATGGGATAGAACAATGCGTAAATGTTTTTGGCATGCCAAGCGTTTGACTTGCAAATTACATCAAAGACATTTCACGTTCCTTCCGTCAATGGCCAAGTATTTGGCTATATTAAAATGCAATTCCTCGTGGCCGACAGCAAATCGCAAAAGAAAAAAAGAGCAAAATCCAAACTTGGAAACAGAAAACAAGACGTACGAATAAGTTAAATATTTTGGCATGAGGCGCGTGGCCGGCATTTCAACTTTGCCGTTCAACTTTTGCAGTTTGTACATAATTTAAATAATTTTGCCAAGCGCTGACGGCTTTGCTGCCATTTGATATGCAAGCGCATTTTGGACTGGCCAAAACGCACAACTGGCAACCGGCAACCGGCAACTGGCAACTGACAACTGGCTACCAGCTACTGGGTCGATTGTCCGACCAAAAACCGGCTACTGGGAAGCCGCCTTGTGCACTGCAGCTGTCGAAGTATTTGCCAAAATGCTGCATATTTGGCTGTCGGCAACTGCATTTTGAAAAACAGAAACCAAAAATACAGAAATGTTTTCCGCATGGCGTGCTCTTACTTTCACACAGATTTATCTATCCAGTATATATTTTTGCCTGCACACAAAATAATGTTTGACAGTTGCCCAAACTAGTGGCTTCCATCTAACTAATTGATTTTTTGTGATTAATTATAAATGTGCATTGTATTTACGACTTTACCCAAATGCTATTCATTAGAATTCCAAATTAACAAAAAAGAAACAACAATAGAAAACACAAATTGTGAAATCGTATAACTTTTTGTTGGTTTGTTGTTTGTTCTTGTAATTTCAGGGAGTCTGTCGGACGTACTTTAAAGGATATCGTTTACTCTTGAATTAAAAAAAAAAAAACTCTATTGACTTTGCTATGAAATTTATTGTATATAGTATGTATGACATTCACTTTAAAGAGTTTTGAGTTTTCAATAGTCTTTTTATATATTCCTCTGCAATATTTGTATATTTTATTTAGACATTAAATTATATTATTTTCACTTTATTCCAAATACTTTTAATATCTCGGTTTCATTATTTTTATTTACCGACAATAATCAATCATAGCTCAGCTATTGCTTACATTCTACATTCAGTTCGATTTCATTAAGGTGCTTTATTTTTGATTATTGCGATTTCAGGTGCTTCAATTTGCAATCAAATTCATGCCCACACACTATAGCTGCCAGATAACAGCGATTAACAGGTGCAAAAACTGTGGGTGGCCAAAATATGGCAGCCAGCAGATAACAAGAAAAACAAACAAAAATAAACGGTATTTTTTGTTTGAGACAACAGGACAATTATTCTCAATCGATGTCAATTTGGCAATGGCCATTCAGTTATTTAAATGACAAATAGAAGCACAAAAAATGTATCTGCAAACATACATATACATATATATGCACATATGTATATGTATGTATGTATGTATGTATGTATGTATGTATGTATGTAGATGTAACATATGTGTGTGTACATGTTATTTGTATACAAATGTCGCTCTATTGGGTGCAAAACAAATCAATTAAGCTGCACAATTCTCGATGTTTTCATGTTGAAATGTTGTTGCCTGAGCTGACGGCGTATGCGAAATTGTTATAAATTGCTGCTTGGGCATTCCATTGAATTATTTATGAATGAATTTTATTAGTTGCCCTCATTGGCGACTCATCAGTGTCCGGGCTGTGGCAACCTGAAGTGACTTGACATTAATTGCAGCGTCGGGCGCCAGTCAAAAACACACAGCCAAGTTG
Source organism: Drosophila meridionalis (assembly GCA_035045145.1). Classification (NCBI taxonomy): domain Eukaryota; kingdom Metazoa; phylum Arthropoda; class Insecta; order Diptera; family Drosophilidae; genus Drosophila; species Drosophila meridionalis. Next base: position 11,202,359 of record JAWNPG010000020.1, on the reverse strand, counting down.
TTAGTCAATTAAATGCGCCACATTTTGCTGATCATTTGATTTAATTTAACATTCAGCTAACTGAATGAATGACTAACTGAATGATTGGCTAAACGGCCGACCGACCGACCGACTGCATGTTGGGCAATTGACTCAGATACTGCAAATATGTAGTATGCGCTCGAGATTGTTGTCCGATAAATAGTTAAAAATGCGCTCGTGCAGGCTCTCCATGCCACATGCCGCATTCGCACGCAGTCGAGGCGCGTTTTGGCCTTGTTCAGACAGTGGCTCATTTGACAGCCGTACAACATGATAGATGTTAACTGTTGGCTGTTTACCGTTCGCTGTTAACTGTTTACTGTTTACTGCCTCACTCTTACCTTGTCCGCCGTGTCTGGCCTGTTGCCTCTCGCTGCATTTGCATTCGTTATCATAAGCAAACATTTGCTGCAGATTTTGCAGCTATTTTATTGATGGCCATGGCTTTTGCTGCTTAATGTTGTCGGTGTTGCCAGCTAAGCCTCGCTGTTTATTTGAGTATACATATGTAATTAAAAGTGTATATAAAGCGGGCATCTTTATCACTCTTCATTAGCTACTCTATAACTTTCATTTTCAAAACTCATCTAAGGCATTTGCTGGGTCACAAATGTTCTAAACTGTGAGCAATTTGACTGGCTTTTCCATTTTCCAGTCATACACACAAACACACAAGTACCACAAATGTGAGAACATTTTGCGGATTGCTGAGGCAGTGCGTGCGACTGATAAAGAGGCCAACAAGTTGCCTCGTTGCTAGGCACAAAGAGCTGAATTTATTGAAAGTGCGAGAGTGGAAACGCTTATCAACCTGTGACCGGCAGTGCTCTGTGACATTTGTTTTTGTTCGGGCTGAGCTTTTTTGCGTACTCACTTATTGTGCATGTTATATTTAGCATAATGCCAAAAGGGCGCACAAACTGCTGATTGACAAACCGACAATCTACCAATAGGGCCAACGCTCCGAGCGCTGTCAGCTTTCTGCCTGTCACTCTGTCAATCTGTCAATCTGACGTCTGCTAAGTGACAATGCAAAATGCATTGACAGCTGCCTAGCAAATACGTCACAACGTTATCAAATTCTCTCCAACAGGCCGCCTCAACATGTGTACGTACATATATTACTGTTCAGAAATTACGTCAGTCGAGCAAGGATAAGCCTGGTCTACACATACGTGCACATGTATTGAACCACAATAATGCATTACAGTGCTAAGCGTAATTATAATTAAATTTCCCATAATCAGCGTGTGCACATGCGATAACGCTTGCGTATGCGTAATCGCTCATACGCAACATTGCGCTCGGCCAAACATTCTCTCATATTTTCGAATTTAAATTGAACGGTCATTCACTTTACACACTGCAGGCCATTTGGCCTAACCATATCAACCTCAAACACCATAAAGTTCGTAATTAGCATCGGTGTTGTAAATAGCCAAAAGAAATTAATTGCCAACTACATTTGCAGTCTTTGGCCATTCCACTCGCCGCCCGCCTGTTCGACTGTCCGTCTGCTCGCCTGCCCGCCTGCCCGACTGTCCGTCTGTCCGATGCACTCGGCCAGCATAGAGCAAACAGCAAATACGGCAGTGCAAATAAAACCATATGGCAGCTTGTAGTTCAGAGTTCAAGTCGAGCGCACCGCACAAGTTGCACATATGGCGCTGACAGCAGCTTTGCGCGCTGAGCAGCCAAGTGAACGATAGCCCAAGTGGGATGTTGCAAGACAGCCCTCCCGACCCGAGCCTGCCCCTGCCCCTACCCCTGCCCCGCCGGGGCATGTTAACATTTAATGTTTGATTGCAAGTTCAGTGCATTTGGTTTGGCAAATACCACAATGCCATACAGATATACGAAATGCAAAGAGCAAGGAGCAAAGAGCACAGAAAAAGATTAATGTCTTGAGATCTATAACAAATTATTGTTTTTCCATATACAAACGCCACTCACTAGGGAAATAGCAAGAGAAAAAACTGGAGTGCATTCTAATCGCTAGACATAATAATAAATACTTGTCATAATGAATTTCAGTTTTGCGAGCACAGTTCGTTTCATCCAGATATGAATATGTAATTCGTTCCATGAATATTGAAGATGTGCCATGAATTTATTATTAACAAGCAGCCAACAAGCTGACAGAGTAATTCCTAGTTACATGTTAAGCACTTGACGTGTAAATAGATTTGTAGTGGTTAGATAAAGCACTTGAGTCAATTTATTATCCAATTAAATTGTAGCTTCGTTTCGTTCGTTTTTGTTTATGACTGTTTTAGCAGCTGCACTTGGTCGCCGTGCTTGAGCTGCGTTGCCATTTGTATTTGTATAGCATCAGCTTGGCCACATGGGACCGACTGGAAGAGCCAAGCAATCAACTATCCAAAGAGCCAGCGGGCAACCCATACAAATCGTCAATGGACGCCAACGCGTCGCTGCATTCAAACTGTTGCCATAGCAGCTCGAGAGTTTAATTGAAAATTGCATTTGCAAAATACCATTTGCAAAGCTTTTGTTATCAATAAATAAAATCAATTTCAAACAGATTGTTTTTACTATATCTCTGCCTCTCCCACTCTGTTTTTTCTGTTTTATGTGATTTTTTTTTTTTTTTTTTTTTTTTTTTTTGTATTTGCTTATTCTTTTCAACATTGAGAATCACTCTTGACAACGGATGGCCAGGACGAGTATAATTGTGTGTGTGTGTCAGTGCGGGTGTGTATTACTCTATCTATTGTGCCGCATGCTTATGAAGCAAAATGCCATTTCGATAGCTCAATTGAAAAGCTGATGATGACGCAGAGAGAGAGAGAGAGAGAGAGAGAGAGGGAGAGGGAGTGAGTGAGGTGACTCTCCAGCCTTTGCATTTTTTAATTGCTTTTTAGGCTCAGCAAGCAAAGAGCAAACAAAAATAACTAAAAGAAACAAAACGAGGCGCCTTTTGCGGTTACTTATGCCGTTGACATTTATTTATTTGCCCTGGGGAATTGTAACTGCGACTGTTGCCGTCGTTGGGGCAGCTGAAATATCGGCCGAAGCTGTTGACAACATTTCAAATAGCTGACACCAATAAAGTGTAAAATGTTTCTCTGCTGCATTTGGCAACAATGTGCTCGCTGCTGCAATGTGTTCCGTGGTGTTGTGGCTCTTGCATGTGTTGGATGTGCTGTCAAAAATTGAATTGAAATTGATATGCGTAGCGTGCATGAGACTCACAGAATGTCATAAACCTGAAATGTTGTCATTTATATTGCAAAATTGCGCATACGACACGTTGTCGACGACACATACACACACTCACACACACACACATTGGCAATTTGGCGATGCACAGTGTAACCGAACGTAAGAGCTCAGCATACTCGCATACCTTCCGTGCAGATTCTAGCCTTTAGCACGCTAAATTCTATACACATACATATACTTCGAATATCTAACATTTTTCGCTCGCATGGCGAGAGTGTGCCGTATGGAATAACTCAATTTCATTTCATCAGCAAAATTGTTTAGAGCATCACTTACATTTTCATGACGGGCACAAGCATAAAATATGCCAAGATTTCTATTCGTTTATTTTTCTCTTCTTCATTTTTTTACTTCTATGTTTTTTTTTTGTGTTGGTTTTTTATGCGCACGCATAAAACACATAGCAACAGGATGAACTGGGGAAAAGTGCTTTCGCATATTTATGTATGTAGATAAATGCATGCATATATGTATGAACAGCCTCGTGGACGAGCTGCAAACTATGGGCGTTATATTTATTTAACGATATCCGAACTCAGCTGCCGCTTGACGTCTACGCCGTTGTTGTTGTTCTTCTTACTGTTGTTTTTGTTGTACTTAAGTGCTCATAAAACGCCCAAAAGCTGGCAGCACCTTTTTGGTCCATCAATCATAAAATCTTCGGCCCGGAAACTGGGCTGCCAGACAGTCGGGGCATCTGCTTAACAAAGACAAATAAGGCCCGGCCGCCCGAAGTGTCTCGTTGCGTATACGACTCGTTGCCCGTCACAAAATTAATCACAGCGACCTGGTCGAAAAGTGCTGTATCACCTTTTGACTTCTCTGCGTTCGGCAGCCTCAACTTTAAACACATTAAATCCAAATCAATTTCGGGGCGAAAAAATAAACATATCATAACCCGGGCCGCGGCCACCGACTGAAATGTTTTTGTTTTGCTACCATCATAAAAATAATACAGAATATAAAATGTTAATTGTCAAAACAATCGATAAAATTTTGCTTTATGGCCTGCTGGCGCGTCCAGAGCAAATTGTGCATAATTCCAATTGCTTATCTACTGCAACAGCCACAGCCATAGCCACAGCGGCATCTTTTGTTGCCCCAATAAGCGCGTGTGTATTGAATATTTTTCGATTTATATTCACACACCTATGTTTACCTGCATTCATTGTGAACGGCACACGCCATTACGTGCGCACAATTAATGAAATTCATTTTTGTATGCTACCTTATTGCATAATAGCGCGCTAAACTAACGGTATTAATTAGTTGTTTGTCGAATTGATTTCCACTGGGCTCCAGGTATTTCGCCCAAATGAAAACACACATAATATATCAGATGTGGCAACTATGAAGAGTGCAAATGTTTTCCATAATTGAAAATGTGCGAATGTCATTAGTGTAATGTGTAAGCTGTGGACTTTGCAGTTCGCCAGCTTTAAAGCGAGCGAATATGTGTTTATTGTTTGATGTGCAGCAAAGAGAATTAAAATGCTGCATGTTAATATTATTTTCGGACATTAATTAATTAAGCCGCTTCTTCGAGCGAGCGTTCGCTTTAAATGGCATTAAATTCGGTTTTCATGCGATAAAGTTTACACTTTAAACGTGTCAAGATTTTAAATGATTAATACTGCTCAAAATTATAATTATTTTATTCTGTTCTCGCTTTAAAGTGACAAAATACACGTTATTCACATTGTGTCGAACCCAAAAATAAACACTTTTATTAACAGGCAATGCATTAAATTACATATATTCAAGCAATGCGCTTGAATATCACACTCACTCGCAAACATGACACTCGAATGTCAAGCGTTGCCAATAATTAAGTTTAAAAGCAGCACAAATTTATTACAATCAATAATTGAGTGACAAGCGAAAGCAAACACAAGAGGCAGCAGCAGCAAAATTAAATGTCGTGCTATAAAAACATATGTATGTTATTTACTTATTTGCTTATTATTGTTCCTAAGAGCGGCAGATAACCTACATACGCAAACATTTGATAGTATTACAAAACCAGTTCTACGATTGTACTGGATTGCACTGGACGGCTTGAGACGCTGGTTAATATTCATAAGTCGAAGATTACGTATACGCCACGGGCAGCAGATTAAATATACCGATTAAATATTCATTTGCTGACGCAGCAGCGCGTCACTAAAAAACATATTTCCAGTGTTTGGGGGCCAACGTCTTAGTATTTAATATTTGCCTACGTCAACAAAAGTATAAATACAATAAAAATAACACACAGCTTGTCTGCCTCCCCAGTCTCCAGTCTCAACTCTCAAGTACAAGAACAGCCAGGCAGCAGCAGCAGCAGCAACAACAAACAACTGCTAAGAGGCTACCGGTTTTCAACGACAATCTCTTGAAGTTCTAAAGTGATGCCAATAAAAACAAGCTGCGCAGCCATATAGCTGACTACAAAATGCTCTCACATTTATTTTGATTTTAGTTCTTGCGTAAAATATTAAAAATAATATGCCAGCTGGCAATCAAGTTCAATTACTTTGCGTCTATCAGCCCCAGCGCAGAGTAGATTTACTGGCGCGTCGAAAACCTTTTGATCCCGCCATGTGCTAATGAATAAAGACAATGAAATGTTCTCCGTCAGCGGAAATATATCACTCACTGTACTACAGCATGTTCAGATCTCTTTGATTGTTAAATTCTGTTTTATTGGCAGCGTTTTGCATATAATTAAAATGGCTTCTAGCGTGCCGCACTACGATGACATTCGGTGGCAATCAACGAGTCCCTGATTTGCAAACAACGCTCGCTTTGATTGCAATCACATATTCAGTGATTGGGCTGCAGCGCTGCAAGCAGCGGCTGCATATGCACCATGTGGCTGGCTACGTGCTGCAACTGCAGATAAGCAGTCGCCGCAAACCGCAGTGCGTGGCACCCACAGGACTGCGTGATCCCAGCTACAGTTACATGGCCATGCAGGACATGCAGCAGGCAAAACAGGAATCGCACTTCTTGATTAGTGGCCTGCGCTAACTGAAATATTAAACGAACTGCTCGACTGACAGACTGAAGCACTGGTTGACTGATTGAGAGTTTTAAGTAATTAGCGGCCTTTAAATGTGCTTCCAACTAGAACTGCCACAATACACACACGCACACACACACATTCACACTTTTGGCTTGGACATGGTGTGTGAAACGCTTCCGCGCCAGCGGCTTTTGTTGCATTGTATTGCGTGCGATAATTAACAACAGGTTTTTTTTTAGCTGCTTAGCATACAACATAACTAAAGGCTTGTTAGCCTGATAAAAAGTGTACAATGGCAACAGCTACAACAACAAAGCACACAAACACACACACACACGCGAACACCCACTTGAAATGAATTGGCGTGTATTGTAAGGCAACGCGGCAGTCAGCCAACAGCCAACAGCCGACGCAAGTTGTTGACTTGACCAGCGGTCAATGAACCAACCGGCTTGACTCTGATGCACAGCTCAAGTGGGCGAAACAGAAACGCAAGGCTGCGCCAACAGCAACAGGATGCAGTCGACATCACGAATGTTTGCCATGGCATTAGCCAAATATTTACATGAAATTAAGCACAGAAAAGCAAACTCCAAAGGCCTTCGCACAGCCAACATCAACTAGTTTATTGTGATGTGTGACTGTCAATTTCACTGGGGGTCACAGTTGGGGAGTCATTCGATAATTTATTCCTTTTTACACTGCCAGCGGACATCAATTTAAATGCGGTTCTACTCACTCTCGCTCCCTCTCCCTCTTTCACACTCTTTTTCTCACTCCCTAACTTGAATTCGCTTAAGTAGTTATTTTGCGTCTAAAATGTCTTTCTCGCTCACTCTCGCTGCTGCACTCTGATATAATCAACGTTATGGCAGCGCATTAAGGCAAAATTTATGCCATCGAAGGCGATGTCTTTTCTCTCTTTGTTCACTGCGTTCATTTTAATGCATTCACATTTCTTAATGCGAAAAAATAGAGAAGTAAAAGTAGAAGAACCCAACTAAGATGCAGAAAAAATCCAAGCGCAAGCATAATTTGTTTGCATTAAAACAAAAGACGACATCGAAGCTTAGAGATTCACTGTAAACAGCGTAGGAAAGTGCTTTCAGGGCGATTTCATCTATGGAAAGTGCGTAACCTTTAAAAAGCTTTCAGGCAACCAGAAGGAGAGCTACGCAAATATAGAGATATCTTAATAATTGAATAGTAAATTAATGTCTACAAATTACGAAACTGAAATTAATTTAAGGAATTTTTTATTAAATATTTTATCTACTAAAATAATATTATGAATGATCTATTTGCAAGTGTATTAAATCTCATTATTCACTCATTATTTAGCAACTTTCGTCCTTCCGGCTGTCTAACTAATACTTAGTCAATAAACTACAAACTTGTCATATTATGTCGAACTTTTAAATATATACTGATTGATTAACAGTTAATCAACCCTTTAGTATATGCTTTTCTTTTTTAAACCTCGTACCCAAAGTTTGACTTTGGTAACAAAAAGTGAAAAGAAATAAGTTGTGAGACATGCCTTTAGATAGAAAAACAGAAGTAAAAAACGCAGTTAGAACTTTTGCCAGATAACATCAAAAGGTCCCAAAGAAAATAAAAGTTTTTAGCCAAAAACGAATTTGCCGTTGCTGCCATCGGCTATTGCTGACGTCGCGCTACTGCTGCTGTTGCCGCTGCCTTCAAATTCAAATAAAAAATTCACTTTTTGGCTTGTTAAATCTATTGCAAATATATATATATTTTCTCCTCGTCTAGCTCAGATACATTCTTTCTCTCTCTCTCTCTCTCTCCCTCTCTCTCTCTGTCTTTTTAGGTGCTTCTAGTCTAGCACAGCCCCTTCATATCAACAAAGTATTCTTAAATATTACATAACTAGACAAATCGAAATTCCGTGCACGTTTCTATCATTGAAATCTGTTGAGCGGCGTGCAAATGTATCTGATGGATACATTCCGAAGTCCGCTCGATTCGCTGCTTATATTTGAGTTGCGTTTCGCTTTTGGCTGTGACAGCTTGAACCTGAGCAAGAGCACAAAATATTGATATATTTGCTTGAGCAAAGCGAATCATAAGCGATTGCCTATTGTTGGTGTTTTTTTTTTTTTTTTTTTTTTTTGTAATTTAAGTGAAAATTTTATGCACCAAGTCATTAGAAATCATCACGCATGCAATCAGTACGGTCGGATATATACTTTTCTATCCGTAAAATCACCATCCTATCCGTAAGCATGCGGCACACAGCTGGCTGAAGGTGAAGGTGACCTTCAGACCCTTTAAATATTCCAAGAACCGTTCTGCATAATTTTGCAATATCTCCATCGGAAAATGTTGGGTTTGCATTTGCTTTACATAAGACGAGCCGAGTGAATGACACTGAACTTGACTGCTGGCCGGCCATAGGATGCCCAGCAATTGAAGTGTGACCTCGATAACAGAATGTACAAGTATCTGGCAGCAGCAAGTACTGAGTCAAATAGAGCACTTAAAGCTGTAACGTGAAGCATGAAAATGAATAAGTTGCTGGAGCGCAAACATTTAACGCTTCATTAACTTTAGATAAAGCGCAGTGCCAGGCGCCATACTACAAGACTCGGTCTCGGCCCACTCCAGCCGACACGAGCGCAGTCCCAAAAATGGTTTGGGTGCGGGCTTTTGGCGCTTTACTACAATTAACACCCGCCCTCAAAATCAGAGCCAAAGAAAAATCGATGCTGGCTCTCTTGTCGACCCCCAGACAAGACAAGGTGCCAACACACAGTCACTTCGGCACGCGCTCTGTGTCCCTCAAAGGATTTGATGCCTAAAAGCGGTATCCGGCTCCGGTATGTTTCGTGCGTAGTTTTCGGGCAGTTTGCTTGACGACTCGGTTGTCTGTGGGAATTTGGACTCACCTTCTCTCGCTTTTAAGTAGACCGTATTGGCCACAATATTCTCTAATTCCATTAGTTCCAGGTTGGCGGTTTTTTAATGAATCCTTTGGCGCTCTCGAAAATATAGCACGCGTTGCTCTCAGCTCTAGCTGTTCAATCTGCGGCTTTTGGGGACTGAACTTTTGCCTTCGCTTTTGCTTTTGACGGGCAAGACGACTCAGTTCAGCTTTGGTGCGGCCTGAAGCTAAGCTATAGCAGAGCTGACGCTGACGCTGTCGCTGAATTCTGTATTATTTCAAACTTGCAAGTCTACGGCAGGCTGGCTAATTTGGGGCCGTCGTCTAAGATCCAGCGTTGCGGTATTTGGTACAGTTACACACACAGGCTTCATTTAGTTTCAAGGTTGAGCTTGACTAAAACAGAATTTCGTGCCTTTGATGTTTCGGAAATTTTGTGTGCTTGATTGGATTTGGTTGGTTTTTTAGGCTGGGCCCAAAAGCTGACGCGTTTCGCTAGAATGAAATATGGGTTATAAAGTGTTAATTAATTGACTTTGGCAACAAAGTTGTGTGTGCTTGTGTGTGTGTCTAAAGATAAATTATATACATGTTCCAAATAGATTAGTTAACCAAACACACGCATAGTCAAAGCTATTTAAAGCCAAGATATCTACATAAATATTGATTCAAATGTGCGTGTATAATGCTTGAGCAACTGTCTAAAAGCAGTTCGGGAACTTTTTTAAACAGGATTTATGTTTAGCAAATACTAATTTAGTTATTTATATCAAACTATTTGTGTTAAACTGTTGTTTTCACAATTTCTTAAAGCTGCTTTAATAAGTTATTCTGCTCCCATTAGTTGTCACATTTTTACAGTCTTCAAGCCTGATAAAAACCCAACAAGCACACCTTGAATGACATTCACTTTCGTGTATATGCAGATACGTACATCTGCTGAAATGTTCTCTTCGTCTGCTCAACTTTGCTCTCAAAATTTCTGTTAAATTCCTGTGCAACTTGACAAGCAACTCGCCTACTGGCCGTCCCTTGGCGGCAGACTTCCATTATATTTACGTGTACTTTTTGTCACCTGCTTGCGACAAAGGAGCTGCGTACGTTTGTATCATGCAGAGTGCACTTAGTGAGTATGTGTGTGTGTGTGTGTGTGTGTTGGTGTGTATGCCTGTACGTGCCAGTGTCTGTCGGGGCTTGGTTAACAAGCAGCCTCAACTGAGGCTCTCTTTGCGCAAAAAAGCCACAATATATTTTGTCTAAACTACGCACCATCGTTGCGGTTGCTGTCCCCGCTGAGGTGTCAGTAATGTTGCGGTTGACATTTATTAATCATGGAGATGAAATGAGCAAATATGAGAAGCAATGTTGCTGAAACTATAGCTGGAGCTGTGGCTGAAAGGCAACTATACGACTTTCGAATAACTAATAGTAAAATAATTGAATGGGAAAACTTTTCCAAGTCTCTTTCAAAGTGCCTGATGACAGGATGTGCTGTTAGCAGCAGACACTTAAAATACACAATTTATGTACTTTCAATCATAAAATTTAATAATAAATAAATTATAAACTATAGTTTATAGTTGTTTCTGCCAAATTGTTGATTGGGTAACAAATTGTTCCCCATTCCAGTTGCGTCATGTGGCAAGTTTTTATTGAGCGATCTTTCGGTCGCCTGCCAATAGGCAGTGTTTTTAATTAAACATGAACTCATGGCTATTGTGGCAATTTGAATGTGTTCGTATCGTCTACGACGATACATTAAAAATAATGGGCAACAGAAGCAGCTACAGCAACAGCAACAGCAACAGCAACAGCAGCAGCTGCAGCATGTGCGCTTCTCTCTGGAGCCGTTGCCGGAGACCTGGAGCAGGCGGCGCACATCAGTCAAAGCATAAAATTGTGGTCATGTCTGGACCATGCGAGTGTTTACTTTCAAAACAAATTTCAGCACAGACAAAATTTTGCAATCAAGCGGCTGCCAAATTAATTGTTTTTCAAATGCGTAGCTCAACAAATAAACAAAGAGACACAAAGACCAGGCATAGGCGACGACCAGATGCACTGCTTTGAAGTTCGCGGAAGTAAAACAGTTTAGTCCATAATAATAAATTGAGATGTTATATGAATTCAATTTCTTTTCCAATTATACAAGCAGCAAACAGCAGTTTCAATTGCATTAGACCAACTTAGAAATGTAACCAGATCCCTTGGGCTTAACTTAATACATACATTTCTTAAACAGTCATCGAAAGATTTAAACTAAGCGGAATATGAGCGTGAAGTGCTTAGCGAAGGCAACAGGCACTCGACTGGGCATATTTTATATTCATTATTCACGACTTCGCACAGTGTTGCATTAAATTAATATGCCCATTCAATTTATTTGAAAAGGTAAAGCACATAAAGTGCGTGTAGTGCCTCCTAAAAGCAGAATGAGGCGCAGATTCTGAAACATTGACGAGCCAAACCAAACTGAGCACATGAGCTCTGCCTTCCGGCCAGGTCGTGTCGCTTGATATTTCTGTTTATATGTCCGCGTCAGGGTGTGTGTGTAAATGCTCATATGTGTGTATGTGTGCGCAAAAGCGCTAAAAGCCACTTTATTGAACATTTACGCCATTAGAGCGGGACGCAGTGGCAGCAGCAGTTCCCGTGACGATGACGGTATAAAAACTGAATCGACGTTGTCAGTCATTGGCTCACACACACACACCCACACACACACATAAGGGGCGAGTGCCCATTATGAAAATTTTATGAAATGGCGTAAATGTGCATAGGGCTCATAACGAAATTAAGCAGAGGCAACAACTACAGACAGCGCAATCGAATCGAGGCTGGCACCCGATGGCCGCCCATTGCCTTGACACTCTTCAATGTCGATGTTTGCTAGGCCCAAGGGTCATCTAAGTTATGCTGCTTGGATGTGATATAACTTTATGAATTTACAACTAAATATGGGGCAAGGGTCGTCACCTTACAGGGGCTCTTTAAGAGCTTTTGTATAGGGTATCATAGTGAATGCAGCAGGCTAAAAAGATAGATCTTTGGGCAATATCATTTCTACAAGACTTAAAACATCCCTAATGTGTATTATTGAAAATTATTTATATATAGTTTGCATATATTACATTAACAGTTTTGAGTACACTTATCCTTTATTAACTATTAACAGGGCATTTCCAAGTCTTCTACTTTGAATGCAAACATTTCAACCAGTTGCTGAAGTGTATGCTTTGTCTACACAAATTGCTTATATCAGCGCGTACACAAAAATATGTTCATTTATGTTGTTTTATGGGCCGAAGTTTTTCCCTAACTCATACCCGTAAGCCGCCTTAAGCAAGCAGCAATTGACTTATTAATTAAGATGCTACAGCCAGGGCACGGAATTGGAGAGCTGGCAGCAGAGTGACTGCTAACGTTTATGCAATCCCTTATCATATTTATGACAGCCTTGGCCAGGGCCCGGCCAAACAACCAAATGGCCGCCTTTAATGCTGTCAATTTGAATGCCAGGCGCGACTTTCGGGTCAGCTGAACGTTGCCTGCATAGGCAAGTAGTGAAGAACTTGGACCAGTTATTAAAAGGGAGACAAGCTCTGCCACCACTGAGCTCCAATCACGAAGAAGAAGAAGGAGAAGAAGAAGCTCGAATACCCAAACGGACATCCGCAGCTCGCTGCTGCCACATTAGTTATGAAATCGTCTTCCTTTTCGCATGCATTCAGCCTTTGTTGCTGATGCTGGTAAAAAGAAAAAAACACGGCCAAAAGTGACCCAGACCAGACACTGGCAGCGCATGAGGAGCTGCTGTGCGTGGGTATCCTGACTTTAGCTAGCTGTGGCCACAACTACAGCTATGGCTTTCATTCGTTTTTTTCGGTTTTTTCTGTCTTTCTGCTCTCTTGCATTTGTGTTTTTCACATATTTCTCTGTTTAAGCTTCGTTATGCTACTGCCCGCCATTTTTTCCATTTTCATTTTTTTTTTGCGTTTTTTCCCAGCCTGCCCTCGGCCTCGCCCAGTTTTTGTCGTTCTGTGTTAATTTTGCTCTGAATGCGCAATTTATTTGCGTTAAACTTGAACGAACGTGTGTGTGTGGCTGTCTGGTTATTTGGCTTTATACATACATATACATATATATGTGTGTCTCTGTGTATGTGTGTGTGTCTGTATGGCAAAGGATCAACTTTTGCCCGCACCCAGTGGTATTGCATGTGTCTGGCTTGCATTTTGTGTAGACGCCCTTAAAATTGTTTTCACTTTAATTTGCAGTCGTTGCAAAATTTAATCAGCTCTTATTATACCCCATGCTGAGCTAAGACCATGTCCCAAAATATATATAAATACTAATTAAAAAAGTTATCATGTTCCATTAAAGACTCTAACTAGAATCTTATTTGCTACAAGTCGTTAAGCTGTGGAACAAGCTTACTGTAAGTTCTATCAATCTTACAAGAAACACATACAGGGTATGTCTTTTGGAGAGAGCTCGACATTTCTTTATTTAATTTACTGAATTGAAAGCATTTCAACGTGCACACAAAGACTGTAAACTTTGACTGAAGTTCAAATTTATTATTGCAATTTCTTGCAATTTGTTCGCCAGCCACTCAATTAATAACTGAATAACTGAGACGAAAAATACTCAATGTAATACAAATAAAAAGAATCACATTTAGCGGTCTGGTCTTTTCATAGCCTTCATTGTTGTTTGGTGAACCCTCGTAATGACAAGTATTTTATTTATATCAAATTATAGATGCTTAGAAATAGAATTTAACTCTGAATTGCATTCATTTGACAGATTTGCCACAACACAAAGGAGATCAAGTTCAACTTGCCATCTCATGCCATCGATTCCATTACTACAATTCCAATTATTTTTATAGCATTTGCTCTTGTTGTGTTGAGCTTTTTAATGTCCAATTATTTATTTGACAAAAGGAATTTGCCTTCTTTTCCTGGAAAATCGCCCAGCTCCATGCAATATAGCTTAGTAACAATCCGATACTAATACCATTTGAATGCGATACTGTTAAAAGTGGTTCAGTGTAAGCCCGGCAAATGAACAAAACCTCAGCCTGACACAAACACAACTACTCCAACGCCCACGCCCACACCCACACCCTCACTCGCACTTACACACGCACGAGCACACGCAAACGCATAGACACTTACACAAGCGTTAGTTAACCGCAAAGACGTATAGATGATGATTAGGTAAGACCAACAGATACCGCATTGGATGAGGCAGCCGCAAGTATGCAGCTGTCACTCGTTTGCGGTTGGCCTGGGTTATGTGATTGACTTATGATAATCGGAAATGAGACTTTACCTAAAAGCATCATCATCGTTATCAGCAGCATTATCGTTTCCTGGAATTTGGCTTATACATCATTTGGTTATGCCATTAGCCGGGTTTAAGCACGTCGTATTTAACAGATAGTTGTTTGGTTATGCCTTCGAGCACATGTCAAATACAGTTGAGCCCAGATGTCAATGAATTGGGCGGTGCTTGAGAATTAAGTGAAGGAGTTAGTTGGGAGAACCCTCATGTCATTCCAAAGCCTGTTTCTAATTCGAGAATGCTGTTGAGCTGGGTAGCCAGTGGTCAAAATCACAGAAACTGCAATTGGAGTATGCAAAGAACGCCCCAGGACAGGCCATGTCCTGCACAGATCATCGGCAAGAGCTCAGCGCCACTTGAGTTGGCAATCAATAAGGACACAAAACTGCCGTACCAAAACTGACCCAGTTTGGCAAGGACAACGGAAAACTTGGTCGCCATCATCAGGGGCGACATTCGTATCGAAAGATTGTGTGGGCGTTCATTTTTTTTTTTTTTTTACATATTCTTGTCAAGCAGCCAAGCCTTGACTCTGCTTATTCTATAATAAGACAGCTCGAGTGCAATATTCTCCTGTCTTTGGCATTATACGTATGCGGCCAATAAACAAATGACCAGTTGTGCATGTCAGAATCATACACCCATCCATATATCTACACTCGCACACATAGCTCCACTTTCAGCAACATCTGACATTCCAGCATGTGACAAATTCCTTCTTCTGACACACTCATGGGGCACAGTCGAAAGCTGTTGCATGCTTTGTGGCGCATCGTACCATCCGATTGCCTGTGTCCTGTATGCTGAATTATGTTTCCGTCAGCCCATTGCTATCGTAATATATGTATTTATACACACATATATTTTGGCTCTCTGCATAGCCTAAGAGTGTGTGAACAATTTGCATTGCCTCATTCGAATATGCGTTCAGATCTGTTGAGTGTAAATGTTGTCGGCTTCTGTTGAAAGGTTTCTCATCCATAAATGAGTTTTGCATTTCCCCAAAGCTTCTACAATGCCCTTTGAAATCGCTAGTTTAATTTATTCTTATATGAATTGCATTTCAATTAGGTTACATTCTGCATGCATTCACAAAATCCAGAATTGTTTTTCTGTCGCATCAACTCTCGAATGGCGGCATAGTTTCACTTTGTTATTTTCCATTATATAAAACGTATGGCAGATATCAACATTTTTGGCATCTTGGGGTTTGAAATGCTTTTAACTGATTGTACCACAATTTTTGCAATATTAAATGTATGTATAAATATACATATACAAATATATTTTCATACACATGAGTTTGCCTTTAGAAAAAGCTCACAAAGTTATGATTTATGCTTCTGGGTCAGAGCTGTCAACACAAAGTGAAATATATAAAACAAACATATGGCTTATATAAAAAAAAGGTCCATAAGGGCTGTAAGCCACAGCACAATACCCTTTATATTTTAAATAGAAAAAAAAACTTGAGTGGATACATTTAATATGTAATATTTTAAATATACAGAGAAATTCGTAGAAAATGGGGAAAATATGGAAGTATTAGCCCTCATATTTAATTAAAGACTTGAGTGCAAAGGATTCCATCCATTGTATATGGGAAGTTATGCCTTAATGGTTATGTTAAATTGTAATAGATATTTGGCAGAAGGAGGCGTGGCATATCTCATAAACTATTAATATCCCTAATCATGGTGAAAAGCTAAGCCAATTTAGTTCCGTCCGACTCTCGTTTTTTATTTATGAATACTTCGATCTTAGGGTATCTCCTAGTCGAAGTCTTTGATGAGCCAGCAATCCCCAGTGTATCCCGTATCTTCTGCACAAGGAGCATGTGAGTGCTAAGCATAATAATATGAGAGAAAGAACAAAGGAAAAGTCTAAGTTCGCAGGGAAATCCATCAGCAATTCAATTAGTAAATTTTAAATGTAAAAGAAAATGTTGTTATCGTAATCCTAATTAGAAACAGTTAACTGCCTGCAAGAGAACACGCCATTTTATTAAAACTTTTGAGATGAAAGCTAAGACTTGCATAATTCTTGGGCTGAAATGTGCTTTCCATATTTCAGCTTAGTCGCTTTTTTGATATTTCCTTTGACATCAAATTGATGTGCTGGCGACGAGCTAATGAAATTTTACAGAAAAAAAAAATTACGTCAAGTGCAGAATGTAATCAAGGAAAATATGGCACGCATCATCGACCTGCTAGACATCCTCGGTATTACGAAATAAAAATCAACCATTTACATTTTAATAAACATTTTTCGCTGTCTGCCTTTGATCAGGAACAGCAGCGGCCATAAAGTACATAGATTAAAAGTCCATTAAATTATATTTCCAGTCATATAAACGGCATGAAATTGCCGTGCACTTGCCGTGGGCAACGTAAACAGGACTCGTGCAAGCATAAAAGCATAAAAAATTTATTGCAGCACCCAAACGAAAGTCGACTAAAGAGCCAAAAGGAAATAATGCCAAGAATGTTGCAATGACCTGCAGCCAATATTTAAAGTGGAGCTGGGCGCGTGCTTTGTTTTCTCTAGCCACACGATACAACCTTATCTGTTCGTGTTTTAAAATCAAGTTGTTTAATCAACGCAAACAACATGACTCAATACAGCAACCTAAATCGGCTAGCATAAGGCTGAAGTATGTTGCGAAATAAATACCATTTGTTTAGTCATAAAAAGCAGAAGTGGGTAAAAAAATCGAGACACCTACCACTCCCACCTCTAGCAACAATTTTAGGCTCGAGCAGGTATTCCCAAAGGTAATTCCTGAGGGCATACTGCTGCTGTTTAATTTATAGCCGTATTAATTATTGATGGATTTTTGGGATAGGTATTTATTAAGTTACGGCCTGAATTCTAAATACCTTGAGAGCAGCACATACATTGACAGCCTGCGCTGCAATATAGACTCCATGAAAAAATAGACGACTTTTTACAATTTATGGATTTTTACGGGCAGTGGCTGCGGTGAAGCCTAAGTGAATTACATAAATTTCTGGTACTTGGAAGACACTTTTAAAATTGCGAATAGCACCCAGTACCTTGCATAAAGCTTAAATAATGTTATAGATAAGGCGAAGGAGACAGCACACAATATACAAAAGCCAGCCGGTCGAGAGCGAGAGTAAGCGAGGCGGAGAGAGATGGAGAGAAGGAGCCAAGGCGACATAGCCCAAGGGAATGTAACGCGCTTGAAATGAAAATGATGTAGAAAAAGAAATTCAAGATATAGAACTTGTAGCAATTGCATAAATATTTAAAAGAAACTCAAGGGAAAGACTCTCAAGTATTCAGTGAATGTTTTTTATGCTGTGCTATGCCCAGCGCTAGGCTGCTTATAAAGAATTACAGTGCTGACATTTTCGCTTACCTGCGCCATTGAATTGAGTTCCATAATGAACTCAACTGTAAAATTGGCACCGCTCAGTGCACAATCCGCACTGTGGCACGAGCGAACGCCTGGGCGCTGAGTGTTGGTGGCGAAATCGTCAAATATGTCTGCGGTTAGAAGTGGCCAATGTCAAGTGTTGCTGACTGCTGGCAGTTCCCAGCTGCCAGCTGCCAGTTGCTGTGGCCTGCTGCCTTCTGTCGCCTGCGTCCTGCCTCCTGCCCACTGCCTCCTGCCCGCTGTTGACTGCTTACGTCGTTTGGGTGCAAATAAATAGGCAAATACAGACAATGAAACATTTATTCAGACCGCAGGCGCTATCGCCGCACAGGACACGCCTCGGCAGTCGTGCCAAGTTATTCAATCTATTGGATGCCAGTCGTCATGAGGCTGAGTTGATTTGCGCACTGTTTACTTTAATTGCTGGCCAGAGGATGAAAGGATACGCTGTTGCCACGAAATTCCTGCGTCGCTTTGATTAGCTTGTGAGCTTAAATAAATTGAATGCTTGCGGCATTCCATAATTGAAATGGACAGCTTCGCAGACGAATTCAATTAACAGAATCGTTTTAGAAAATATATTCATGTGGCTATCTCGGTCCACTCATCATTGGTTCAATGAGAAAGCTAAGCACCCTGGCAAATATAAATACAGCTACAAATGAAGAGCCATTGATAAAAGTGGCTAATGGCTGCAGCAGAAGGGACTGATAGAGCTGGCACGTTATGGCCACTTATGACGCCCCAACCCAATGAATAAACACGTTCTCAGATCCTAAGCCAGTGCCATTAGTGTTGCTTAGTTGTTTTGCCACAATTCTTCGTCTGTTCGGGCCCAGAACTTACGGTTCATTGAGCCGGGAGATTTCATTAATAAAAAATGGAAAATAGCAAAGACCAACAGGCATTTGGCCGGGCCAACTTTGCCAGGGCAAGCGGATTTAACTATTCATGAGCGCACACAAAGCGACGCTAAATGTTCGAACAACAGCAATGCGAAGAACAACAACAACAACTACTACTACAGCGGCAAATTGCTTTTGGGATATATACACGTAGTTACATTTAAATATATGCACAAGTGAGATCTTTGAGAAACAGCGCCAGCTTTTACTTATACAAAGCATTTGGGCAGACGGCTCAAGTCTAGGCACAAACAGCACGTGTATAATTTCGGCAATAGCAACAACAGCAAGAGAATGTTTTCGGCAGCTTTTGAAAGATACGCGCAGGAATAAATAAAATGTTAAACATGATTTACGTTTAGGCCACAAATGCGCACATACCAAGTACTTTGACGCTGTCACAGTCAGAGAGATAGATGTATACGAGCGTAATAAAATACTTAACTGTTTTGAGTTTGCATTTCTAAATAAAATTAATTGATTTTAAATGTTTCAGTGTTAAAAATCTATTCTACGATTGAAGTGCAACTGTTTATTTGAACACAAGTGAATATAGATAAATATAGATTTATACATATCTATAGCCAGCAGTGCGCTGCCACATCTTAAAGTTCAAGTCTTATCAGCAAAAGCCGTACATATATATTCCCATGTAGTAGCCAATGCCAGACAGTGAAAGCATTTAAGAGCTTAAGCAACGCTGGGCATTCTGTAAGCGCATACGAAAATTGGAAAAGCATGTACGAATGGAAAATGCCAGATACATACAGACAAACACACAGACAGACAGCCAGAGGAACAGGCATTGTGAGAAGCGGAAACGTGTTTGAATTCTCTCAGACTCATCCGCGTTGTTGCTGTTGCTCCCGTTCCTATTTAAGTCCGCCTGCAGCTTCTTTTTTTCGTTTTCTGCGCGCAAAGTGGGACTATAATTGTGTTTGTGTCTGTGTCTCTGGCAGGCATTCGATTTTAAGCTATGCAGAATGCTCCCAAAATTAACGGGAAGTAGGCTCAAAAAAAAAAATTAAACGAAAAATTTCTCGGCATAAACATAAATATATATATATTCATGCATAAATTCCAATTTCTTGGGCGACAAAACAAACAAAAAAAAGTTTGCTGTGAGCGACATTTTAATTGAAAATCCTGCAGGACATGTAGCTGTAATCAACGAAACAAAGCATACACCAAATCCATTAGGCAAAGATGAAAGACAAGTAATGCGGAAGCAACCGACCGTCAAATACTTATTGACAGTTCGATCATTGTGAAAATATATCTAAGAAAAGTTCAATTGAAGTCTTTCAGACTCAAGATTTTCATACTTTATATATTATCTTGAAGAATATCAATATGTGTAATAAATATATATTATTATTATTATTATTATATTCAAACAGAATGAACGCAAAATGGATATTGCAGAAAACCAATATACCCATGTCAGCCATATGAGCGAGCATTGACTTTGCTGCTTTACGCTAGCTGCAGGCAAAGAGCACAGACAATTTGGAAGTTGTATGACATGATGAAAACAATTCCGAGATGTTAGCAATGGCCAGAGCTTATTACGCAGCGCTCTCGGCCAGGCAATCACAATAAAGAACAAGAGAGCTGCCCGGGCTAGCTAGTGGGTCTAGCAAATATTTTCACAATGTTATGTAGATAAGTGCTTAAGGTTAGCTTGTCTCTATATATCTCTCACTTTCTCTCTCTCTCTCTCTTTCTCGTTTTTGCTCTGTCTTGCACTAAGACATCGCAGTCAACCAGCCAGTATATAAAACGACATGACTATAAACCCTTTTTCAGACAATTTAAGCAGAACAGCGTGCGGATTTGCTTGGCTGCCTCTAGATATGCCATCGCCTTGGCTGGCCCTTACAACTCGAAGGTTCACGATTGAACTGGATTTAATTTGGCAAAATTGTGCGGGCACTTAAATGGCCAACAACTTGACTTGACTCTTGCCGTTGTGCGTGTGTCTCTGACAGTCTGTGTGAGTGTATGTGTGTGTGTATGTGTGTCTAATGGTATGATTTTATGCATTGCGTAAGGAGCAAAAAGTTACTCGAAACTTTGCTGCCCAACTCAACTAAAAGCAGTTAACTCCCATGGCTTATTTATCTATTTATATTTTGATGCTGCATTTTTCAATGCTGAAAAAACTTTATGTACTACAATTTTCAGCTGTTCTATAGTGTTCAGTTCGGTTTCGCCCTGGGCGCTCTCTAAAGTGGCGTAACTTGTTGATAACTCAACAGAACTCAATTACTGAACTTTCTTGTTTAACGCTACTCGTTGATGCGTGTGTGTGTGAGTGTGTGTTGGAGAATCTCTAATCTAAATGTAGCAACAATTTGTGTAACTAATAAATAGTTCAAAGTGCAAACTGAGCAGAATTAGATAAGCTTTTAAGTGTGTTACAATCGATATGGATAACTTTATAAAAGTAATTATTTTCTGAAAATGCAATTAACGCACATAAACTGAAAATCACTTCAACAAATTGGCAAGACTTTACTATAAAAATGACTACAAAATCGATTCGTGCCAAGTTACATTTACTGCTAAAAACCAGAACCAGAAGCAGATTCAAAACCATTGCAATTGCAGTGTTGCAGTTGTAATTGTACGTTGCGCAACACTTGGTCATTAATGTGCACTATAAATAGCCCCGCTGGCTGCGGGGGAACCTCCACTCGATTGAATATGTTGCAAAATGGCAGCACTCAGTGCGGGGGCATAGCATAAGCGCTGCATTATCGGCGATGGCCGCCCCGTTGTGCGCCATTTCATAATTGGGCCATGGCTAAAACAGCGCCCGGCATAAATCATGCCAAGCGTTGACAATGTTAATGGTGTTCGGTTGCGTTGTTGCCATAGATGACCCAGCCCAGCATTCAACGGGAACGTGCATAAATTTTCAACTAGAACTAGATAGATCCCCACACTCACACACACACACACACACACACATGCAGATTGCAGTTGCAACTTTTATTACTCCTTAGTTTTGTTGCCTACTTGGCAGCGTCACAGTGTCTGCCAGCGTAAAGCCAACATCGATATTTTTATTGGTTTTAGCTGAAGTTTTATTGCTGTCCTCGGGCTGATTTACATATAAACACATGGCATGGACATTTTTATAAAAACCACTTTTGCTATGGCTATCAAATATATTGCGAATTTCCCATCTGGCTGAGTGCATTTGTTTCCGTCACATGCAATATTTACTTTGGTTCATTCATGCATAAATTGTTGCCTTACTTGCTGCTAATGTATGTTTAATGAAAGCAAAATAAAAACACAAAACTTCCATTAAATATTTAATTGCTTTGGGCGTTTTTTTTTTTGTTTTGTTTTTAAATTCTTTCTCTTTTTGCGTTTGTTTTGCAAAACTCTCAACGGGAATAAATTTGCATGTGAAACTGTGGCCAGATAACAAATTCATTTATTTCAAAGGAATTTCATTTATTTCTAGCTAAAAAAAATATATATACATATATACAAATATATATTACAGCTCGAATTCATTCTCTGGCACAATCCGTGAACATGGTGGCAAAACCATATTCTGTATAAATTAGTTTTTAATTATAGAATTGTAATTACCAAACTAGTTAGACTTACGACTCCTTTTTAAAATTTATAAACTTAAATTAAATTTAATTAGTAAGTTTACTAGGCCTAAGTGGAAATTAATAGACTCAAAATTTGCAAGCTAAATACACCTCTTAATTATTTAGTAATGATGGAAATATTCTTTGAGGACCATGTGAAATACGTACTCTAATACAGACTAGCCACTGACTCTGTTCTGACGTAGTTAATTTACTTGCAGTTTGCTTTGTCGACACGATAATTATATGCAATTAAATTGTGCAAACAAAGTTAGCTCGAGGCACAGGGACTTGCCCTGAAAGTCCTGGCTAAAAGAGAACAATCCAAATGTATCCACATTAAAAGCAGTTGCACGTAGCCAAATTGATGAGCAAAACCATAGCAACGGCCAGCCACAAATTCTCTAGATATTGTGTTGTGTTGTCAGAGGTTGACTGGCTGCCTGGCTGGCTGCCTGCCTGGCTGCCAGGCTTATGTGGTCTGGTCGGGTCTGGTCTGGGTTTGGTATGTGGTCTACCTACGCCAGCTAAAGCAACTGCACGCAGCTGAAGCTGAAAATATTTGTGCCACGTATGTTTGGCTGCTAATCAGTAGACGGCACAGACAACCTGTGATCCGTGTCGGTGCCATGAGCCACGATTTACGGTTTAGAGTTAGAGATGGACGTGCCATAAGCCGTTCTCTGCGACACGACTTCCGTGAAAAGCATGAGAAAGGTAAACACAGTAAACAGAAGGCGTGTAGAGCAATAAATTTATATGCATATATTGTAATAAATTAATATTTGCCCATATGTACAGTATGGAAATATAATAAATATTTGTTGAGAATATAAACAAACTATGCCTGCACTTAGTTAAATTGGTTAAATTTCCTGTTTAGTTTTTTTTTATATTTAATTTTCGTATAGTAAAAGTAACTAAAGTATATTGACTATAATTTATTTTTGGGTTTTAGACTGTTTTATAAAACAAAATGAGAGCAAAAATCTCCACTAAAATCTAATTTAAGCGTGCCAGGCACGATACAAACTTTGGACTAAAGTTGTAGCTCTGCTGCTGGCTGCTCTGGTGAAGCCAAATAAATTGCAAGAAATGTGCAGCACGCGCAAGTAGCGTTATATTTATGCAGCGGAAGCAACGGTCCCGGCAAACGGCAACGGGTTCGAGCGACCGGGATCGGGCTTGGGCTTGGGTGTGGGCCTTTGGGGCAACCGGCAGCAGAGATGCTCGGTTGCATTTCAATGGCACAAAACACACCCCAAGCATCACAATGACGCACACATGCCGCCCTTTTGGCAGCCCTAGTCGCGCCCTGCTCGAAATAAGGGAAGAAATCTTGCAAATGAACACAAATATTCAGAGAAGAAGAAAAAAAACATGCACATTGGAAAAAAACAACGGGCGAGCGAAAATCTTTTGTGTGCAGTACAAAAGATGCGACAACAGCAAAGCAGAGAGCGAGAAAGAGAAGGAGAGAGAGGGAGAGTAGAAAGAGAGTGAGAGAAAAAATTTATATATTTATATATATTTTCACATAGGGTAGAGCTTGGGCCAGAAGCAGTTGCACTTGTCGCTGCCTGTGGAAGCTTTTTTCCTCTCATTTTTTTTGGGTAACATTCAGTGAATGCATTGGCGAAAAAGGGGGCTAGAATAGGAGAAGTCATTGGCCTTTTCCTTTCTTATATATGTTTACAGCCTGCTGCACTCATCGAAATTCGACTTTGGTATTCGCCATTAAAGCTGATTGCTAAGCGCGCAGACATCAATCAGAGCCAAGGAAGAGAAAGAGCGAGAGCAAGAGAGAGCAGAAGAGAGGAAGATAGAGAGGGAGCCCAGTTCCGTGTCTTATATAACATGCAAAACAGCACTCTCTAAAACAAAGCACATCATATGATTATCATGTGATAATATTCAGTACAAACTTGGGCGCTCTGACTCATCAGCGCCAAACTATTGAAATGTACAATTAGAAGCTACGAAGCAACAAAGTCGATGCGCAGATTGAATTTCAAAGCGCAATAAACTTGCCAGCAAATTTGCATGGTGTGAAAATTATCATGGCACGACAGCGCAGCCAATTGGGTCACTTAGACTACGTTTCGGATGATCAATGTACTTACTATTAGCGTCTTACCTATAACTAAGGTATGCTATATGGACCGTAGATCGTAATTGTGTGGCGTGTGGCGTTGTGGGAACCAAATCACGCTTGGATGGATAACTTAATTCAATTGTCAGCCTTAAAACTCGCAAAAAAAATAAAAATAAAACTGATGAGACGGTGATATTTCAATAACTATTTCTTTTAATAAATTTTTAGTTATTAATTTCTTTTTATTTATTTGAAGTAGTTCATTTGTAACTTAGTATTTATATATTTTTAAAAGCATATTTATCTTTAACTCTATGCTACTGAACCTATTTCTGGTTTCTGCATAGGCCATTAATTAACCCTGCGAACTCGTGCAGACAATGCAGATGATTTTTGTCGAGAAGAATTTGTATGCAAGCTAGAACAATAGACTGCTGCTTCTGAGTTGTTCCAATTAAATTAAAATATATATATTTATATACATATATATGGGTATACAGTATAGCACATAGTTTCTGGGCTTTGTTAGAGCGATACGAACTGGTTCAGAGAAGCCGACAAGCAATCTTTCAACTCTGTGTGTTGACGCTATGTGAATGACGCGTACTGTAAGACAGCGCGATGCGATTGCCACAATATGGCATAGGAATTTGTATATGTTTATTGTTATTATTGTCTCTCGCTCTCGCTCTCACTCCCTCTCCCTCTCCCTCGCTCTCTGACCCTCGCTCCCTCTCTCTTTCTATCTGTCTGTCTGTGAGCTTTTTCATTCATTTGTGATCGCATAGCACATTCCACTGTGACTTGCTTCATTCATGGCATACGCGACTGCGACAGGGCGCGTCAAATGCTTTGAGGAATTAAATCGTGTGTTTTTTTCTCTTATTGTATTGAGTAACTATTCTAATAGCAGGCCTTGGCGGCAGCGACTGCGACAACAACAGCAACAACAAATCGAATAGGAAACTAGACAATGAGGCGAGTGTCGGCTGAAAAGCCTTACGGTATGTGTATTTCATAATTAATTAATTAATCAGTATAGAGTATAATGCTTAGGTGCTTACATATAATTATTCCACATATAATGGCATTTACAGCCACCGCCACAGAGTGTGTAAAATTGTCATCGCAACGCATTTTAATCAGCATTATTAATAATGCGGTCATGTTTAAATTATTAACTGTGTAAACATATTATTTATAATGCTAAATATGAGAGGTATAATTAATTAAAAAGTGTATGTTTACTGCAGGTATATTGATTACAAGCCTAAACTGCTTTAAGACTGTTTTTATTTATTTATTTTAAAGCTCAAATTATTAACACCGTATTTAGCCATATATGAAACCGAATATATATATGTAACATTTATTTTTTAAGACAGCTCGGCTCATAATCTATACTAAGCGATTCGATGTGCGTCCGAGCACAGCTGCCACTAATAATAGCTCACATTTCTAATCGCCTTTTTTTTCGCAAAGTTCACAGGGCTATCAGGAATTGGACCGCACCTTCCATATGCTTATGTCAAATCGATCAATCGCTGGAAAGTGCCTATTCAATGTGTCTAGTGTGGAGTATAAAACAAGCAGCAGCTACAACAACAACAACAACGAAGTGGACCCGCATTGCGCCAAGGCTGGCCCGCATTTGACCTGGCCAAAGAAATACGAATTGCTTGGCCTGAGTAAGGCCACCTGTATCAATACAAGTATTTATTTATAATAATATAAGAATACACACACACGCACACAAATACATGTGTAAATACGCATTAATGATGTATGTGTGTGTGTGTGTGGCTGTCAAACCTCATTTAAATACTATGACGATGTTTTATTGACACAGTGTGTATGTTTTAATTTGGCTTTTGCCTTTCACTGCTGGCCGCTCGCCCCGCCTCGGGGGCCCCGGGGCCGCGGTTTGGATCGGATCGAATTGGCGTTTGGTCGCCTCGGGTCGCACCTGCTATAAATAAAAGCGGATCGCTTTGACGTCACTGTGACGTCATTTGCACAACGACAGCAATAACAAGGCATAAACATTAACTTAATCATTGTATTTAAAAGCGTCTAGCGAAGTCTTGTCAATAAACTGGTTTTCAAATACTATTCGACATGCGTTTGTCTCTATTTACCTATATTTTTTTTCGTTTCTTTATTTTTGGTGCTTTACTTATTCGTATTTTTATTTTTATATTATTTTGATATTCTGTGCAGCTCTCTGCTGTGTCGTATTAGTAAAGACTTTACATAATAATTGTAGTTTACCGATTTATTGCGTTTGCATTTGCATTTGTTTATGGCGTGTATTTACAGCTCTTACAGCATTGTGCAAATATTTTCACTTTTCTGGCTGTTTGTTTTCTTTTTCGTTCTCTCGTGTTTTCAATTGATTTCAATTCAATTCATTTCAATATTCTAGTTTTCGCAGTGCGAATTGGGAAAATATTTTTATTAACTTGGCTGCTTTTCGTGTTTACATTTCATTTCATTTCGAATGCATTATGAGCTCTCGCTACAGCCTCCCCCACCTGCCTCTCCCGGTGGCATTTTCGCTTTTGTCCGATTTGCGACTTGATTTAGTTTTATTTCTGGCCATTTGCATTAATTACACGCGACGACATGTTGCCAGTTTAATTGAATTTTCAACACAAAGTGGCGGCGCGATTTTAAAATGTTCATAAACTTGCGGCGTTTATTTCTGATTCGTGTTTTATTTCCCTCGGCATTTCATGATTTCTTTGCGGTTTTTTTTTTCGCATTATTACTATTATTTGGTTTCTGGCACAAGGCTAACAATTGCGTTAAACGCTCATTGCTGGCGGCTATTGCTGGTTGGTGTAGCTGTTGCTGGTCTCTCTGTTGTTGATATTGCAGCTTTATGAATGGCCATTGGTCAAGCCTTTGCGGCGTTAGGCCATGTAATGCATAAACAAATAACAGTTCAGCTAAAACAAACACAACCAAAAGCCCTGACAGAGCCAGCAGGTTGCCCTGCTGTTAATTCAAATGTCGTAATACTCATATCAATCGATATTACACACACACACATATGCATGTGTATATGTTTGGAAATATTTATATATACATATGTCAATATAGATCTACATGCAAATATCAAATTGGCTCGCACGTCCGGCGCGAGTAAATTTGCCTTACAAATCGAAATTGCAAATAGCAACGAGAATAAAGCGCAACATTTTCTATTTTGTACTTATTTCTATATATTCGCTGCTAACGAATTTATCAATCAATTGCAACAACAACAGCAACTGCAACTGCAATTGCAATGCCAAATAGCAATCACACATGGCACATATTCGGCATTCGATATTTCTTTTTTGCATTCATGGATTACTATGCATGCATAGTACAGTACGAATATGAATTCTTTATGCATGTCAGTTCCTGCCACAGGGTCCAGCTTAGGCCGCTCGTATTAAAATATAATAATGCCGGAACCGCATTCAATATTTTAGTATAGGAATATCAATAGCCAGGCTCCATGTATCGTATATTATTTACAGTCATATTCCTAACTATTCATATATAACATGTATAAAACTTTGTCTGAGTTTCGCGCTCTACCTTAGAAGTGAAAAGCTGTGAGAATTACAACAAGTTGACTTGTGGAACTTTTGAATATTTTATTATAAGCCTACATGAAAGCAATCGATTGTCCTGATTGAGACTTTATAGACTATAATGACTATAATGAAGCAGAATTCATTCTGCATTCAAATTACACATTTTGGTTTTTCAAAGTAACAAAGCTGAACCAATTTCTTTGATTAGTTTTTCTATATTTTATTATTTTTGCTCTATAACTTTTATATTTAAACTTTAAGCTCATTAATCGAATGGGTCGACTATATTAAATATACTGTGTAGAATACATGTATATACTTTTTGTGGTTAAAAGGGGTGCATAATGTAGCATTGCGACAGCTTAACACAGGACCTTAATGCTGACAATTATAAATGTATTTAAATATTAAAATGAGTATTATGAGCATATAATCGTGCACTCACTGAGCCCTTGGTTGGGCAAGTCACATTACTTGACCAGCTCAGGCCAGGCCGTTAAGTAAGCTCCGCAGACAGCCAAAAGCCGGCAAACGGGCCGAGGCCAGCAGCTAAATCAACAGCAGCATCGACCGCAATCGTCGCTGATGATGACGTTGCGACGTTGACCACGACGCCTGCCACACACAGGTGAGGGCAGAGGAACAGGCGCAGGCACAGGCACAGCACGGTTCAGGGTAAGTAAGAACTGGAATGTCAGTCAAGTTAAGCTGAGCTGAGCTGAGTCGCGCTGGCATACACATGTATGTGTGCATGTGTATGTGTATGTATGTGCATATGCATATGCATAACGGTTGAATGTTTTATTTACCCGACGTGCAATAAAAACGGTTGGAAAATGTTAAGGAAAAGCGAAAAACAATGTCAATATTTGCTCAAAGTTTTGATGCAGCCGTTGACGTTATCGTTGCCGTTATGGCAGCGCTGTTATTTTTTCATTTTTTTTTTTGGGCTATTTGCAAATTGGCCACAGGACGCGCGCAGACAAACATCAAATATGAAATTTCCATGAGCATGCACAAAACATTTTAAATCGACAGGAATATCTACCAGACTTGACTCCTTGGCGAAGCTTCTAAAAAATTCATAGGCTTTAGTAGAAGTACCGTCTATGTAGGGAAAACTTGCACTCTGTCAAATTATGCAAATTTCATTAGATATATACTTTGTCTACAATAATTGACTACTTATTGAGTTCATTGGGCTGTATTTCTTAAGTTTTTAAATACATTTTCTGAATACTTGTATTTGGGTTTCAGATGCCATTACAGGTGTCGTTGAATTCAAGTACATTTAGCGAACAAAATGTATTCCCGTATCTGTCATTTGCTTAATGCAAATGTTCAATCATTTTGTGCCGCCTCAATTTGATGTACGACAACTGTGTCAAAAGTTGTCAGACGTAATAAAAACAAAGGGAAAGGTAAGACAAAAATGCGCCCGTTTTTAGTAGACAGGTAGGCGAGCTTGCAAAATGAAGCGTCCCACGATCGATTGGCAAAATTTATGGGCTCATAAAGATTTCAACCGAAACTCGTAATGACAAAGTGTCCGTCAGCTGATGTCGCCGGCAATTGTGCCGCGCACTTTAAGACCCGCTCTGTGCGCGCTCTGTTCTCGGCCTCGGCTCTCAGCTCTCGGCTCTCGGCTCCTACAATTGCGAACGAGTGACAAACGTGGGAGGGACCAACTTTCTAGATTGGCTGCTCCATAAACTTGCCAAGTTTGTGTGTTGCCAAGTGCGACTGTAAAAATAGCAGCAGAAAACGCTAAAAGTCAACTCCAACATTTGTGTCCCTTGCATGCAAGCCATGAGCTAAGTTCTTGAGATGTATATGTATATATATATAAATGTATGTATAATATATATATGTATATATATGTGTGTGTGTTGGTGTGTACATGTATGTATTTTTTGCTATTTCGAAAGCTGTCAAGTGTGGCAGGCGAAAAGTTTTTATTAATACTGTTTTTTTTTTTTTGTGGAAAGGGGTATATTAGTTTGAGTGAGTTTATATTTGGTTTATCTATTGAACTATGAAGAGATGTGGACGTGGACTATAGTAGAGTTTAGCTTATATCATACACAATTTTATTAAAGTTAATAATCCGAAAACTGAAGACTTTACAGTGTGGATTAGTTATAGAAGAGAGATTATTATGGATCAAAAACTGTTTTTAATTGCGTGATAGGATCATATTTCTTAACTTTGTCTTTGGCTTGATTGTGTAAATAATATTTATTATTATGTATATAAAATGTTAACTTGATTTTAATTACATAATATTATCATAATATTGCCTGACGATTAAGAATTCAAATATTTGCAATTAATTTTATTATTCAACCAATTTACTTCAGCTAAAGTAATTCTTGCAGCCAATTTAAACACTGTGTCAACTTGCATAACACCAACACAAACTAGCAAAAACTACAATTTTCCACTGCCACGCCCACAATTTAGAGGCGTTGGCAAATCACCTTAGTCAAAGTTTTGGATAACATCAACAAATGCATTTAGCCATTGTGCTGCAGCTGCTGTTGTTAAAAAACAAATGTTGTCTCTCAGTTGGCAAAGGGAGGGAGCGGGCGAAATGTCAGCTGTAACAAAAGGCAAAAGTTTATGGAGAACAAAAAGCAAAAACAAAAGCAAATCAAAAGCAAAAGCAACAAAAAAAATTGCAACAAGAAAAAGCAGAACAAAGTTAAGCACTCGAAATGTTTGTACAAGTGTCTATCCTCTTCTCACTTTCTCTCGCACTCAGAGTGAGTTTTTTCATGCTTTCTCTTGCTGTTGCCCTTTTTTTTGTAGAATATACAAATTCTAAATTCGTGATATATGTATTTTGCCCTTTCGGGGGAAGGCAATCGGCGACAGGCGTCAGTTTTCCAGAACGGATTTGTTTTGAAACAAGCGCCAAAAAATCAATTCACTACAGCAGCACCACCAGCAAAGCACCAGCAAACAACCACAAAAGCAACAACCTAAACAAAAACCAAAGGCATTAAATTATGGCTAACGCAGCGTGGACAAAGATTTGGCCAAATATTAAACAGAATCGAGCATCGCAGGCTTTAAAGGCAAACGCAATAAGAATATTATTTTTATAGTTTTTCAGATATTAACTTGCAGACCGTTCTGTGTATAATGAAATATCGTAGCGAACCGGAAGTCTCTCTCTTCTCTCTCAAAAAATTAGAAAAGATATTAAACAAATTTGAAGCATAAAAACAAAATGATGATAGATCAAATTATTTTTAATGTGCTATAAACTTCTTTTAATCATCAAATGAATAATTTTATTTTATAAATTTCATGACGAGTATAAAAACCCGATTTATTATAGCTGATTTCATCTCGCTGTTTACTTTGTATGAAATTATTGAGATATGAAATTGCCAATATCAGCCCAAGGGTAATAATCTACATTTCAGCTTTATATTTAAAATAAAAATTAAACATTTGAACGTTTTAATATCTTAGCATGTAATGTCTTGAAATCTTAAAAGAAATCATTAATATTCTACTTAATATTCATATTTAAGATGCAATAAAAAAGAGGCTTACCTTCAGCTCTTTGTTGCTGATATCTATAAAAGAAATGAAATAAAATGTATTTAGTAAATTTATTATGCACTCGAGATAAAAGTAATATAAAACGGTTAGTCAATTATTCCTATATGCAAGCTTCGCTCAACTCATTTCCTCGTTTACTCTCAACCGAAATTGTGGCAACAATATAAAATCGTTTAAGGCAACGGCTCACATAACAAACGGCGACCAAGTCAAAAGGACCACCCAGGATTTGACTTGCCGAGAATTCTTGGTAACCACGCAGCCAAGCCAAGTCATATCGCCCCCCCCCCTTCCCCTTCCCCTTTCCCTTCTCCGCTCTGAGCATCCTTCCTTCCCATTGTCGTGTTGCCATGCTCGCAGACTCTTCGTCTTCGCTACGCTTTATTGTTAATGAATTCTACACGTATGCCACCGGCCTGGTCGATTGGACGCGCTGCCAAGGCCCGGATGACGGGGCCCGAAGCTGTAGCCTAAGGCGCATTATGAGCCAGTTTTTTCTTCAATCTTTTTGCATACATCGCCTGTAGAATGTTTGTTGTTGTTTTGTTCTTTATTGCTTTGTGCTTTTTTGTGCCGTTCTCCGATGTTGCCAAGTCGCTGGCCGCAGTGCCAAGGTGTTGGCCACATGGCGCTGGCCATGCATATTTACTGCTGTCACAGCCGCCGACTGGGGCGGGGTTCAATGCACAAATGATTGATTCTCAGGCGCGCGCCGAGGGGGGCAACTGAGGCAGGGAGCAATCGGCGAGATAGCTGCTGATGATTTAACATCAGCCTGGTCCTTTGTGCTCGCACAACAAAAAGTTTCAATGACACTTTGAATAATTTTTGGTCACATCTGCTGATGGATCACAACGTATGTAGGTTCATACATTTCGGGTTGCATTTGCGTGTTGACACTAGAACAGCGAAATTGAATTTGTGCGTCAGGCCGTCCAGGTAAGGCGCAGACCCGTAAAAACGGTCCAGGTTTAAAGGTTGACGTGTCAAAGTGGCAATAACACTCAGTCAAAGCAATGCCAAAAGGGACGAGGGTTTGTCTCTAATCAACATTGAGTGAAAGGCACAGCATAACAAAAGGCCGGGCTAAGCCAAAAAGAAAGCTCAGAAGGGAAGAACTTAAGCCGTGAATACCCTGTATTAAGTGTATCAAATATTCATTAGATACGCACATAATACATTTTTATTTCTTCCTTTTTTTTTCAATTTAAGTCAATATTTAAAGAACTTTTCACTTCATCTGAAAGTATGTGCAAGCTGAGCTTTTCGCACCTCAAATATTCTCTGAATCATGAGAATTTTATTTATTTCCCCTAAATATATCCATAAAATGTTTGTATATACATGCATATATATATAGAGAGAGAGGGAAGGTATGAGAAGTGTGTATCTCTTACGTTGAAGCATGTAAAGTGTTTTTCAAAAAAAGAAAGAAAAACACGTCGTGAGCAATAACAATAAAAAAAGAAGAAAGAAAATGGCCGTAAGCCAAACAAGACGCAACACATCCTAAGAAAGCAAAGCAACCCACTGACAAACTGAAGCGCAAAAGTTTATCAAGTTCATTACGGCAGGTGGCTGCGCCCCCTCCAAGGAGGCGTCCGTCCGGACCCGCTTGATTAGCTGAAATTTCTTATCAAAATGATGGCTGACTAAACGTGGCAGGTGGCCAAGGACGCGGCCGTAGATAGGCGTCATGAAATAAGCCAGCCGAGCACAGGAAATTAAGTGAAACACAAGGCGTTCTTAAGTCGCTTCTCACGAGAACTACTCAACTAGATGGCTACTTAAATATTAATTCATCAGCTGGTAAACGTTAGCCAAGCAGACTCATCTAGTCAGTCAGAATGTTTACTACGAGGGATTAAATGGAATTTAAGGCAATTTATGGCCGTTGCTTCTTCGAGAATTTCTGTGAACACACAATGGCTCAGATTATGTCTTGAGATGCATTTCTGGGAAGACGACAGTTTGAAGAAGAATATCTATTATAATTGTTTCCAATTTGAATCTCATATTTACATTAACGGCTAAATTATTTTAATTGCAATTACTTAACAATTTAATATTCGTAGAAAGCGTAAGTGTAATTGTCTCTAGTTCAGCTTACACTTTTGAGCCTTGAATTGGCCATCTTCAGAATTTCAATTTAACAATTCAATTTATCATTTGCCGTTGCGGGATCGTTTTAAAGAAGCTTTTAATAATTGAGCTGAAATAGAATTCGTGTATTGGGGAATGCAATTAATGAAATTTCAAAAGCGCCTTAAGCTACTCAAAATGCATTTAGCGAACATCTCTTCTTCGACTTCGAGTTGAACTTGCTTTTTGTGTGGCGCTTGTCAGGCATAAAGTTTTCTCACATTTCGCATGGAACTCCTCGAGTCTAATTGAATTCAGTTGTTCGGACATGTATGCGCACATAGTTGCTGGTTCCCAGCCAGCGGATACGGGACGGCAATCTTCGCCTCGTCGAATACGCCCAATTCAATCAGAGGCTCATACAAAGATTGTAATAAGATCAATTTCTCAGGGGTTGCACGGAGTAGGAGAACTGGGATTAATTGAATTGAAGTCACAATGCGCTGCCCTAGCAACAGCCAACGGCTAAGAGTATAAACACATACACACACTCAAACAACACACAATACACGCTCACACTCACACAGTTAAAGAGCTATATAACCAACAATGTGTGTGTGCTTATGTGATGGGTTTCAGGTAACTGCAATCGTATAGAGCCATTCAAGGATTAGCGTCCTTTATGACAACAACAGCAAATTAAAGAGCTGAAGAGCAGGGTATTGAAGAGTCGACCACAATGCAATAGAAGCTAAGCTGATAAGCCGTTGCCTTCTTTTTCGGTTTTCTAGTTGGTGCCGCAAAAATGAGTTAAGCTGATTTTCATGCGATTTTTGTGGCTGGCTAATGGACAAGCGCTTAGCGTGGCTGTTGTCCGCCGCCACGCCCACCACCAATGTGCGTGGGCGTGCGGCAATTAATATCAATTCCGCTTGGCCATTAACATGGCTGAAAACATATTGGCTAACAAGTGTCAAAGTCGCGCCAAATTAGAGCCAAAGCCAATGACGAAAACGGGCCTGGGATTGGAAACGGCAATGGGCAAGGAAACGGGAAGGGAATGGGATTGGGAATGGGATCTGGAATGAGAATGAGAATGGGCCGGAAAGAGGACTGCGTTCGTGTTAGGTTCAATAGCGCCACGACGCGTGCAAACGATGAGCAGCATGTGGCCAATCCCCAATTGCTGGGGCCCAAGCCCGACATGCGAATGGGTTCGGGGCGCGTCGCTGTCCTTGTTGATAATAATATTCGATTGAGTTTTATTTGCTTTGGGGTTTGGTCCTTCGGCTAGTCCTGCTCATTGACGGTTTATTGTCTTAGCAGTCAGACAATATACACATCATGTTTTCCTTCGGTTTCTTGTTTTGTGGCAATCCTGAAACCGTGACGCAAACCCGCGGCACTCGAATGCTTTTTATGGTGCCACAAAAATACTCTGCCTCCAGCCTAGGATCGCTTCTAATGGCAATAACAAAAGCATGACGTAGGCCCTACCGTCGGCACCACATGTGGCCAACTCTCTCGGCCAGCTCTGACTCCGAGCCCGGCCACTGGGCAAGTGCGGGTCACAGTTGGCTTCCCAAATTGAAAACGGAACATCGAACGCTGCCGATGAGTGATGGAGCGGAAGCGGCTGACGCTATCAGCGAATGCTAAGCGCTGTCTAATTATGCAGCCCGTCTGGCAATCGGCAATCAGTGTCACTTACAATGACATACAACAACACACAAAAGCAACAACAACATGAGCGAATGCAAAGAAGATAACGAAACCGCACAGCGCAATGGCAAATAACTACATAAATATCGAGCACTTCGCGCGAGTTGTTCAAGCACTTTCGCAAAGATAAAGCACTGAATATGATGAATATGATATATCATTTTCCTCTAAGGGTCATTTATATTTAAATCGCGGTTATCAGCGGACACAAACGCAGTCAACGTGACGTACAGTGAAAGCAACAACTAATGAACAGAAAGAGCTTGCTGATCGAAATCAAATTATTTGAAATGAAGTGACAAATCGAAAAAAATCAAATATTACAAAAATTCATTAATATTAATAGATGAATGAAGGCAAATCTTCATACTAGAAACTATCGCTTTATATATAACATTAATGGGAAATCAATATAAAATCCAATGAATAACAGAACATACTTCTATATATAGTGAAGTCCAACTCGATTAGTAACTCATGCAAATAGGCAAAACAATGACACAGTGGAGAACAAACAGCAGAAACGACCGGAAGTGCGCATAGCATAATGAGTTTCAGTTTTTCTTATATTTTATTATTTTATTTTATTTTTTTGTGTTTTCGGAGGCAAGAGAAGGTTGAAGAGGCCCTGCAGATAGCACGAACAGCAGCAGTGATAAGAATGACCAAGACTATGACGCGGATGCTTTGACTCCCAATGAGAGGGAAGGAGACGATGGCGCAAGCGAGCGAGCGAGACAGCGAGTGCCTGTGGCAGACCATAAAGCACTCAATGCCTGTGCTGCAGCAGCAGCAGCAGCAGCATCAAAGGGGCATCGATTAACTTAATGAAATTGCGTTGTCCATCGTCGCGGCTGGGGCAAAGCGGGACGGATGGCGTGTAAATTACAGTAAATACTTTAAAGCACTTATGCAGCAGGCGCTGCCAGCTAATGAGGTGTGACAATTAAAAGGCGGCAGCCGAATGGGTGCAGCTGAATTGATGATGCCCTGTTAATGAGCTTAATCGAAGTATATGCATTTTAAATACTCGCAAGCACAGATATTTATATATAGTCTGTATATATCCCGATAACCGGCCTCCCACAAAATATCTATAGCAAACACAGGATATTCTTTTTTTGACACACTTTAAAGGGTAACTACCATGTGAACAGTGTATTGGGCAGTCGGCTGTAGCCGACTGTAAAGTTCCTGCTTATTCTTTTATTCATAGATCTGAGAGGGGGGCGTTAAGGTTGTTGACTGGGTTGGGTTAGCAGGCTTTACCTTGTCTATTTGCTTTGCGTTCTTAATTTTGTTGTTGTTTCCGTTGGGGCAGCAGCTTGTGTTTAGGTTTTAGTACGTGCTTTGGTATTTTTGAATCAGAATGTGACTGATAACGAGGCGCCGCCGTTGATAAGGCAAATCGTCCAATTCGCAGAACAGGCGCAACTTCGGAAGCGGCAGTGATAGAAACAGCCGTCGATCAGCATAAACAAATTAAAGCAATGCGGCTGGAAAAGGGTATATGTGGCGAGGACGCTTATTGAAACAATTTTCCGGCTTTTCACACACGCGACGGCGTCACCGGCAGCGGCAGCGGCAGCGGTTGCGGCGTCTACGCTGACGTCGGCAAAGGCGGCACGCTTTCTCGGCAAGTTTTGCGTTTGCTTTTGCTTTGATTTGCTTTGCTTCTGCTTATGCTTATGCTTATGCTTATGCTTCTGTTTCTGCTTCTGCCTCTGCCACGGCCTCTGCTTGTTGTTGTTGTTGCTGCTGCTGGTGCTGCTGGCGCTGTTGTTGTCCGACACCAATACTATATTTGTTGTTTTTCTTTTCAATTTGACCGCATTTGTCGATTTTGGTTTTTCTTCTTTTTGTTGTTGTTGATGTTGATGATGTTGTTGTTGTTGGTGTTGCTGCTGCTGCTGCTGCTGCTATAGCGGCTCTCTTTGCTTTTTGCTTTTGGCCAACAAAACGCACACTTACAAGCACTTGCACACACAAACGCACACTTTACTTGCGCGCAGCAAACGCACACTAACACACACGAAAGAGCAAGAGCGCGGCGATCGAGCACAGAATGCCAAAAATTTATAGCACTTGATTTAATTGGCTTGCACAACGCGCACGTTCAATTTAAATTAGTTGCGGCTCATACGCGTATTAATTAACAAGACTTTAAATAATTTATACGTCCGCGCTAGCAAAAAAGAGGTATACACCCACGTCCGTTCGTAACACAAATGCTGTTAATTAACAGGCACATCGTTTAACATGGTGTAACTTACAGACCTCTGGTACTATTAGCAGACTGTTTTGCCCAACATGGCTGCAATTCGATAAGTTTTTGAAACATAACAGACAAAGATTCTGTTAGGCACTCGTATGTATCGATTAGAAATTGCAATCGATTGCTTCGCACAACAATTAATCGTGTGACGTCACAAGTGCTAGAAATTTGTAGAAAATAATATAATACTTGACAACATGAGGATGATTAATAATTAAGCTTAATTTATTTTTAAAAAATGTTTTAGTACCTTTTAAAGTTGGTTAGTTATTAATTAATTTAAAAAATTCATATATTTCGCGCGAAGGTTACACGAGGTTCGTTGTGGCCGCAGACAACCGGCAATTTTTAGATAACTCGCGCGCTTCGAGCCATGATTTTTACGAGAAAAGCATTAAAATTGCTTAACTATCGCTTAAAATGCAATTCTACAGCGAGTTTAATAAACCGACGTTACCTACATAGCAGCATCAACAACGATGTACCCTCCGTGGAGGTCAGCTTCAGCAATGGGTAAGGCGCAGTGCGAACCATTCGAGAATATGACCATAATTTCATAATGTGTCCCTTCGTCAGGCGTAAGATGACCATTAGCTCGGGCAAGCTGGCGCGCTTTGCCAATGGCACCGCAGTTTGCCAAATGGGCGACACAGCGGTTATGGTCACAGCGGTAGCCAAAGCGAAGCCAACACCTGGACAGAATTTCATGCCCCTCGTGGTGGACTATCGACTGAAAAACGCTGCCTCTGGCCGCATCCCGATGAACTTTATGCGCCGGGAG
The DNA here is from genome assembly GCA_035045145.1 of Drosophila meridionalis. NCBI lineage: Eukaryota > Metazoa > Arthropoda > Insecta > Diptera > Drosophilidae > Drosophila > Drosophila meridionalis. Next base: position 11,163,776 of record JAWNPG010000020.1, on the reverse strand, counting down.
CTGGGACCATCGGAGAAGGAGATACTGTCGGCGCGTTTGATAGATCGCTCACTGCGTCCACTCTTCGCCAAGGACTATCGCAATGAGACGCAACTGGTGTGCAACATGCTCGCCATGGATGCGGTGCACTCACCCGACGTGCTGGCCATCAATGCTGCATCCATGGCGCTCTCATTAAGCGACATACCCTGGAACGGTCCCATAGGTGCTGTGCGGTAGGAAGTTGTGAGATTCCTTTACAAAAATATATAATTATATTGAAATCGATCTTTTCCAGCGTTGGCCTCAGCGATGGCGAGGTACTGATTAACCCAACGAGACGTGAACTACAATCTTCTCAGCTGGATTTGGTTGTATCGGCCACAAAGCAGAATCTGGTGGTCATGCTGGAGGGCAAGGGCAACGTGGTCTTGATGCAGGATCTGCTGAAAGCCATCAAGCAGGGCACGCGTGAGGCCCAGTTCATCATACACGAAATCGAACGGCTCCAGAAGGCCTATGGACGACAAAAACGCCATGTAGATGAACTGGCCGAGGCAGATCCAGAGCTGGTGCAGGCCGTGAAGAGCATGTGCGAGATGCGGCTTCGAGAAATCTTCCAGGATGCGCAGCATGACAAAATCTCACGTGACACCGCCGTCAACGAGGTGCGCGCGAATGTCATTGACAAGGTGTGGTCCTCCTACCCAGACACAGATCCCGCCGCCATCGGAGAGGAGTTTAACAAGACATGCCGAGAGATTTTCCGTGAGTTGATCTTCGAGAGCAATCGGCGATGCGACGGCCGTGACTACGACAGCCTGCGCAACATAAACTGCCAGGTGGACATGTACAAACCGTTGCATGGCTCCGCCCTATTTCAGCGTGGCCAGACGCAGGTCTTCTGCACGGTCAGCCTCGACTCGCCGGAGAGTGCCATGAAGCTGGACACGTTGGCGGCGCTGGACAGCGGAGGCCTGAAGGCCAAAAACTTTATGCTCCACTACGAGTTCCCGCCATATGCCACTGGCGAGGTGGGTCGTATTGGTCCACTGGGTCGCCGTGAGCTGGGCCACGGTGCTCTGGCTGAGCGTTCCCTATTGCCCACGTTGCCACACGACTATCCGTTCACGGTGCGCCTGACGTCGGAGGTGCTGGAGTCAAATGGCTCCAGCAGCATGGCGAGCGTGTGTGGTGGATCGCTAGCTCTTATGGATGCAGGCGTGCCGATCACTGCGCCTGCCGCCGGCGTGGCCATCGGCCTGGTCACCAAGTATGAGAACGACGACACGAAGCATTTGCAGGACTATCGCATTTTGACCGACATCCTGGGCATTGAGGACTACATGGGCGACATGGACATGAAAGTGGCGGGCACACGCAAGGGATTCACTGCCATTCAAGCGGATCTGAAGATACCTGGCATACCGCTTAAGGTGGTTATGGAGTCGCTGCAAAAGGCCACAGATGCCAAGTCCAAGATTCTCGATATCATGAGCGAAGCAATCAGGGAGCCACGGTAAGTGCACCAACATCAGCATCTCCATTACCTCTTGGCTAATCTTTGGTTTCTATTGTCCGCAGCAAATACCGCAAGGAGTGCTGGCCAGTTAGCGAAAGTCTCGTTGTCGAGCCACATCAGCGCTCTCAGCTCATTGGACCCAGCGGACTGCACATGAAGCGCATCTACCTCGAGACGGGCACCACCCTGACCGCTGCCGACGACAGCAATTTTACGGTCTTTGCACCGTCCCAGTCGGCGCTGGACGAGGCCAAGGAGATGATCGAAGGCTACATGCACAAGGAACGCGTGCCGGATCTGGAATTCGGTGGAATTTACACTGCCAAAATCACAGAGCTGCGGGATACAGGCGTCATGGTCATACTGTATCCCAGCATGCCGCCAGCGCTGCTGCACAACTCACAGCTGGATCAGCGAAAGATTGCGCATCCGTCGGCGATAGGCCTGGCAGTGGACCAGGAAATACAAGTGAAGTACTTTGGCCGCGATCCCGTCTCCGGGTTTATGCGGCTCTCACGCAAAGTGCTGCAGGGCCCCGCCGTAGGAATTGCACGCAGTCTGAACAAGGCGGCAAATGGAGAGAACAGTTCCTGAGCTGGCACTGGGGCTACCTCAAAGTGTTGTACAGTTTAGAATGTTGTTAATCTGTTGTTAAACATGCGACTATATTTAAGTTCTAAATTTCGTATATGTACAGTAAACAAATCAACTTAAATACGAGCTATCTGTAATAGTTCATTAAGATACATTTGAATGTAAAGTTAAGTAAAGAAGAAATTTGGTACGTTGAAAACGGATGATTGCATCCGCAGGGGAACTTAAGATTAAACAATTTTAAATTTGTAATGGCATTCGGAACTCAATTATAACTTTTACGCCAAAGAGATTTTCTTTCAGATAAATCGGTTTGGCTTAGCCGTGAAACGTTTATTACAATTATCTTCCTAAGGAACAACTTTTCAATTAATGCAAGACTTTCTTTGCTTAGTTTTGTAAACAAATAGTTTTTCACAATAGTTTTTCAAATATAAATTGTTTGGTAAATAAGTATAAATCGGCCTCTGAGTACAGAGCAAAAGAACTCTAATTGTTGAAAAAATTTCAGTTAACTTAAAACTTATTCATAACTTGGTTTGAATAATTGGATTTTTGCCCCAGTATCACACAGCTAGGATACGGTAGGTGTACAAGCATCAGTTAGATGATAACTCGGTAGTAGGAATCGGAAATGCTGTACAAGGCCACAATTGGTGTCTTGGCATCATTCAAATGGTCCACGATCTCCTCGTATATTTCAGATATATAACGTTTATATTTCGGAAATCTGAAAATAATAGGATTCTTGTAGATATTGACGGAACTTGTCTTATATAGTATATATTATATGACATATAACTCCGTTACCTTTCGATCACAATAGTCATTTCGGGTTCAGTCTCTTTTTTGCGCAGCACTCGGGGATTGATGGCACCGACTATGGCATTTACCACTGCTGGCGGCAGCTCCACCACCAGCACCTCAAAAGATTCCTTTTTGATGAACTGCGACAGCGTTGAGCTCATTTGCTGCGCCACCTGGTTCTCCAGACGCCTTCGATAGTTGGCCGTGGGCTTGTCGTGGGTGAGGAATGTTACCTGCACAGACGGCAGCTGGCTGTAGCTGTTTTTAATGTTCGCATTGGACGCTGACAAGCTGACTCCGTTGTCGCCACGTCCGCTGCCACTGCCACTGTTGCTCATGCTGGACAGCTGACTGGAGTAGTCCGGGCCTCCGCCAGCCGTGCCTCCATTGATGGCCTCGCTGCGCTGCATTTTCTGTATGAACTCCACCAACTCGGCACGAGTCAGATGGCGCTCCTGGAAGCGATCCCGATCAAAGGAACGCACACGCAGTGCCCCATTCTCCGCGACCAAAATCACATGCAGTGCGCCCAGACGTGACAAATCCTGCGCCTCATCGCCGCCACTGCCCACTGTCTCCACAATGCCGCAACGTATGCCAACGGACCAGAGCAGACGCATGATGTAGGTGACATCCTTGAGCGGGGGCCGTGTGCCGCACACGCAAATGCCAATGTCGATGGCACGGCAATCTTTGGCATACTCCTTGCCCACGGCAGCAACCAGTTTATCCAGGGACAAGGTCAGCCCTGCGCCGCTGAGCACGCCACGCGTGGGCAACGCCGCATTGAAACTCTGCGCCTGCTTTTGAAAGTCATGCAGCAGGGCATCGTAGCGCTGGCCCATGGCCAGCACCGAGGGCTGTCCGGAACGATTTGGTTTGAGGTCCGCTGTCATTTGCCAGACAATGCCTCCACTGGCACTCTCAAAGTTAATAGGAAGACCGGCCCAAATGTTTATCGGACACTGTGGGTAAACAAAGATAAAGGTCTAAATTTACATTCACGCCGAGTCAGCGAAGTACTCACCGTCACGCCGAGACTGTAGGCTAGTCCAATTACCGTCTCTAGTTCCCGTAAAGCGCTGCGTGCCAAAGAAGCAGCTTCACCCTTGCCGCGCATCAGCGACTTTAAGGCCGACTCATCCACGCTGCTCCTGGAACCGGTGAGCAGAAAGTTTGCCAGCATCATATCCATCAGAGTCTGGGCCGACGTACGCGACTTGTCCATGATCGCCGTGATGCTCGAATGAAACTGAAAGCGCGAGATGCGCCCCTCAATGAAGTCTAGCAATCCCTCGAAGAGTGCGCCATACTGCGACTTGGGCACATTGCAAAAGATGAGAATTGAGCGCAGCAAATTTGTGTGATTCATGCGTATGGCGATGTTCCGTTCGCGCAGCCGGGGCAACTCGTTGATTATTTCGAATGCCAGCGAGAGCAGCTCCGCGTCCACCAGCTGACTGCTTGTGCTGGGGGTTATGATATCGAAGCAGCATTCGTAGCTTTGTTTCGGATGAAAATTGAAAACGCGCTCCTCGCGATAAACACGATCCACGCAGTAGCGACGTATGAGATTCACCCCATTCATGGTGACATGGCGCGCGAATTGAGTGCGCAAATCGCTGGGCAGCAGCACCACCGAGCCTGAGTGGGTCATTAGATGAACCGCATTGCTATTGGCGCTGGAGTTGATGTTGCGCGAAGACAACGGCGACAATAATGGCGAGTCTACCTCAATGGCGCCGTGTTTCCGAAACACATTTACCACTTTAGCCTTAACGAATTCGATGAGCGGATTGAGCGAGACTATGTCATCGATAACAATGGCCGAGTTCCATGATTTCATAGCACGGCTACTGCTTAGGTGGTAGGTGTGTTCGAGCACTGCGTCGCTTTCCTGTTGCAGACAGCGCGCCACAAGATTCTTGTAGGCTTTGCTCTGAGGATTGGCCAAGGCATGTCGCAGCATTTCCTGCAGCTCATTAGCTTCCAACTCAGCAGGAGGCACCAAGTCCGAGACAAGCAGCTCCTCGGCTGTTGGTCGTTGAGCAGGATCATGGCTTAGCAGCCAGCGCAACATCTGATAATAGAAATTATTTAATTTCTAATTGTCTATATATATTCATATCTCACCTTAACAGTCTTCTCGTATTTAGCATCTTGTAACATACGTTCCGGTATTACAATGGATGGATTTCTCAGAGCCATAATCGTCTGTGCCCGTTCCATGCTTGTGTCAAATGGGGGCTGACACATTTCGAACAGGATAATGCCCAGCGTGTACATGTCGACCTTCTGATTGTATACGGACTTGGAGGCATTGCCCGTCAGCTCAGGTGCCACATAAAGCGTAGTGCCCACTTTTCCCGTGCCGGTGCCTTCCTCAGTCGAGGTTACATGCTGAACAGTTGAGTGCGACGGATACTCGGCTAAAAAGAGCTCAAATTCAGCTAAAATTCTTAATCGTTAACCTTGCTTACTCACCATGCGCTTGCAGCGCTAGAAAGCTTGTGGTAGCCAGACCAAAATCTCCGATTTTAATTTGGTCATGCGAGTCCAAGAATATGTTGACTGGCTTCAGATCCCGATGTATGATGCCTTGTTGATGTATGTGCGACAAGCCCTCGGCGATCTCACGAAACAAGCGCCACAACCGATCTGTGTTCTCATAGAGATTATCATCGATGGCAGTGCTAAAGGAGGACGCTTTTTAAGATGAGCTTGAGAGGGAATGTATTTTCTAGACTAACCGTAGTGTGCACTTCTCACAGAACTCCATTTGGATGTACATCACTTGCATCTGTGGGCGCGGTGAGTTTCCTTGTTTGTGCTGTAGTGCATCATCTTTCTCGGAGTCTTCATTCTCATCGTCGTCGTCGTAAACGGCTACTTGGCCATTCGAGTCAACAAACTCAATCCCATCCGAGTCAGAGTCATCCATGTTCGCCCTATCGCAAAATAAATTAAATATATTATAACAAATTGAATGCCTTTTTGGACCACCTATTTACATGTAATCATTCCACATGCTCGACGAGCTCTCCGTCTCTTCCTCCTCCACGGCCATCCCAAGCTGCGGTGATTTTGCAGGTTTCGTGCTCAACTCCTGGCTCGCCGACCAATCGCCACCCAGCATTTTGTCCAACTCAGCCGCATCTGCATCGCTAACACTTTCAATCCAGCTGTTGAAATAACGCACCACATTCTCATGATTTAGGCGCGACAGCAACTCCACCTCGCGAGTCATCTTCTTGTACAGCTGGCGACTGCGTGCGGGCAGTGGAATCCGTTTGATGGCATACTCCCGATTGTCCAGTATATTCCGAACCTTCAACACATCCCCGAAGGCTCCTTTGCCCAAATACATGAGCACCTCGAACTCGGTGCGCAGTCGAGACTGGCTCAGCGCTAAGGTGGGTATTTGAAAGGGCACCACACCACGTTGTATGGCCACCGCTTGCTCGGACTTGGGCACCAGTGAGCTCCGATTGTGTGTGTGCTGCAGCGTCAAGTGCTGCTGTGCGTTGTCCACGTAAATACGTAGAAAGGGATGCTCCAGTAGCTCAGAGGCAGACAAAGTGCGATCCGAATTGCACCTAGAACGATTTTAAATGTTGTTATTAATATCTAATTTGTCTTGATCTCACTTACTTATCGACAAAATCTCGCATCTCGTAGCTATGGGTGGGCATCAGTGCCTCAACAAGCGCACCTAAGGCAGGTAAATCTCCACGACTGCTGGCTTGATCAACGCCTCCAATCAGCTCCAGCAAATTGGGAACTAGTGAGAAGTCCGTACACCGTATGTTCCCAGCATTGTCCATAAACACTGTGCTGTCGAGCAAATGGCTATGCGAGACTCCCTTGTTGTGCAGGAACACCAGGGCTTCCAGTACACCACGTGCCACCATGCGAGCACCGTCCATACACCAGCCGAGCGTGGAGGAGATGCTGAAAACGCTTGTGCCCAGCAGAAAGTCCTGCACCAGATAGACCAGGAGGCCCTCTTTACGCTTGATGCAGAGCACACATTCGTATTGAATGAGATTCTTGTGTTGCAACTGTGCCAGGGCTGCCACCTGTTTCTCTATGGACACTATCACTTCGTCCACGCGATGGTTGCCCAAACACTTGGACTCGGAGCTCCAGTGGCACTTGCCATTAGCACTGCAGGGCTGCTCTAGTTGCGAGTACTTGATGTTCCACTCAGTTAGGTACAGCAACTGGCCAGAATGCACATCGACGCCGGTATAGGCAATGCAACCACGTTGCGAATGGCCTAAAAGCGGAACAGTTAGTTAGTTAGAAGTCTGTCCAGTTAATAATAGTGGTGATACCCACCCAAGCAGCAGGCACGTTGAATTTGTCGGCCCACCTTGTAAAAGGAGAGCATTTCTGTATTTCGATGATCCAGGCACTTGTTGGGATACGTGTATCCGCGATAGTACGGCGAGGAGTTTTCCGAGCTTTCCGATGAGCTGGGATGACGGTTGTTGGACTCGCTCATGCTGCGTCTTGGCTCGCCGCGTCGCTTGGCCTCCGTTTTGAATATCTCCTTGCGACGCTCCACCTCGTCAATCAGAGTTTGCCGCTCTATAGTTTCCTTTTGCCTTTGCAAGTCCTTTTCCTCCTGTTCGCGCTTTTGCTTGGCCTGCAGCATTTCGTCATAGAATGAACCCTTCGGTGGTTTATTGTGCTGCAGTAGAAAAACTCGAACAGTCTGCGCCAGCTCGTAAATCATGACCTCCCCCAGCAGTTCCTGCGATTGCGCCTGCAGCTGGGCGAGAAGCGCCTCCAAAAGCTGATCCGATATGCCTTTGGACTCCTCCAGCACTATTTTCGGCGCGCTGCGAGAAACCACAAATTAGTTAATTGAAATAAATTGAATGAGAAAACTCAGCTTACATTTTTGGATATTTGGATGGACATGTCACGTGCAGCTTGGTGCACACGTAGGCCTGTGGCAGGCCATTGGAAGAGTCTCGCAATGGCGTTAGGAGTAGGCGTATGTCTGTTGGCTTCCATTGCGAAGCATTGCTCTGGGGCCTTAAGTCTTCTACATCGCTGCCGAATATGGACTAGAAATAGTCGGCATTTATTTCATCATGTTCCAATAGGGTTTGTATAAATGAAACTTACTTTTATAACCTCCAATTCCTGCGTTTGTCTTTCGCGAAATGATTCCTTCGCTGCCATTTAACTGTAAACTTGTTCATTAAATCTCAACCAAAAAATCTTCAGGTCTGCGCGGTTGCAGTCTGAATAAAAAAATACTGGAGTCTCGCCACCTGTGTTGGTGTATTTACATGTGCATGTGTGCGTTTGTTTTTTGTTATGAATGTTGCAGCCGGTGTGTTTTTTCTGCGATAGCAGCTGTTTCATTGTTGGCAAGCTGCTGCATCGCTTTCGGGTTTGCCTTTACATCAAGAGTGTGCCGGATGAGTTTTGTTTGTTATTAGCGGTAGTTTAATTGCGTAAAAATAGCAACTTGTTGCTCTTTTCATTAAAAATTTTCACTCGCGTCTCGTGTGTGCGTAGTTAGCCAGCTGTATAACACTTAACATTACTTGTTTGGTGCATAACATAGATTTTCCAATAACATCGATACTTGCTGCACAACATTTTTGAGTATTTTTCAAGAGTGAATAAACGGTCACTCTGGCGTCTATCAAAAGTAACGGTGTCTTGTCATCGCAGAAAATTTTTGCAGATTTCTGTATTGTTCCGGTTTTTGTTTTGTTTTCTTTTTTTTTTTTTAGTATTTAGTTTTACTAAGTTTTTTATGCAAAAATGGTGCAAACACGAGTTGTTGTGTATCTCAACCAAACACCAAATGAAATCCAATCAAATTTTCCAGTCAAAAAAGATTTCCAATATGGTGGCGAAGTAGACGTCTTGAATGATACAACTTTGCGATTGTTGTGCTGTCAAAACTCGTGTAAGCCTCTTGTGCTTGTGGCGCAAAAACTACATTTTGATGCGCTTTCTGCTCAGAAAAATGACGAGCACCGAGACCGCGAGCTAAGCACATTGCTTCACACACTATTTGTGGATCGTAAGGATTGCCTGCTCATGCATCTGGGTGCTGACCGTGGCTATCACTTGATGTTTCTCGTCGAGGCGCTCATCATTCAGGCCAATGTGAAACTTCAGCAGGAATGCTTAGAACTGGAGAGTTGCGCTGTACGCTACAAGCAGTTAGTGGAAGGCTCCGGTCCCCACGGCTTGGACACTCAGGGTAAATTCTGCGACATCAAACATTTGATGGGCTGGCTGCTGAATGAGTATCGCATGCGGACTTCCGTAGCCATGGGCCACGAGGCACTAGAGGTCCAGTATGTGGTTGCCAGTAAGGGCACTCGTTTCAAAGTCAAGTTTCACATTCTGCTCGTAGCTATGGAGGAGATGAGCATGAGCACTCTGTGCGGCCTGCGCTGCTATTTAAGTCATGATCCTCTCACGGCCTCGCTTTCAGTCACAGAGCTCACGACGTACATACGTCAAGCGGCTGAGGAGAACACCAGTAAGCCTCTGTATATGCTATTGTTGTGCCAAGTGCTGGTCACTGGCCGTCAGGTGAATTGCAAGAATGTGCAGCTGCTGGGCTTGGCGCACTTAGCCTATAGGAGACAGGACTTTAACCAGGCCAGACTAGAAACAGTGAGTAGATTGGTAGATAGCTGTAAATTGAATACCTAATGCTCTGCCCATCTCCGTTTCCAGCTCGACTCGCCTCTATCAGCTAACTGGCCCAAAAGCGATGCTATGATGCAATTAAAAGAGCTGGAGACCATCCAGCAGGAATTCAACAAACGTTTCAAATCACTGCATGACCAACTAGTGACCTATGTGCAGCTGGAACAACAACAAAAACAGACGCAACGCCAGATCTTAAAACACCGCAAAGACTTTTTCAATACTCTGAGTTCTTCTGAGATGAAATTGGAACTCTTGTGGGACCAAATAGGAAACAATACCCACAACTAATATGTTGTCTATGCCAATTATACACTATTTTATACACTAATTTTAAACTGTCCAACAATTCCTGTCATTTTAACCCGTTTTTCAAAAAACACTCAAAAGTAAATTCAATTATGAATATACATATATACTTATAGTTGCTTTGAAATTTCCATGTAAACTTTGCTGTGTTTCTCTGTATGTCTAAGCATTTTACACATTTATTTTATGAGCATTAATCAAAATTTTCTCCGTAAGCAATACATACTCTCTAAAAAAAAAAAAAAAATTACAAATAATTACAGGAACGTTTTATATGAATATGGGTGAGAAGGTCCATCGCGTTATCGTGTCTCTGACGGACACGATGCACAAGCTATCCAGCAGCAACAAGAATACGCCGATCGACAGCGATGTCAAGCTCATGGACAAGACCACATTGCTGCTGCGCACGCGGAACAATACGGAGGCGGGCAAGACGACGCGCTACTATCATCAGCTGCAATTTGACGCTGTGGGCTATGAGGACGACCGGCACATGCGGATGGAACTGAGCGATCTGCTGGAGCAGATGATTCGGCAGCAGCGCCCCGGTTGCATGCTGCGGCTGACGCCTCGTCGCTCACACAATGTCAAGCTGCTGACGCATCTGCTGGTCTCCGACTTGGACAAGATATTGGGCAAGCTGCCCTACCAGCTGCTCGGCATCAATGTGGAATACTATGACGTGCGCAAATTCGATATGGTCAACATGCTGCTAAACTCGCATCGAGGGAAGCCCCAGACCAGCAAACGGATGATGCAGACAACGCGCGAGATGTTCCAGTGGCTGCACAACGAATACGCCGTGCTGCGCGCCCGCGGCACTGGCGATGATCACATCAATGTGGAGTTTGTGCTCGCCGATGGCGTCAATAAGCCGCGCCAGCTGTTCCTGTCGATCTACCACATCTTCGACTGCACTGATCGCTCGGACATAAACGACTTTTTCAAGGCACTCTCAGAAGGCAGGCGCAGCAAGAGCACGCTGCTTACCGACTGCATCAAGGAGTCGTTTGATTCGAAGCGACCGACACGCACGCTAATCATGTGCGAGATGCCATTGGACAAGGAGTCCACCTGCGAGATGCACAAGTTTCTGCATCTGGCGAACTTGGTTTACTCCAGCATTGGCACCGCCCACGGCAGCAGCGATGCGCCCAAAGCAACAGATTCCAAGATCGTGGCAAAGGTGAGCAGCGGCAGCAGCAGCAGCCACTCCATGGAGTCCAGCAAGCAACCCTCTCAGCCTGGCTTGGTCAACATACCGTTCCGTTCGCGTCCGGCGAGCCTTTCCCATGAGGACTACAGCAAATTGGCCTCCTGGTACCATCGCATCGACACGAAGTTTTCGGAGGTGAAGCTCTGCATGGAGCGCCATTACAATGTGCAGTATCGCCAGAAGTTCCTGAAACTGTGCAAGCAGCTCAACTCCTACCGGATCCTCAACGACAAGAGCGGCGGCGATGCCCATGGCGTGCTGATGCAGAACACCAGCAAGGATCTGGCGGCGGCTACCAACTATGCGGAGGCACTCAAGCAATTCCGGCAGCTCGAAAGGGAAGTAAAGCGGTGCCAATTCTCACCCACCTTGACAACATATATGAGCACCAAAAACTACGAGCTCCTCAATGCCGAGGAGCTCCTACAGCAACAGGAAATAACCAATTTAAGAGAGCACAGAAGTCGCATCTGAATTGCGCTCAGAGTTCTGACCCATTTTTCTTGTAGACCACAGATATCTGTCTGTTTACTGCCGAACCTAAGCAGAAATCAGTGAAAAAACCAACTTAAAAACAAATTGTAAAACTTTGGATTCGTCACTTCTATTTGACCTTGAAGTAGAAATATAAATAAATATGATTTTGTGATAATAAACGAAACACACTCAATGGCTTGATTTCAACGGGTATACATATAATATATATAATATACATAAAATACAGTTTATATATATATAATTCATATATGTATATACACATTTATATAAATTGAAATATTATTGTCAACAATATGTTCCATAATCGTAGTTGAGCAGCGGCTCCAGCTGCGGCTTCAGGCTAACCCAAACAAGTGCCAAATACAATGTGTAACAGTTACATAATTCGATATTAAATGTACATACATATATATATATTTATGCTTATATATGGGCTATATATACTCTGCTAAAAACATTTAAAGCAACATTCAAACAATTATTACATGCAGAAAATTGTAATAAACTTCAATTAACAATGTAATTCAATATTTCGTTAAATATGTTTTTTCTCGTGTCTTGGCAATGTTTTGAACAATTTGTCAGTTTAGGATATGTGCGACTTGCAGTGTACTCTATTGTGATTGGGTTCAAAGGTAACTGGGTTTCATCTGGATTTTTATAGTGATTTTTTTTAACTACATATAGTAGTTGGCAGTCGACAGATCGAATAAAACGCACAGAACTTAAGGAATACTTAGAACTTAAACTTAAAATGCGAAAATGTTTCTGAGTATGTGAAGCATGTCGAACTAATTTCTAAAATCTAAATTTAATCAACATTCCTAAAAGCGCTGCCAAAAAACAATCACAAATTAAATGCGAGTTGAACATTTTCTCTTGTCAAATTGTTGATGCAAACAAATGAGTTGAAATATATGTAGATATATATGTGTGCAACAGCATTATATCTTTCGCATTTGATAGATCTTCTCATACTTGAGAGCCAACTGAGAGTATATATTTTCATTCTGATTTACGTAAAGCTTTGGACAATTATCATTTCGAGTTCCCTTGTAATTTCCATTTGTTTCATTTGTTCACAGTCTTTTCCAATTGGAACCAAAGCTTTGCGCTAGCTGAAATCTGTTTGTGCTGAAATAATGGGGCTTAAGTGTGTAAGCTTAAAACATATATAAAAATATATCTATTCGTAGTTATGCTGTTGGGCCTGGGCGCGCCTTCAAGTTGAGAGTTGTGTTTCGAAGCGCGTCGAGCCTTGGAATCTTGCATATTTATAATCGTTATTGCCTGGCTGCACAGAAGCTACACTATAATTATTATAATATTTTTTTGATTTTTTCATTTTCTTTCTTTTTTGCAATTATTATTTTTTTTTATATATTAAATGCTATCATTTGCTGTTGGCTAACGCGATGTCTCCATCCGCTTAATAATTTCAGCGTAGTCTCTGGCAACAGCGGCTGTCGCCCCGCCATCATCCATCATCCATCATCCACTCACTAATCTCTACACCTGAGCTGGTTTCGTCTGCTTGCCGAGTACCATGAGCATCTTTTGCAGGAAGTGTGTGAGGCTTACTGCAAAGTAGAAGAACATTGGTTGCATTAGTTGAGCTCTTAAGGGCCGTTAAGTTCTACTTGAGTGCGCTACAGTGGATGGCCAAGTGGTTATCCACACACGTTTAAGAGTGCTAAGGAAACATGGAAAGGGGGCCCGAAGCCCGATTGTTAGTAATTAGTGAAAAGTCTAAAAAAAATGCAGGCAGGCAGGATGTGTATTGGTTAGTCGTTAGTTAGTTAGTAATACAAACTTAGGAAAACTAGGATAAGGAGCAAACTTAAAAACCTTTGACGCCGCTTTGGGACGCACAACCATCATCAGTTTTTGTAGTGCTTGTGTGAGTCCGCCTAGAAGAATTGCAAGGTTCGGGAGGAGCACAGCGTAAATCATATATGAAACAGAATTGCAAAATAGTTTTTTTTTTTAATTGTAGGTGAGCACACGATGAGGACAAGTAGCTGAACCGAGTACAGGTGCGCCATTGACCCGCTCCACAACTTACCCATGGATTTCTGGAACCAAATCGGCTTACTCTTCCAGGCAATGAAGACCAAGTAGACGGGTATGCTGGACAGTATCATGAGTATGCCGTAGCCGGTCTCCACGGGACTGGCGTACATGGGCACGACGGTGACGAAGATGGTGGCAATTAGGTATACGATGGGGAAAACCAGGGGCACGCGAATGGGGCGTGGCAGGTTGGGTTGAGCCCAGCGCAGCCAGGGCAGGCAGAGAACCGCAACGCCAATGCTCAGCTGTTGTTGATGGAAAACTAATTGTCAGACAAATCAAATTAAATAGCCCAACGAGACTTACCCAAGTCGCAAAGCCCACGTAGTTGATGAGCGCAAAGATGTCAGAAACCGTGAGATACAGCATGGAGAGCAGCGCCATGGCCAGCACAGCGGGCGTGGGCGTGAAGCGTTGAATTTGAATCATGGTTAAGATCTCTGGCATCTGCCCCTCGTTAGCGCCCGCATAGAACAGACGCGAAGAGGTGAGCAGAATGCCGTTGACGGCACCGAATGTGGACAATGCCACGAAAACTGTGGAGAAAGGTAGAGAAAATATTTAGCATAAACTAAACGACATTTCTTTGCTACAACAACACTCACCTGGTATGGTCCAGGCCAGCATGCCAAACGCGCGTTCCGCATAGGTAACAGCCACGGCGGAGGAGCCCAAGACCTCTTCCGGCGACAGAATGGTGTAGAAGGACACATTGGCCATGACGTAGACGACGGTGACAAGCGTGCAGCTGATGGCAATGGCGCGTGGCAGATTCTTGACGGGATCCTTCAGCTCCTCAATGATGAAGTTCAAGTAATTCCTGCCAGCAAACAAGCACAAATCCAATTAGGCCAACCAAACAAACCAGGCGACAGAGCAAAGCCGCTTAGCGCTTTCGCTTACGCTTACGCTTACGCTTACCAGCCATTGTAGGCGAACAGGCCAGAGTAGAAGGAGAGCGCCAGCGATGTGACTTTCGTATCGCTATTGTCGAACGTAAAGTACTTCACATTGCCCATATAGAGCTGGTACATGCCGGTCGCAATGATGACAAACAAGGCCAGCAGCTGCAAATGCCAATGTCCTGGCTCTGTAGTAAGCTCGAACATTAAGTTTCAAATCCCATTCAACTTACTTTGGCATATGTGAAAATGTCCTGCACAGCGGTGGCCCATTTGACGTCCCAGCAATTGATTAATGTTAGCACCACTGTACGGAATAAAATGAAAATAATGAAAACAAAGCTGATTCAATATATCGCCTGAGACTGGAGGAAGGCCTCAACTATGCGGATGATGTAATAAACCTAGGATTTGCACAATGTAAAAGGCATTGACTTTATTTCTTTTCTTCTACAGCTGGAGCGCGTAAAATTCCGCATTATTAAATCAATATTAAATAGGCATTAAAACAGACACAATGCGAACACTTAGTCAGTCGCCGATTGACAACGAGTTGAAGCTGCCTGAGTTATGGGCTGACATTTGGGGTAACTAAGTTATGTGAGAGAGTCGGAGACTAACTAACATAAATGATATATGGCTGAAGATCTGTTGCTTAACAGTGTATTGCAATTAAAACTCACATGAATCTGAACTGATATAAAGCAAAAAAACAAATATATTATATATAATTGAACTATCAAATCAGATATTTTATAAATTATGTCCTCTATGATATTTCTCCTTGAATTTGTTGTGTGAAGCAGAGATGAAAATATCTAAATTCGGATACAAAATAATAAATTTAAATAAATCTTCATTTGATGTTAACTTAAAGATGAACAAAAATTATCAAAATAAATCTTAGCACCATTCCACATATCATATTCTACTTTCAGTGCTGGGGAAAGATATCACCTATAAGCCATGAATAAAAATTCTATTAACTGCAGTTCATCCATAAAATTAGTTTCGGGTTGAATAAATTAAATAATAAACATAAATTCTAATCGAAATATTGCTAGATTTTTCCTATCGATCAGCCTTCACATCACGGAAAAAATAGAGATTTATTTGTGTGGTGTTTATTTAGTCTATTTACCCCCAACAACAATAGCAACAATATCAGCAATAATAATAGTAAAACGGAAATCAAAGCCCTCCCGCCTCGGTTACAGCTGCTGATAAGCCGATGGCAAACACTTTTCGCATACATGTGCATGTTTACTCTGTTCTCGGGGGATCTGCTCGAATTGGGTCTAATCTATAGGTCAAGTACGAAGCGTAAGCGAGTGCAGTGATGCTACGCGCCTCGAGCATACTTCAATATACTCACATATGCAGCAAACGGCGAGTAGTCGAGCCGCATCCTCGGGAGGCGTGCACTCCGGAAAGAAGGGTTTCAGCACGTAGGTGCTGAAAGTTAGCGCCACGATGGCCTGCGAGCAGGGACGCACAATCATGCACTCGATCCACAGCC
This sequence comes from Drosophila meridionalis, assembly GCA_035045145.1. Lineage (NCBI taxonomy): Eukaryota > Metazoa > Arthropoda > Insecta > Diptera > Drosophilidae > Drosophila > Drosophila meridionalis. The sequence continues at coordinate 11,147,658 of JAWNPG010000020.1, read as the reverse complement.
GAATGAATGCCATGAAGGGTCCGAAAGTTTCCATAATGTACGCATAATCAGCTCCAGATTTGGTTATCATGGTGCCCAGCTCGGCGTAGCAGTAGGCGCCCACCTAGAGGCGACATGGAAGAGAAATGTGTGACTGCTGTGAGGAGAATAGTTTAAAGTATTCTTAAAGTAATTGGGTTCCTTCAACCCCAAAGTGGCTGTCATTTCCGCAACTCAGCTGTCAGCGACCACGCAACGTATACTTAATTTTTATTGAATAGCAGCCACAGCAGAAGCAGAAGAAATTGCGTGCTCTTGACAAGGGCGTGTCAGGGCTGTGTGGGTGTGCGTGCTTGGGTGTATTTTTGTGTGTGCGTGTGCGTGTGCGTGTGCGTGTGCCTGGGGTATGCGAGAATTTCAATAATTTCATTAAAAGACAAAACGCAGTTCGCATTTCTAATTGAGTATTGGTCCTGCTGACAGCTTTACAACGGCATGCGCATTTCCATTACTTGACTTTATTTGTCCAACTGTTGATAAACACCCAACAGGTGTTACCGATTCTTTCATTTGCATGTTAGTTAATCAATATTTATATGACACACACTCCCGCTCATATATTACACACACTCACCATGGAGAAGAGTCCGGAAATGACCCACACAATCAGTGCCAAATTAACGCTGCCCGTATACATCAACACGCCGGTGGGCGAGACAAAGATGCCGGAGCCAATGATGGAGCCCACAATGACGGTGCAGCCATTCAGTAAACTCATTTTGGCTTTTAGTGTCACCTCACCGCCGCCGCCGCCACCGCCATCGGCAGCTGCAGCCTCGTCGCCGTTCGTCAGCTTGGTGGTCGCATCTCCATTGCCATTCACAATGGAGCTCTTGCGCGAGGAGTTCTTGCGGTTCAGCGACTCCGTTTCCATGTTGCAGCGGTGATATTAGATGAAGCTGCCTGGAAAAAAGTAAATATTACAAGATTAAACAAGATATTCTAATGAAATTGCATAATAAAAACTCTTAAACAATATTAAATTGATATCTGTTGATTAAATATAAATTATAATAAAATATTTTTAATATGTATTTTTGCTTCGAATACAAAGTGATTAGCTTAGTTGATTATATCACAAATCAGTTTATATTTAAATTGTACTGAGGCTCAGTAAGGTTCATTTAATAATTAGATCTGAATAAATATGTATTATATATATCATTGTATACCGTAACATACTTCATACAGGAAATGTATTTAAAACTTCTAAGTATATTCATTATACCCTGAGCCCATTGAAAATGGGAAATCAGGGTATAATGGTTTTGTGAAAATGTATGTAACAGGCAGAAGGAGGCGTGCCACACCCCATAAAGTATATATATTCTTGATCAGCGCGACAAGACGAGTCGATATAGCCCTGTCCGTCTGTCCGTCGATCCGTCCGTCCGTCCGTGTGAACGCTGAGATATTTTTAAGTACGTAACGTAGAGACTTGAAATTTTACACGAATACTCGATAATACCATACACTGCACAGGTTTATAAAATTTTTCCGATAACTCATTCCATTTCGATTTTATGAGCATTTATCGATAATTTTAATGTGTTTTTAAGGCTTGGTTTGTACATCGTTTGAGCTAGAGACATCAAATTTGCTGTGTAGTTACGTCTAATGAATACGGAGATTATGTAATCTTTAGATTTTAGATGCCACGCCCCATTCGTCCCCAATAGTCCCCTATTTGACTTGTGCTTTGGCAAATACATACATATGAATGCCATTAATAAGTTGTGAAAGTTTGAAGCACTTAGTCCATCACTAAGAAAATTTATTAGACACTTAAGTTCCCATAGTAATGCCCACGTCGCTGCGTTAACTGCGCTATTGGCAGAACGTGCATGCATAAGAGATACGTAGAATGATTTGATATTTGGCCTTCACAGGGCTCAGGGTATCCCCTAGTAGAGCAGTCTCCACTAGAGCACTCTTACTCGGTTTTATAAGTCGTTAAGTAAATATGCATAACAAGTTTCACTACTACTACGAATGGTATAGGCGTAAAGTTCAATTGGAGAGTGAACCAGCTTTAAAACAAATTGCCGTAGCCTGTCTCGACTATATATAAGAACTGAGTTTTACTTAAAAGGCTCAAAGTATTTTTGCTTTCAGCGTTTGCAGTCATGATTTCAATTTTGTGGATAACATTAGTTGCTTCGATAATACTGTATTATGTATGGAGTCGTCGAGAGTTTTATATGTGCTATATGAAATTTCCTGGTCCTCTAGGATATCCTTTAATTGGAATATCACACAAACTTTTGTATAAAGAAGGTAAATAGCCCTGTGGACGGAGTTTAAATGAAGTTACCTAATTTTATTACATATTTAGGTTTTTTTAAGCTGCTAGGTTCTTTTACTAAGGATTATGGAAATATATTTGTCTCCTGGATCGGTCCATTTCCTATACTTCTTATCAGTGATCCACAGGCAGCACAAGATGTTTTAACTTCTCCCCATTGTGTAAATAAAAGTTACATTTACAATATTCTCAATGATGCCGTGGGTGCGGGCTTATTCAGTTTAAAGGGTAGGAAATTCATTAAATTACCTTATTGGACAACTAAATATTTTTTCTTCACGTTAGATCCATATTGGAGCAAACATAAAAAAATCTTGAGTCCTGCATTTAGCCACAAAATGTTGCTCAGTTTCTTTCCCATTTTCAATACCGAGACGGGAATATTACTAACAGAGCTTAATAAAATGGCGGATGGCAGAGGGATTAATATACAACCCTACTTACATGACTTTACATTAAGCATAGCAACGCGTAAGTAAATATTGTAAACTTTAAATTAATTTTTGAAAAAATATTTTGACATAAACTTAATTTTTTATAAGAAACCACGTTGGGCACCTGCGTTAAGGAAGACCCAAAATTCCAGGATAAATCTCTAATAGAAAACACTCAAATGTGAGTACATTATTTTGATCTCTATACACTTTCTTAACAAAATGTTATATTTAGACTGCAGGAATGTGTGATAGATATTATTATACATCCATGGCTCAATATCCGAAGTATACGGAGACTTTTTGGCAAAGAGCAACAATATTTCAATTCAAAAACCCATATTCAAGCATTTACCAGAAAGGTAAAAGAACAATTTTTATCTCGGTTCAAATTTATTCACGTTGTTTTTCAGCTAGTGGATCAGAAAATCTCTGAAGATGTTATGGACGAAACAAGCAACAGCAATACTATTCTAAATTTGGCAATTAAGCATTTCAAGCACGGCACCCTTAATAAAAAGGAAGTTGTAGATGAATCAAATACAATAGTTATTGCAGCATTTGAGACTTCTGCGAGTGCAGTGGCATATACACTCATGCTGTTGGCCATGTTTCCAGAGTGTCAGGAAAAGGCATTTGAGGAAATTGTAGCCCTGTTCCCCGAAACCGGCGACTTTACAGTTAGCTATGAGGATACCCAACAAATGATTTATTTGGATCTCGTGTTGAATGAAAGTATGCGCCTTATACCGCCTGTTCCACTCATAGGGCGGCAAATATCTCAACCTGTGCGGCTATCGAATGGCGTTTTGATACCAAAGGGTATGGAAGTTCTTATTAACATATTTGAAATACAGCGCAGGAAGGATATATGGGGAGAAGACTCGGAATCTTTTAATCCCGAACATTTTCTGCCACACAATTTTCAAGAAAAACATTCCTACGCCTATATACCATTTGCAAAGGGTATGCGCGGCTGCCTAGGTCAGTTGAGCATACAAAATTAACTTAATTTATATTTAATAAGAAAATATTGAATTCCAGGCTGGCGATATGGTCTCTTATCTCTTAAAGTGACGTTGGCCAAATTATTGAGAAACTATAAATTCAGCACCAATTTTAAGTTTAAAAATCTCGAGTTTGTTGAAAATATTACCATGAAACTAGCTACAACTCCGCTTTTGCATTTGGACCGTAGAAATTGATTGACCATCAGAAATAAACTTAATAAAAAACCCTTTTAATTTAATACAGATATATCGACAAAGCGAATCAACCATTCACTTTGCTCTCCCAGTGTGGTGTGACTCCATCCTCTATGAGATTCGGGCCAGCGCGTTGATCTCTGTGCGATGTGGACTCAGATGATTGAATTGTTTCTTTGATTCGAAATGTTGAAAATAAAGAACTACATATAAAAGTTTTTGAAGCTAATTATCTAAGATCTGCTATGCCTTCAGTTTGTTTCTTTTGGGTAACTATTTTGGTTTAAGATGCTGTTCAGATTAACTTCATATTGGAGTTTCTAATTGGAATCAATTTACAGTAAGTTCTTAGGCTTTTATTATACTTGCTCTTAGGAAACATTATCAATGATAATTTAGAGTTCGTTTGTTGTTTGATAGTTATCTTTGAAATTAAAGAAAAATGTTTTGAATTTTCTATAGTTCTTAAAATCCCTATCTAAATCTATTTATTGCCTTGTAATTAACAATTACCTATCATTATTTACATTTGGTTGTTTGGAATAGTATTCATGTGGTTAATTAAAATACGATTGTTTTGATTAGAAGCTATTTTTAGCAGCTGTTCAGATAGTTTTCCACATCTATTGAAACTCAGCAGCAGAGTTCAACTAACTATTCATTTTCAATTCTTTATGATTTTTATTATTCCGCTAATTACTTGCACAATAAGAGATGAGATTTATTTATTTTCTAATTGAGAAATATTTGCATTTGTGTGTCTTAGACAAGTCAATTAGGTTTTTATTTTCTAATTTTTTTTTTGTATGTGTCTAGCTCAGCTAAATAGTTTTTATTTCGACATAATCTCTCGCTAGAAATCTGACTTCTAATGGCACGACTTTGCGCTTGTTATAATATATTTTTTCCCTCCCTTTTATGTTACGTTTTTTGCTCTTGCGCTGAGTGAAAGGCAAAGTTCATAGCCCAGTGAGAGGCGAATTATTTGTACCACATTTTACATATTGCGCATGGAATTTCAGTTCTCAAACCTTTAAGTTGACAGGCCCCATGTGTTAGCACTGCGCACTTGTAACTTTTGATTGTGGGCGACCTCGTTATCAGTCGATTGGTCCAGAGACACGATGAGGAAACACACGCCGTTCAGATTTCACTGGGTTCGTTAAACCATCGAAAATTTTCAATAAATAAAATGCTATATACTATTGGTCAGAGCTCCGCAGATTGATTGCTGACAAGCGCTGCGCGTGCTGGCACATAAAATATGCTATCCAAACACATTTTCCTTTTGAATCAGTTCAAGGCTGTGGAAAGCAAACAAAAAACTATCGGGCACCGCCCACCTAATACTCTCTCCCACTCTCTCTCTCTCTCTTTCTCATATCAGGTTTGATTAGGTCACAATGCGTTTGTATATATACTCGGATCGCCATATACATATGTATATAGTCGATACTTCCTTCAAAGCAAGAACCGGCAGTGGGCACATGCTTTGCATGAATTAGCATAACATCAGCGCGAGAATAACAACAGATGGGAATCAACTATGGTGCGACAGTTAACACAAACAGGTGAATAAACTAATGAGCTGCTAGTACAAAGCATTTAGATTTACTCTTGTTTTTTATAACTATATCAAAGGTTATTGTGATAAACACTGCTTCGTACACACAGTTCTTTATAGGGTATATACTGCTAATTAGCCATCTGAGGTTTCTTTTTCGGCTTCACAGTTGGTCAGCCAAGCCGAACGAATTATGATAGACCATCAGCAATGAGTCGAAAACTTAACTCCATTTGTGTGGCAATCAGTTTAGAGCAATTCGCGCAAATTGTCGATTGGAATTTCAGTTTTTAATTTGGGGTTTTCTCGACACCGGATAAATGGAAACTTCCAATGACCGTAATAAGAGGGAATTCCTATGAAACTTACAACATTTCTTAGTCATGAGTCTGTGTAATTTTAGCACGTGAAAGGCAATCATAATTGTTGGTATTTAGCAATCCATTAGACCCAACAATTGTCTATTATATGTGCTCTAGCCTTTCACTCTTCCATTGATAGTCATTAGCCTGGCCCCATTTCTTTTTTTTTTTTTTTTTTTGGCCAAAATCACAACAATAGCGCTCTGGTTCATGTCGGCTTTGTATATAGGGTGCTGTCCGATTTACGTACACTAAATCCATTAATTTTGATACCGTAAACAACATAGAAAAATTAGTTTCTGTATCTATCTATCGAGTCATGTGCGTGTGTGTGTGTGTGTGTGTGGTATATTCATGGTGCGACTATCAATTTTTGTTTCACACAGGTGCCATAAACATGCTTATATACTATATTATAGATTTCACATCATTCGACTGACTAATTAAGCTATTATCGCATTGCAAATTGTGAACTGGTTGGATTCCTTAGAATCTTCGCTTGTGCGCATCAATTTGGGTATTAGAACTAAATTGTTTTTTTTATTTTATTTTTGTTTTTTATGTGAAGAGATTAATCTCGAAACACTTGTTGAATTATCTTCTGAGCTCATTCTTATGTCTTGTACAAATTAGGTCGGTTAACAAAAGGCTTTTATTTCAAACAATATAAACATAATTTTTTTTTATAACTTTTTCGTTTTTCTTCATAAACCAAAACACATAAAAAACGCGCTGAGAATAAATAATGTCTTCTTGGATTAAGCCAGTCCAAGAGTATACACAGTTGTTTAAGTATTTTCTTTTTCTTTCTGATATTTGCGTTGGCTTCTACCTTCTCAAGAGCAAACACACTGTTTCGCGCCACAGAAATGCGTTCAGCAGTGGGCAAGTACGACGCGAGCTGGAACCGCACGCAATCAACGAATAGAGCAGACTGAAAAGAGCGTTGGCTGCTACACGGCATCTTTGCGCCGCAATCTCGGCCAGAGTGCGAGAGCCTCGGCCTGGCTGGCGGCGAGCATCACCTACACGGCGCTGATAAAGCTCTGTGCTCGGACCGAGCTTTGGGCCGTGTCGGCAGAGCTTGACGCGGCTGTTGCGCTACATCGAACTTGTCGGGGATTGGCGGTTCGGTTGGAGGGCTCGTTCGGTTCTAACCGGCATTTTTGAATTTTTAATTTTTGAACCGAAAACGAGTTTTCGAAGCGGCGATTGCCGCATTTCTTTGTGTATTTGGCTTTCATCAGAATTGTTGTTGCCGTAACAAAGGCTGAGTATGTTTTTTTTGTGTGTTTCACTGTATTCTCTCAACGTGTTTGCCTTTAATTGCCAGCAAAGCGGAAAAAGTACGCGTCACTTTTATCTAACAGATACAAATGTACGCAACTCTACTTAATTAGTAGAATGCTGCATGCCTGCTCTGACGCTCTGCGCCAACACGTTTTTTATTTCGTTTGTCTTGGGGCACTCCAGAATTTAGTTCAATTAGGATGGTCCGAAATATTTAGTTAGTATATGTATATGTTTCATGTTCGACTGTACCAGCTGTCAGCTGTCAACAGCCGGCAATAATAGTGATAGATACAAAAGTATCTGAGGCTTTGAGATGCCCATAAAATACACATAACGAATCGTATCTTTCACACTTTGTCATACGCTTAGTTATGCAAATTAGATGGCAACATCACAGATCTGAAATCCCACAGTTTGTCGCATTTGCTACTCTATAATTGAATGTATCCGCACTCGGGGCACTGTCTGTCCAATATCATAATGCGAATTCTGCGTCTGTCTTGTTTGTCACAATGAAGTTAACTAAAGACGTTTGCAATTTCTCCATAAAGAAGACAATTTAGCATGTATTTGATTAAAGTTGTATTCTTAAGCTTCAACGAACATGTTTAGATTCCTCTTCAGAGTCTGCAGAGCTCGAGTTCACAGCCTCTTATGATGCTTTGTGTTCTATTTTGAAGTGTTTTATGTCGTTACATTGCTCAAGCTCAGGTCTATTAGTCACTTAAGCAAACAAGTGCTGGGGCGCCCAAGGCGTCATTGAGTTAGGGTATACATACTTTAAAAGTCGTTTAATGTAAATTTAATTTAAATCTCAGCTTGTCGTCGGCGTGCTGTGTAGCTCTGTGATTTACAATACTGTTTGCTTGGCTTTGATATCGATGCTGTATGCAAATCGGATTCCATATGCCAGATGCCAGATGCCAGATACTTCAGATTCTCTCGCGTGTGACGTGTGTAGAGCTTTGTCCAAAAAGCGTGACAAATATTGCAAATATTGACGATATTGCTTTCGATTAAGGATAACTGGTTTAATGTTAGCTGAATACATTTATTGATTTCTGAGTGAGTTTGAATTTGATTAAGACGATTCTGTGATGTATTATGGAAAGTGCTAATAGCGATAGGTAGACACATATGTATGTACATATATATGTATTTTCAGAATTTCTCAGTTCATGATTAATTATATTAGCATACGCATTATATGGAAACAAGTATAGCCAGTAACTCTCCCAGCCGTTTGATTAACTGGCTAATTCGCTCGAAAATTTGGCTTTAGTTAATTAAAGATATTTTAAGCTACATTCAAATCATTAAATTGTGACTTTAATATCATTCTTATAAATTGTATATATTTCACTTTATCTCTGGTCAGCTTCATTAAATTACATTTTTTGTTGTACGTTGCGATTGACAATAAATTAGGCGCTTAGCCTTGACTGAAGATAAATTGATTTAGGTACGCATAAATACATTGCCGTTCCTATAATCTTCTTTCAGGGAGCTGCCCGAATTTGATACTCACACGCATAATTCGCTCAATGTGTTGTCACACACCCTGTGCAGGAGGCTGGATAGGGTATGGGGTGTATTTTTAATTTAGCGATTAATGATAAGCTCAGGGCATTGCGAATGTTTCGTGCGGTTAGCGTTTCGAGCTGGCTAAGTTCTCAGGTTTCGCTTGAAGGCTGACCACGTTGTTGGCGCGCATTGCATCAGACTTTCAGCTAAGGTACAAACTAATCAAGACCAAATCTTTTTATAAAATGCAAATTAACGTGGCGCCAAAGTGTCTAACAATATCAGCACGGTATGACGTAGAGCTGGCCATTAGTGTATATGTATGCATGGGTGTGTGTAAAGTGGGTGTATGAGTGGGTTGTTTGTGGGTGTATGTATAGGTGTGCGTGCTGTGACGTCACATGCGCGTAGTCTGACATTGTTGAGGGACGCCTTTTTTTTTTGCCTTTCGCGTCCATCTTTGCAGCCAGAAATAGCTTTGCGAACGCCAGAAGGGCAAAGTTCTCGCCTAGCTCAGTCTCAGCATAGGCGAGTGAAGGCTATTTACTTGTGGGGTTTCCTTAATGAAAACTTACGTTAATTGTTAACCAATTCTATTGCTAATCAAAAGCGCGTTTTCCTTGTTTCACTTTCGCAGCACAATGTCAAGGTCTCCCCAGCATATTTATAGCAGAAACACTTTCATCTTTCAATAGCGCGCTTAGTCAAATTAAAAATATTTATTTTAAATATATTGGATTACACTTTTGACACTGTACTTTGTTTATTTAAGTTTTGGTTGTATTACAAATATTAAGTTAGTAAAATATGGAGCCTCACAACTTCGTTCCCTGTCGTGGCCACAATTCTTAGTGTACTAAAAGTCAGCGCATGGCTACAGCATCCGAGAACCAGACCACAACGAAAAACGTGCCGAAAAACAAGCTCTGATAAGAGGACGCTAAGAGCAAGAAGCTTGCAGTTTGCAGACACGAAAACGAGAAAAAACCCAAAAACAACAACAACAACAACAACTGAAAAGGTCGCTGTTTGTGCTTTGGCCAGTCACGTTGCTGTTGCTCTTATTATATTTGGTTTGGATCTGAAAACCTTTTGCGTACTTCAAATTATACGTTCCAGCGTCGACGACAACCCCTGCGCTGCTCGTTAGCTAAGCGAAGGCATTCATCAAAATATGTCCGTCCATGCCCATAGCTTTCGCATATCTTCAGGTCTTCAGTTTGGGTTTTTTTTGTCGGTTTTGGTTTCGCGCCTTTTGTTTTGCGCATCGAGCCCAATGGCCCAATGCGCTTTGCGTTGCTTTTGTTCGACATTTGTGGCTCTCCGCAAGCGTTCTTGTTGTTGTGGCTAAGGTCAGCGTAGGTTGCTCTGCGCATGTCCTGAATTGAGCTTTGCACTGAACTTTACAAATACCGAGTTCAAGAGCAAACCGATAAGAGTCTATCGATTTATATTAGTTTACTATTGTTCAGCTTCTAAGGCATATATTTCGTTTATAGCAGCCAGCTTGTGACTTGAAGCAATTGTTGAACTGCTTGTTGGGCTCAGTATGGTAAACAGCTTTGCAAGCAGTGTTTATGCTATGAAAAGCAGTTCTAAATTGCTAGTCTACCAGTAAGACAATAGATGGCGGTAATAATAGTGCGGCATAATTTTTAAAGAAAACTGATTTGTTTTTTAATTTAGTTCATAAATCAAATGATTATTGTTTGTTTTATTATTATTTTTTACTGTTTTTTCTTTATTATTTAAAAAAATCAGTTCCTAAACAATAGTTGTATATATTTTCATATGAAATTCTACTATTAAATATAAGTTAGATTTAATTTATTAGTTCTTACATATTTCTCATATATTGAATTATAATAATACACTTTTATAATAACAAAAGAAAATATTCAGCTGATTAGTACTTCTAAAATATTTTATATATTCCCTTATTTTTATTCCCAAATTTATTTTCAATTAATTTAAAATTAAAGCTTGCTAGGTCTTCTGATAGTTTGGCGACAATTTTTAAGTCAAAGCTCTTGGCATGAGTTCAGTGCATTGATTTATTGTTATATTTACCGTTTTGTATTTCATAGTAGTAAAAACGTGGGAACTAATGCACTCTGCGTGCAGCAGCCTGATCCTGTTTACGAACCGTTCATGTGGACAAGCAGCATTGTTGTGCGCTTAAGATCCATGCACATGCCATGGAATATCCACATAACTGAGTGAGCACATGTGTGTGCGTGTGTGTGTGTGTGTGTGTTTGGCATGTGTGTCTGCAGTTGCAAAAAACACCTACGCACTATTGCACAACAATAAAAGCGCTGTCACCAGCCCATCTGGAAGCCTGACGCCCTGACGGCCTGTGGTGCTTATTAGTTTGTTTTGCAAGGTGGGGCAAAATCAATCATCGGACACGAGCCGGCGAGCCTGTGCATGGCTGTCCACCTGAATTTGCGCCTGCAGAGTTTCGTTTGGTGTGCTCGCGCTTCGCACCGGATGCCACGCCACCAGGATATGAACGCATTTCCAATCAACTCCTCTAGCGCGCTGGCAGGCAGCACAGCACAGCCCGCCTATTGTCCAGCTCGCATCCATATTTTGTTTTTCTTTGTTAGACCTTCCATGTCACGCTGATGTTATTTGCCGCTCTTTGATCCCGACGTGACTACAGTAATTGTTGCTGCCAACTGTTCGGAATCGGAGCAGCTTCTGTATGTCGTGCCTCATGTATTTTTTTTTTCTTTTTTTATGGGTAGTTCTTTTTTATTGGCGGAAAACTTTAATGCCTCCCCGTGTGATTTGCATTTTTTAATGGACTGTAAATGTCAGACGTGGAAAAAGCTCAGGTGCATGCGCCACACCTGCCGCCTGTCGCTGCTATTTCTATTGCTATCGCCTTGCGCACGAACGAATTTTGAATAACTCTACATGCAGTTCGCACTTTTTACAACATTTTTTGTTTTGGGGGTCCTGGCTAGTGAGAGCTGGCGCTAAGCTGCTTACTTGGGCAGTTGGAGACGTCTGCTCAGAATTCATGCGCTTCCCGGCCGGAGGCACATGTGAGAAGGCATCCAGGCGGAGCCTGCCACCATCTCCAATGAGTTGCAAAGCGGCTTTCGATAGCTTCGACTCGAACTCGAACTGCAGGCCTGCAGCAGGCCGTACTTATGCAAAGTGCACCCATCTGCCATCGAATGGGATTATGTTGATTTCCATGGACGGGAAATCAATTTGAGGCAAGCTGAAGGTGTGAGAAATATGAAAGAAATTCAGCACGAGGCACAATCAAAACTTTCCTAATTACGAACTTGCTGTTGCCGAAAAATCAGCTTAATACAATAACTGCGCCACTGGCTGGTAGCTCAGTGCGGCCACGCCTATTGCCACTGCCGCCCACAGCTCAGCCCACTCATAATAAGTGCGAAATAAACTTGCGTTTTCAATTACCAGCACCAGGAGCTGAAGTCTTGAGCCTGCTGCCAGGCATCAAAGGATATGGAGGACGCCGTCTGCTGACAATGTCAAAATGCAAAGAGCAAAAGCACTTGAAAGAGTTGAAAATAAAGAGCAGAGAAAGAGCAGAGAGGACGAGCGACGGGCGACGGACGGCAGAAGTTGAAATCATTTTACTGCCATTTCATATCGTGTTCTATACCCTGTAAATAGCAGACCAGTAGAGGGTGTGTACAGGATAACTAATTAAATGGGAGAAAATGAAAATTATAAAATGAGCTTAGGCGCATTGATTAGTTAAATTAAATAGAATACAGGATAGCTTTTCTACTGACTAGGTTGCATAGAGCATTAATAGGTTTAAAAAATATATAATAACGTATTTGTATAAACATTGTATATAACTAAAAGATCAAAGTATACCAAAATCATACGAAATACATAATAAATATATCAATTATAATTGACAATATAGTTCTATTAATACTTTCTAGTTATATCAATAGATCCATATTGATATACTATATTTATATATAAATATTCATGGATTTTGATAAATATTATCAAATAATACAAATTAATTGCATGCTAAGGGAACTAATTATTTTGGAAGGGCATCATAAGATATAGAAATATTAATAAATATATAGCACTAAAAGACTTGATATAGAAATGAATAGATGAATATTGATTCTACGATAATTGATTTTAAGATTCTTTTTAATAGAATAGCTCTGTCTTTTAATATTACAGTTCAAAATTAACAGTTTAAACCAAACATATTATTTTATATATACATATCATATTTAACATTTAACTTTAACACAGCTTAAGTACTTCCAGATTTATCCATTTCTTCTCATACAGTTTTACTTCCTTTTACATCTTAAGCCCGATGATATATTTTAAGATTAGAGTTAGCTATGAGCAAGCCCAGCCACCGGTCGGGTTATCTCGACAGCACATGGGCTTCGCGTCTTAATTTATTTAAAGCCGTGTGCAGTTAGTCATCCGACGACATCGGCGCATCAAAAAGCCAGCCATTTGAGGCACTCCAGTTGTAAAGGATAAAGTTTATAATTTCATAGAGTTACCCGCTCCGCATTTCCGGCAAGACAACGTCTTGAATTTATGCACTGAATTAATTATGCACGTACGTCGCGGGCTTTTGGCTTTGACTTTGACTCCATTTGCCAGCTCCAGCTGCGTATGCGTCCGAGTCGGGTCGCCTGCTATGTCTTTGTCCCTGCCCATTTGACAGTCTGGTTAGTTTGTGTTTGGTGGCATCGTGGCGTTGCCGGCGCATTTAAAATAATTGCACCGCCTTGTCTGCGTGAAATGAAAAACTGAGAGCTGAGAACGGAGATCTGAGAACTGAGAACTGAAAAACTGAAACTGGCAATTCGTGTGAAAAGTTTACACAACGCTTTTGGCATAAGCTTATAATGGATTTGTTAGTGGGTTTGTTGCGTTCCTCTCGCAACGCCTGTGGGCCGGCGTCTGTGCAGCCGCAACAACTTGAGCTAACCCGTGGAGCTGCTTATTGGTGGCTTCTGCGTTCAGCTAATGTAAATTATGGATAGTTCTAAGTGCCTGTGAGGCCTTGAGCTGGGATAACGACTGCAACTTAAATGCTTGGCTTCATTTGCATAGAAGTGAGCAAAAAGTTTCGCAAAGTACGAAAGTTACTCGAAAGGCTGGGGCAAGTGGTATTTATTAGGCGCTGATACAAAAAGTAGTTCCAGGCTGAAAAAACTTTGGCAAATGTACAATGCATATGTGATGATGGAAGAATTGCTTAAGTGAAATTAATAGTGGATGTAAATGAATATGAAAGTGAGAGAACAAGATAACTGTTAGCGTAAAGGTGTACAGATGGATGATGGTATATAGTTATATATAAATATATGGAAGAGTTAGTAGCTAGTCTTATTATATTTTTTCACATTTCTTTTTTGCTCTTCTAAAAGTATGCAATACAATTTTATTAGTTACAATGTAGATATTTTCGAGCTGCTGGTGAATTCTGTTCACATGGTAGTTATTATTTAGCTAGTATTTATAATAAGTCTTCTTAATTTACAAGTCTGCGCAATGCTGTTCCTTCCATCTTTTTCTTTATTCGGCTATGGCAAATAAGGAACAGAGAATACTTAGGTAAAGGGAAGGAAGAGAGCTGTCAATATTACATGTAAAGCGCACAGTCATATTTGATAGATTTTAGGTTAAGATCTGTTCCAATAGGTCTTGGCGTATGAAGCTCGTTTTGGTGCGGCGGTAGCATAACTTTGGGCCGCAGGATCTAAGTGCCTAGCCAGGCTGCTTGGGCGAGAGTCTAGAGTTTATTTAGGTATTACTTACACCTTGAGGTCTCGCTCGAGGTCTCCGGATCTCATGTCCCCAGGGACTGCTTTGCACATCTTCAGCATTAATAATAATAATAATATTTAAATTTAAAATATATTATATTTACATTAAATAAACATTAAGAGTACAACTTTTACATTTTCGCTTAACATTCAATACTTTACAATTATAATACTTACCAAGAGACAGAAGAATCTACCATAATTAATAATATTTAAATTTACAACAAATTATATTTACAATAAATAAACATTAAAAGTATAGCTTTTACATTTTCGCTTAACATACTTAACAATTATAATACTTACCAACAGACAGAAGAAGACGAGAAGCACCGCTCTGCACTGGACGACTGGACGACTGACCACCAAGAGATGAAGAATGCGACTGAAGCTGCGCCGCAGCAGGCTTGCCTTTATATAGGGCAGCGACAGCTCCACTCAAGTCAAGCTCAATTCTTGAGCCTCTTTCTGAGTCACTCTTCACATACAGTCGCCTAATGATCGAGTGTGAAGGCTGACTCAGACAGAGGCTCAAGAGTTGAGCTTGACATGAGTGGAGCTGTCGCTGCCCTATATAAATGCAAGCCTGCTGCAGCGCAGCTTCAGTCGCATTCTTCATCTTCTGGTGGTCAGTCGTGCAGTCGTCCAGTGCAGCGCGGTGCTTCTCCTCTTCTTCTGTCTGTTGGTAAGTATTATAATTGTTAAGTATATTAAGCAAAAATGTAAAAGTTATACTTTTAATGTTTATTGATGTAAATATAAAATATTTTAAATTTAAATATTATTAATTATTAAAGAGTCTTCTATCTCCTGGTAAGTATTATAGTTGTTAAGTATATTAAGCGAAAATGTAAAAGTTATACTATTAATGTTTATTTAATGTAAATATAAAATATTTTAAATTTAAATATTATTCATTATTATAACGATCATTAAGATAACTATTATTTAGCAAATGCAAAGCAAGTCTTCATATGTATAAATATCAAGGACTTTAGCAGTGTGATCTGCGTTAAGGCTATTTTTTTAGTCAGGCAAGCCCGACTAGCACTTCGACTTCCTCTCTAACTCTGAGTTGTTTAAATATAGCTGTGTTTTTAGAAATTTATAGTTAGGTATATAAGTTGTATCATTAACTAGAAAACATAATAATATGTAAATAGCGAAGTATCCTGTAATGCATACGGAGGTTACGTAATCTTTAGTTTTTGGAAGACACGCCCCATTCGCTTCACTGAGCTCAGGGACTCTAGAGCACTCTTACTTGTTACATTTAATTTTTTAACATTTACCAGATCTGTTACTTTATTTAGCAGTAGCTGTAAGAGATTTCATTTCACATCTTCTCCAGTTATGGCCTCTGCATACCCAATCGCTCGCTCTGATTATCAGCCTTTAAGCTCCATCACTTGCTGTCAGCTGAACTGTGAGCCACCGTGAAAGTCGCTCAGATTTCACTAGATGAGATCCCTATCACTAGAGCATAGAAACAGTTATAGCTGCACAATGGGCGAGATTCATGTCGCTGTGTCGGCAGCGGCGTCAACTGTCTGACTCGTTTATTTACGCCGACGGCGAAACGTTGAAAGCAAATTGATATTATGTGGATTTGGCTTTCACTTTGGTGGTATCAATAGGCGAAATCCTTTGCCAGAGTCCTGGCCCGCTCCGCTCCACTCCAGCTAAGCCAAGGATAATGATTATGTTGCGCAACGGGCAAACGCAAGTGCTGGAAGGGGCCCCAGCCAACCAGGATAGACAGGCGCTTTTGCATGCTACGTTGGGGCTCGGTGCTTGGGGTAAGGTCGCCACTCTGCGCCTTGATGCCAGCATAGTATTTGTAATCGACGTGCGCTCAACAACATGGAATAATGGAAGCTGAAGTGATGTCGAAGCATACTCCAAGGCATTGCAACTAATTGGGTTTCGCTTAACGCTCTCTCTCTCTTTCTCTGTCTCTCTCCACAATGGGTTAGAACAAGACCGCACTGAGGGAGCGGCTGGCTGCGTGTCTCTGTGCCACTTGATTGGAAAATCAAACTAATTAAAAGATTTCAATTAAATGTCGAGCAATGGCAATGCAACGACTTGGCGCAGTAATTCCATTAAAATGGCAAATCAATTTCAATAAATTTCAAGCGGCTTGAAAAGCGCACAAGGTGAGCGCACCAATTGAAGGCGCTGCGACACGCCCACAATTCCAAAGATGTTGCCACACGCTGTTGGCACTGCTGCTGCTGATGTTGCCTCAGCTGGCATTGCTGTAAGCGTCATAAAACTGTTCTATGCTGACAAATCTGTTAATTGAATCGAGAATCCAATTAAAACTTCAATTTTGCGGAAACTTTGCGCTTTTGATGAAGTTCAAGAGCATAAATGGTCAACATGCGGTCCCTGATTTCATTTCACATGTCGACGCTTCTGTTCGCTCTTCATAGCAAAAAATGAAAATATAAAAACATAAAAAGTTAGAGTTCTTTTTCACGCACTTGGAGCGTGTAAATTCAATAATGAATTTATGTGGGCATCCCTGATTGCATTAAAGTGCACGAAATTTTCTAATTTGTGTGTCGACTACAGGCCACGCCCTCTGCCCACTGCCCTCTGCCTTTAGTTTATGCCCCCTGCGTGCCTCTGGCTGCATTTGAAATGCCTGCACGCAAAAATAGTCAAAGCAAAACCGCAAGCTGCGCATAACTAACTGAAACTGCTTTATTTGGACAAACCGCAGTAGAACGCATGAGCCCCAGACCACGCTGACCCTGCCCATCGTCCATTGCCCATTACCCATTGCGCCCGAGGGGCTGCTGCCATACACAAGCAGCAACAAACAAAATTTCAAAATACCCTGTAGAGATGAGCAGAGGATTTCGGGTTTGATCATGCTGCCCACTTGAGCTCTTGCATTATCTATAAAGCATATTCTATATATAATAAATTACACTTAATATAAAATAATAACAATTAAGTTATGAATTACAAGCTGAGCATATATCATTCTAGTATTACTGCCTGAAAAGTGAGTTTCCGGAACATATTTTACATTTTAATTAGTCTCGAGTTAAGTAATTTGAGTTACGAGTATTTTCAGCATTTCATTTCCGAGCTTCGAATAACAGCAGTCGCAACATATTTAAGTACTGCTTAAATCAGGCAAAGAGCACGGGCTAAATAGCAGCGGCTCCTATTACACATTTCGGCAGTTACACAAAGCCCATTAAAATTGCATTTAGTGAAAATTTATCAGTGTGCAGAAAGGTAGCAACCGCAGGCGCACTTTGCATTCGGCTAGTTGAAAGTGTGTGCGTGCCCGGAAACGGAAATAAAATAACTCTGGTATCACTCGGCAGGCAGCCAGTTGCAATGGCAACCAAAATGGCCCTCCCCTCTCCATCGTCCCCTCTCTCTCTCTCTCCTTCGCCCACTCGCCGTGTGGCACGCAGTTTTGCATTTGTTTGTCTGTTTGTCTGTTTGTTTGTGTGTTTGCGTGGGCGTCAGGCGTTTATGCAAATGTTTGGCCCGAGTGCTTTAACTGAAAACACTTTAACCGCATTCACCTTGGGCGACTGCTTGTTAGTAGCCATTGAAAGCAGCGAAAGATACAAACTCCATACCATGACCCAGTGGCTGCTCCTGCTGCTGCTCGTGCTCCTGCTCCAACTCCTGCCGTGTTGCCCAAAAGGCCATAAAATGCCTGCAAGTTAGAGCCTTGGCCTCCAACTTTCCCCAATGGCTGTTGCTGCCGAAAAATGTTTCATTGCTTTAGGTGGCTTCTGCCACCCGCATATGGGGGCAGACATCTGCAGTCGACTTGTGTGCCACACCTCGCTAAAAGTCAGGCGTTTCTCTCGCTCTCTGTTCATGGTTCCATGAGCTGCTATTATATAGTGTGTAGCATACCGTAATCTTGCCTCAGTCAAAGGTTTTGCACGACCAACCGAAACACTCTCTGCTAAACAGACACACTCACACTCGCACTCACACTCACACTCACTCATGGGGCAAACACTTTGGCGTGTTTATTATGGAACTGCTTTTGCCGCCCTTGAAGCGCTGCTCTTGGGGTTGGCACGGCAAAATATGCTCGAACTCGAACTGGAAGTCGTGCTGGTACTTAGTAGATGAACTCGTCGGGTCAGATATTGTTTGATTAAACACATTAGCATTCGCAAGCGCTTTAAACCAGCTTAGCATAGGAAGTAGAGCGAGATAAGAAGTCCTCGATATGTGAGTTCAGAGCTGTTACTGATAAAGTCAGTAGATAAGAAAAGTTTTCTGCTTCTCGCTCAGATTTGGATTCAGCTTGGTCTCAATAATAATTCTATTAGTAGAGGTAATCGGCTGCTTAAATTATAAGTGTGCCGAGCTGAATGCTGTGGACAACAACTTTCAACAACTTTCCATATAATGGGTAGGTGTTACTTGGCGCCTTTTCCAACACTGCCACTTACAACAGCCAATTACCACAACAAGAGCAACAACAGCACAGTGAAGGCAACTCGAGCTGCTGAAAACAAAACAAACATTTTCTCTCACGAAATTTATCGTTTGCATAAATTTGCTTTATTGCCCTGTTCCTAAGCCCTGTTGTTGCTACATAGTGTGTGTGTGCGGGTGTGTGTGCAGGAAGTGTAAGTTTCGTTGGCAGACCAGGACAAGGCCATTTACAACAACAGCAACAACAAGGAGCAAGGCGTATGGCAAATGTGGCAAGCAAAGTTTTCCATTATTCAATTTAACTAATGAAACTGAAAATTCATTTTACCACATTAACACACACACACACAGACAGCGTGTATATGTATGTGTGGGGTTGCAGGGCGATGGATGGGACAGGAAATGTGAGCCGTTGCCGCCAGCAGCAGCAGGACATGTGTGCGTGTTGTTTTGTAGCCTGTTCTAATTCGGCTGCTCGTTGTTGCCTTTGTTGGTGTATGTGTGTGTGTGTCTGTGTGCTGGCTCTATAAAACGCGAAAATTTATATTTAGATGGCAGCTAGGACTATGTCCTGGACAGCGTCCAGACGTCACCAGGGCCCCCAGGCTGGCAGCATTTCAATAATTAAACATACTTTCGGTCTTTTCCATGCCCATTCGTCGTGTGTCTGGCAATGTGACGACATTTCGACGACCTTATAAATGATGTGACCAAAATGTGCGTTTAGTTCATTTATTTAACGCAGCCCCTCACCCGAGCAGTTTCGGGTGAGATTTACGAGCTCTGATTTCGATATACCTTAAATTTTTATTGCTTTCATCAATTGTTGCGTTGAGGAATTTCAGAAACAACAACAATAACAATACTTAGTGTCCATCATCATCTAGGTCATCATCATCTGCATTGTCGTCGTCATCATCGTCCTCGTCGTCGTCGTCGTCATCATCGTCGTCATCGGCATCGTCGTCGTCGTCGTCGTTGTTATCGTCCTCTTCATCTGACTGCTGCTCCTCGAGCTCATCGCTGGAACAGGGGCTGTCGGAGCTATTGTACTGCTCCTCAGCCCCCTGGTCCTCGGCAATATCTGTTAGTGCATCTTCCTCGCAGAGATCTGTTTCTGTCTCCTCAAAGCATACGACCGTACTACCAACATGGTCACCGTTTCCCAGCTCACGTCGCTGCAGGCACTGCGGAGTTGTTGTTCTCTGGCCGTGTACATTATCCCCCGGCTTGATAAGCACATCAGATTGATCCTTCAGCTGTTTCCGAAGCGTCGACTGATTGCTGTTCATTCTGGGGGAGTTGTCCTCGCCAGCGGCGTACCGATTGCCGGAGCTGCCCGAAGCGTCAGGCTTTTCAGCGTTCTCATTCGGCATCAGCTGCGGCATCAGCTTCGGCTCGATGGTCCGCTCGTACTCCGAGAAATCGAACAATTGCGGCAGACGTCGTCCATTGGGCAACTGCTGGCCGGGGTCGTTGCGCAGTTCATCGAAGAAGGGATGCGCACAGGCCGACAGAGGCGATATACGGTCATTGGGTGTGTAGATAAGTAGCTTGGATACCAGATCAATGGCCTCAGGCGGTGTGCGAATACGAAATACCTTGGGCCACGGATGTGCCTTGAGCTGCGGCAGTTTCAACTGCTTGTAGTTCGGATTCATATCGTGGAGCTGCTCCGGTGTGGGCGTGCCCATTACTTTCACAATCTCAACAATCTGATCCACACCCGAGTCGCCGGGAAAGATGAGCTGACCCAGCAACAACTCGGCCACCACGCAGCCCGCGCTCCACATGTCGATTTTGGTATTGTAATGCGTGGCTCCAAATATTAGCTCAGGCGATCTATAGTACCTGGAGCAGATGTAGGAGACATTTGATTCGCCAACTGTGAGTTGCTTGGCGCTGCCGAAGTCACACAGCTTGAAAACACCCGTCTCCGTATCGAGAAGCATATTCTGCGGCTTGATATCACGATGACAGAAGCCGTAGCTGTGCATGAAGGCCAGACTTCGGAACATCTGATACATGTAGAGCCGGATATAGTTGACGGGCAGTGTTTGCTTCGCTCGCGCATATTGCCGCTCCACTTTATAGAGTGTTTCGGGCATGAACTCCATTACCAAGTTGAGATAAACGTCATCCCGCTTATCGCCACTGGAATAGAAAAAGTATCTAAGGGTTATAATATTTGGGTGCTTGAGTCTACGCATTATCTGGAGTTCGCGATTCTTGAAGCGGCGATCCTGCAACACCTTCTTTATTGCAATCGGCTCGTTGCTGGGCATCAGCTTGGCGTGAAAGACAACGCCAAAGCTACCATTTCCAATAACCTTGCTGTCCATGTAGCTGATCTCGGTCATCGTGTCCGGACCATAGCCGGCTGTGGCCACTACGGTGGTCAGCTTGTTGTTTATGTTGGAACCCTTGGCAGCCATTTAGATTTCTAAAAAGTGATTTTTTGATTGATTATGTAATCTGTTCGCCTATTTACTTTTTATTATTTTATTTTTTTGTTTTTTGATTATATTCTAGATTTTTATACAAAAGACAAATAATAATGACCTAATATATGGGGGTTAGACAATGAATCAGCCTTTCAAGACATAAGTATATTGGCTATTGTTTTCTATATTTTTAGATAATTTCTATTTCCCTATTTTACTTTGATTGCGTTACCGACCTGTAGGTCAATACCTACTTGATTATTATAGCCGAAGCTTCATTTTTTGCCAACTTATCGACAGTAATTTAAAAGTGTTCTCTTCTCCTCGACAAGGTCATGAATCTCCGCACAGTCACTTAATATTTTTCTTTTTCAAGAACTTTTACTCAAATAATTAAAACAGTAAGCATAACCCACCATCTGCGGTTAGGCATATTTTTATATATAAATATATATATTATATTTATTGTATATCTCTGAATAAATAAAGCAAAGAGCTTTGTAAATTGTTTTAAATAAGCATCTCATATCACAAACTCACATTAGTTGCCAACAGACTCTTGGTGCTCATAGTTCAATCTGAAAAGTGTCCGACAAGAAGTGAATTATTAACTGATCGTCAAACATGAGTTTATTAAGTACAGAACTAGTTAAATTTTTGCTCATTTCGTTAAATGTTTTATCTATGGTAAATAAATGTGTTGTGTGTCTATAATAAGTGTTCTATCAATAATTATATTTTGCTTAAGTTACCACCGAGGAACCAAACAGCTGTGAAAAAATTTTGTAATATATTTTTAAAAAAGTTAAATTTGAATATTTTATTCAAGTCTTTTTTCGATTATTATATAATTGATAACGATGTGTAATGAATATATATGTCCAAGTTTTGTACCAAGTTTTATACAATTACGCATCAACAGTGTTGATTATTTGCCACGCCTCTAATGGGAGGAGAAATGTTGACTGATTCTTACATACATACATATATTCCATATTTCAAGTCTTTAGCTTTAACAGCAGTGAAACATAACACAAAAAAATATACTCATATTAGTATTAAAACTATTGAAACTTATTCATTGCGATGACTAATCAAACGTAATATTAGAATGCTTCCCTTTGGGGCCGCATTTGGAGAAACCACAGCTTCATGAATATGAGTTCTCTGAAGCTTTGCAGTATTTATAATGCGAATGACATGCTTCTTTTCAGATGTGCGGAGTGATTCTTGCTGTTATGGGGACCATCATGGTCATACAGATTAGAGATGTATCTAACTTTGCGGAATTGGAATCTATGAGCACTTTATCGATCGTAACGTTATCCTTAGGAGTGACTATCGTTTTGATATCGATACTGGGATGCTGGGGAATGCTACGCGGGAAATCTACTCAACTAAGAATCGTGAGCTTTTGTGTTCTCTATTTTACAATAGGCATCCGTATATCCATATCCATGATATACAAATAATATTTTTTTTTTCGCAGTATTCGGTGGTCATGTTAATTTTGTTCCTATGCCAACTGACCTTTATTATCTATCTATGGAAGAGATATCGCGATATACTCGTGGATGTAGTTAAATTTATTCAAACTATGTTTGACAATCGCGAAACAAAGTTCAAAATTATGAATACATTCGAAAGATATGTAGGTTTTAACCAAAGCAGTGATCGAACACAGCTTAACTAAATTTAATTTACTTGTTTAGCTCAAATGCTGTGGGGCAAATGGTGACAACGAATACATTCTAAATAGTGAAACGGTTCCCGGATCTTGTTGCGGTCTTGCAGCTGCAGAGCCCTGCTCAAAACCTTTTACAAAGGGCTGTAAAAATGCTATAACCATTCTTTGGAACTCATCTGCAGTAATTGTCAAATATTGTGCCACAATAGTTGCCGGAATACAGGTAATGAACGTAGCAACCCACTAATTTCGAATTAGCCTAATTAGCTTCTTTTAGCTCGCGACTTCCCTGATATCCACGTATCTGGCCAGAAGGATTGACAGTACCCAAAAATAATTTCAAGTTGTTTATAAGTCGGCTCAATAATTCTAATATGATTTCATATTCATATTTTTCAACACTCTCAATCATTAATATTGTTTTAGACTTACCATATTGATAATAATAATTGAGTTTATTTCAGGTTAACGTAAAAGCTTTAATAAATAATATAGGAGTTATATTATCATTTGGCTGATATATGTTGTATTATGATTGATAATAAATAATAAGTGTTGCTTAGCACGTATAGATAAATTTATATAATTAACAAATATCTGTAGTCGAATACTACCGATTCATAGATTTTCACGGTATCTCGCAAAATAGCATTCAATACGCGTAGGCTTTCGGTGTATCTGGAAGTTGGCACTCTCGATTCACAGGGCACGCTAACTGATGGGGTGCAGGGTATCTTCTAGTCGGGCACTTCTCACTATAGCAATCTCTTGTTAAAGCTTTTGTTGCGTTTATCTTGCCAGCTAAAAGCATTGTTATTATCGTGACACTTGGTGTTCCTTACAACTATAATGCGCGCTCAGTTATAACTCAGGGAATTAATTCTTTTTGTTTGCTTTAAGTTTGCTAATTTGAAGTCACGGGCATTGTACGTCCTTGTCCACGTTCGACTTGAAACTTGTTTGCTATTGTCCTCTGTAATGTGCTCGCTTGCTTATCGGGTGAGACTCAGAGTTTTTGATGTTTCTCTTCCACCCCGGGGTCAATAATAACGAGTGTAGAAAGTAGATGTTGTATAAAATGCTTTTATTTGCAGTTATTTTGTATATTGTATATCGTATATATATATACATATACATATATGCATGTGTGTATACATATACATATGTACATGTATATATATATAGATATATTAGATATATATATAAAAGTGACACACTCATTGTAAAATCTTGTTAGACACAGATACATATATAATATTTAATTTTAATTATTCGTTTTTTATTTTTATTTGCTGTTGATTTTGAAATATTTTCCATTTAGTTTCGTTTAAGTGCTAAAAAATCGATCAACTTACAAAGGGTATTATATTTGTTTGTTATTAGATTTATGGTATTTATTTAATATTCGTACTTCTATAATAAGTATTTTTAATTAGACCACAAAAAGTTTTTTTTTTAATTTTATTAAAATTAAAATTATTTTTATAGTGACAGTGTTTAAAAACTAGTTGTTGTTTTAACTAAAACCAGATGGGCAACGGCTAAAATAAACTCATATTTACATAATACACACACACACATACACACAGCCAGACAGACACACACACACAAACCATAGATAAACAGATATTTGCGCTTAAATTAGTTGCAAATGATTAAACTAAATTGGGCTTAAAATATGCTCGAACTTAGTGTACTGTTTGTGTGCGTGTGTGTGTGTGTGTGTGTGTGTGTGTGTGGGTATGTCTGTGCGTGTGTTTATTTGCGTGCTTGTGTGTTTGTTCTTTGTGGGTTGCGCTTACATAAATATTATTGAAATTGCTGGACGTTGTTGGCATAAGTAAGTAAGTTGTTTATTTTTATTATAGCTAGTTTTATAATGTTTGACATACAGACATAAATACGTACATATACATATGCATTTATTTGTATATATATATATGTAATATAATTTTATTAAAATTACATTTACGAGCTACTTAATAAATTTATTTGGCTTTGCTTTTCTGCTTCCGCTTCTTGTTAAATATCTCCATTGAAGTAAAATTAAATTTTACATAATTTTCATGCTACTTGTGCGGCATTATTTGTATGCGTATCAAATTGGTTCTTAGTAGTTAATAAAAAAGCATATTTAATTTACTTGAAGGCCGCACACACACACCCACACAGATACACCAACAAACACACACACACACATTCGAAAGCAACGCACGCATAACAATAAAATTTTATATTTATCGCTAACGATTTCCTTGGCCAGGAAGCGCAACTGTCTTTGTTGTGTGTGAGTGTGTGAGTTTGTGTGTGTGTGTGTGTGTGTGTGTGTGTGGCTAAGCCTCAACATACATATACATACACATGCATATATATACTCGTAAGCATAAATATATTTTTTTCTGCTGCCTGCTTTCGGGCGTCTTCCTTTTGCTGTCTGTGCGGCACGCATATTTTAATAAATTTTATGCCGCTGAAATGCGCGCCGCTTATCATTAACGCACAATTTATTTTTGCTTTTATGTTGTTGGTAGTCTTATTGTTGTTGCTGCTGCTGTTGTTGTTGCTGTTGTTATTTGTGTGCCTTCTTATCTGTGAGTTACATTTGCTTTTTTGGCTTTTTGATTATTTGCTGTGCATCGTAAGCTATTTTGAAATTCTTCGTATTTTCGTTTCTTTGTTTTTCGTTTATTTTTGTGCATGCATATTTTAAAATGTTTTGCTTAGCTAATTAGTTTTAAGTATTTGTACACACACACGCACAGTCATACTAAACACATACACACTAAAGATTCGTTACAGACATTATCTATTTACATGTTGGCAGAATGTACATTTAATTTGCAACGACAAAGCCCGCAACGTTGTTGTCGATTCGAAAGTTTTGCGCAACTTTTGGCCCAACGGCTTTTAAATGTTGTTCAGTGTTGTTGATGTTGGTTGCTGGTTGCTGGCTGCAGTTGTTTTTTGCGTAGCATACTTTTGTGCGAGCGCCCGCATCTAGTTTCCATTTAACTTTGCACTTACACGTGATGTGGCCATTGTTGTAGTTGCTGTAGTTGCTCACAGCCATGCTTGTTGCTGCTGCTCGAACAGTTGCTGCTGCTGCTGTTGATGTTGTTCTTGCTGCTGTTGTTGCTGCTGTTGCTGTTGCTGTTGCAGCCAAAGTTTACAGAAAGCAGTTGGCGGGGGCGCCGAAGCGCAAACTGTGGCAGCTGCTACTGCAACGTGCTGGTGTTGCTGCTGTTGCTGTTGTTGTTGCTGTTGCTGTTGTTGTTGCTGCTGCTGCTGCAGGCTCTGGCCATGGTCGTTGTGGGCGGGCGTTGGCTATTGCAAATTAAATTTAGCTAATTCTCACAATTCTGTGCTCATTTCGCTTACAATTGCGCTCTGCATTGTTGTTGTTGTTATAGCAGTTGATGTTGTTGTTGTAGTTGTAGTTGGATGCGGCATGAAATATAGAGATGCAAACATTTGTATATTAGAAATAAGTTAAAGTTTGTTCCTCAGCCTCGCTTTAAGCAATTATATGTGGCTAATCCTAGTTGTGAAGTGCGTGTGTGTGCATTGGCATGTGATTGTGGTTGGGTGTGGTTAGTTTGTGTGTTTTTTATTTCTGTTTTTATTTTTTTCTAAACTACTGTGCGTATACGTTATGCGTTTAAATACACAAAGCGAACATAAAAGCTCTTAAAATATTACAAACTTTATGGCCGGACAGCCATTAAATTGTTTAAGCGCTTGAAAAAAAAGGAAAATATATATATGTATATAATATTTTTGTAGTGGTTGCTATATATTTGTTTTTATTATATAGTTGCGGCTTTTCGGGCGCCGCAACAACTCAAATAATTACTTCATTCAATCATAACGAAACGCAATAACAAAAAACACAACGAAAAGAAACCAAAAGTAACAAACAAAAAATATGGCCAGCACATAATTCCGTAGCCGACGCTGTCGACTTTTTATATAGACATTTATAAGCTTATCTCTCCGCCCCCGCCAGCAAAGTGCGTGCCTCAAATTTACGAATGCTGCTGCGGCACTTTCAACATTTTCAGCACTTTTTTGTCCCCAGCCCCACACTTGGCCAAAAGCTGCGTAAAGTTTTGCCGGGTTGCCTTTGCTTGCCTACTTTCACTTGGCCATTCGGCGTGTGGCGCAGAATGTCGCGAATCGATGTGCAAAGCAAACGAAACGAAACGAAACGAATCCAAACGATACCAAAAGTTGCCTCTCGACAAGGCGCAGTACTTTGTTTATACACTATACACACGCACATACTATCCAGTTAAGGGACAGACATAGACATAAATTTGATTTCCTTTTATTATTTTTGCCTAAAAAGCGGTTTCAAGCATAGTCGAATTGAGCCAAGAATTTAATTTAATTCCCATTATAAAACGATCTTTATAGCCAAACAGTTGGTCGACATGAACAGAAACGAAACTAATACAAATATTTTAACTACGAAATACTACGAATAGGATGGAAATTGAACATTCTCAAATAGATTTGAATTGTAAGCTAATAATCAGATCTTAATTTGGGTTTGTATTCCTATTCCTGTATAAGAAATCGACAGATTTTAGACGAATCAAATTTTCTATTCAGAAAATGTATATAGATATGTTTCTCATATGAGCTTACTTTTTGAAAATTTGGTTCAGGTTAAAATTTGGAAAAATTTGATTTTTTTTCGTGAGTACCTATATACATTTATATTTTTTATATATTTAAATGCAATACTTCTGATTTTCACAAAGTGTTCAAGTATCTCTCTTAGCCCACACATATTACGTTCGTAGGGCATTTGAAATTCTAGTCCATCTCCTCTTTCGATGCTTTTTGTTTCACTTTTTCTACTGTCCTTTGTCTATTTGGTTGGGTAAAAGTATTTGTGCGATATGAAATTGTTCTAGTGCGCGGAGCCTTTTTGCCTTTCGTCGCCTGTGCTTTGTTTTTGTTTGTTGTTGTTGAAATTTGTATTTATGTTTGGCTAGAGGTCTGGCTGGGCACATGGACGAGCACATAGACCGGGAAACATCATTTGCCCGGCGTTTCGCCTACCCTCGTAAATTTTAATGTTTTTGCTTTTCTGCTTTCGCCAGGGCCATCATATTTTCAGCTATGCGTGTGTGTTTGCCCGATGTGTGTGTGTGTCTCTGTGTGTGTATATGTTTGGTGAAAATTATGTATATTTTTAGCACTTTCGCTTGTTTTGTTTTCGCTTATCGAGTTTGAAGGTCATTTGCTTAGCTTTCATTGCAATTTTTGTTGTCGCTTTTTCCCAACTGGAATGGGTGTGCGTGTGCGTGTCTATGTGTGTGCCCTTGAGTGTGATATCATATCTTCATATAGTATGTCTAAAATGAATGTTTGCTTGCCTGGGTGCGCAGTTAATTTGTTGTGAAATTGTCATTTTGTTGCTTCAATGGCTGCGTGCAATGCGGCGTATGAGTAATATTTGTGACGGAACTCAAAACAAATGTAAATGGATGGGCAAATGTATGCCAGAGACCTTTCGGATGCTCTAATGAGGCGCAAACAGAGCCAGGCAGACAATTGAATGGGGCCAGCCAAGGAGTGGGCAGATTTTTTGGCCAAACTCGTGCCCATAAGCCCTCTACCGTTCCCGGGCCATAGGCAAATTTAAATTGACATGTTTAAAGTCAATTTGAACGCTGCCTGAACTCTGGCTCATAAACAAGACAGCTGGCACGCCCACAATCCAGTCAGCCCCACTGGCATTCCCTGCCCGCTGACATTAACCTATTCATTTGTAAATGGGCTGTCGAATTTCGTTGTGGCATTCGCATTGTCTTCGCGTCACATAAATATTTGTGCGCCTTTTGCCATGCCGAGCGTAAAAACGTAGTCGGGGCAAAGTAAACAAACAAAGACAGGAGCACGACGAGCCGAGCACAAGGAGCAGAGGCAGACGCCGAAGCAGAAACAAATGGCGAGAGGCAGTCAAATCAAATGTAAATCCAAAATGAAAGCAAACGCACCAAGTGAAATTGAAATGAAAACGAATGTAACGCGGAAAAGTCTTTTCCATTTTCCTTCATTTCCCCATCATTGTCATCGTTGTCGTTGTTGTTGTTGTTACTGTTGTTGTTGTTGTTGTTGTTGTTGTTGTTATTGTCGCTTTCCGTTGTTTCCAGTTTTCTTGAAGGCAATTGAAAATTGGCAGCTGGCAAAGTGCTTTGGCTTCGGCTTTGGCTGCGGCAACGCCCCAGGAGCCCTACTGCGAAGCTAAAGGCCAAAATCGAAGGCAACCGTCAAGGGAGCTCCTGCCACACCCACTCACCCACAGTGCGTTGAGCCACGCATAGGCCTAACAGGCACATTAATACATAATTTATAATGTTTTTATTCTGTTTTATTTGGCTGGGGCTAAGGCGCTCTTTAAGGCATATCGTTATATGTGTGCGGCTTGTAGAGTCATTTGATTAAGAAATTCGGAGCCGGGGATGAGTGTAAGTGATTTTACATTGAAGCAGCTGAGAGAATAACTTGAGCACCATCTTAAATAATATTGTTAACATAAACATAAGATACTCAGTTGTGGAGTGGAGAACGTTAGCTTTAAATTGAACTCGAACTGTTCATAATTTAATCTTTAACTATACTATAATATGTATCAATATGCAACTGGAAATTTCTTAACAAAAATTTGCTTATTGATTGTTAGAGCATAACAATTGAAACACAAAGTCAATGGCGGATTCAATACACATTCTCAGGGATCAACTGCAGACTACGTTTCACTTTTAACGCTGTGGTTGCTGTGGTTGCTATGTTTGCATGCGGGTGGGTCAAAGGGCGCACCTACTTAAGACTAGACTTCAATAATACTTGTGCTGCATGTATCTGCTTGTTAGCTACACACAAATTGATATTGAACTCAAGAGATACGAAATGAAAAGGGAAATAGAAAATAAACAAAGTTCACAGCAGAATTCAACGGAAATAAGAAATAAGAATAAGGAAAAAGAAAAGGAAAGGAAAAACTAAGAAATAAACTTACCGGCGACTACTTTGTATAATTGGCGATAGGATTATCTCTAAGCTGGAGGAAATGTTTTGATTTTGTTGTAAATTCGAGTGCGTATTGGAATTGGTTCGTAGTGAGTTCGTTGCGGCAGCAACTGTTGCAGTTGCAGCAGCTGCTGTTGTTGTTGCTGTTGCTGTTGCTGTGAATTGGTGTTGCTGTTGGCTGGTGGGGGATGTTGGGTGCTCACTGGGTGGCGCATTCAAATTCGGATTGGCATTCGTATTGGAGTTGGTTTGGCTACTATTGCTATTGCTATTTGCATTCAATGTGGGACAATTTAACGTTTGGTTGGCTTTGGTAATTGGCAATGCTTGTTGCTGCTGCTGGTGCAGATGTTGATGTTGCTGATGCTGTTGCTGTTGTTGCTCTTGTGCATTGGTGTCGTTGGCACACTGCTGACCACTGTAGACATTCGCATTGCAATTATCTAGATTAATATTGGCCAAAGCGGAAATGGATGCAGCTGTTGTTGTTGCAATAGCATTACGATTACTATTGCTGTTGTTGCTGGTGCTGCCGATGTTGTTGTTGTTGTTAATGCAGTTGCTGTTGCTGTTGCTGTTGGTGGTACTATTGTGGCTGCCTGTGGGCGACATCAAAGGAACGTCAGCATCAAACATATCCTCTGCCTCAGCGGCCTCATCGTCATATACATCATCGGTGTCTTCGGTTTCATCATTAGTTGTGGTCGCATCCGGTCGAAGGGCCTCCAAAACGGCCATCACTTCGTCCTCCTCGCTGCAGGAGTGCGATGAATGCATTGCCTGTGCATTGCGATGGGTTTTTGCGGGTTTTGATTTGAGTTTTGTGGAGTTTTGGGGGTATTGAAAACACAAACAAGGTTTAGCTCTCTTGCAGGGACTTCGGGTCTACATACAATTATGAACTAGAACAGGCACTATATATATGCATACAGATATGTATATCACGGATTTAGCACAATTCATCATGCACTTACAATACGAAATATGTTTAGCCAGAGACTTAATCAAATATTATTGCAGCTAATGCAACATCAACATTAGCAATCGACTAAACAAACAATAAATAATTACTATGATATATGCGGGCAAACATGCGCCATGCTTGAGTTATCACTATTATATTTAAGGCAACAAATATTAAACAATAATATTATAGGTACGTACGTATGTACATGTAGCACAAATCAAAAAAGTTCGCTGAGTGTGTATTTTGGTGTAATTGAAATTCAATTTAAAAATCAGCTACAAGAGCTGGCGATGTATGCACATAAATTTATTATTAGATCCGCAGGCGAGCAAATTTTAATTACATACATTCAAATCCTGCGTAAAATACTCAACAACAACAACAGCAGCAACAACAACGGCCACAACGACAATTCACAGCCACAACAATGTGAACAACAGAATGGCACAGGCCAAATGCCAGTGGATGGAGTTCAACAAAAGCTCGCCTGATTGCGTTCATAAAGTGACCGCCGGCTAAACACCTGACCAAAATCGGGTAGTCGAGACAGTCGGGGCTGGGGCGAATTGGATGCTCATGCCACAGGACATGCTCTCTGTGGTTTACGATTGATTGCATTGCCATGTTGCTGTTGTTGTTGCTGCTGCTATAGAATTTGAAGCTGACAATACGTAAAGTCCTTAAAAACTCTTAAGCTAACCAAAAGATATTCAAGCAAATTCCATCGAGACTTCATTGAAAGAATATTATCATTTAAATAAATTATAATGGGTCTTTCATAATCTGTATGTCGACATATTGACTTAATGAATTACTATTAATTATATAGAGAATTTAATTAATCTCAAAATGTTTCATTGCATTAATATAAACATACTTCAATTGAATTAATTTCGTAATTGAAACATCTTTCGGCTACACCTCTGCCTTTATGTCGGCGACTCAATCTCAATACACTTAAAAGCTCATTCAATTTGGCCAAAGACATGTTTGCCGTAGTAGATTTGCTGTTATTATGATTGAATTCATGCACACACACACACACACACTCACACAGACACTTAGTTCTGGGCACATGTGGCAGAAGGCAAACATAATGTTTCTTTACTTCGACTCCGCTTTACTATGTTGGCTGGGAGGATTGAAGCACACAGACATATTCATTTGTAAATAAAAACAGAAAGGTGCATTCGCAAAGGGATCTTTAGTTAGCATATGGCCAGCCATGTATCTGTATCTTGTGGATACAAACACTTGAGATACCGGTCTTTGTGTGCGTGTGTTGGCAGCTTGGCTTATGCTTTTGGCAGCCAGCTGAAACTTTGCTTATGTCTGGCGAAGTTTGTTTTGTGAATTTTCTTGAAGTTTGTTTGATTTCCTATTAATTAAAATTGCATTCAACTTGAAAATTGTATTTGTTGCCTTAAGAGAGGGCTTATCCGATGAGAGTACGCCACCATTCCATCAATAATCAAGCTTGAATTGTAGCCTAATGGAAACACGTACGGGATTGCTTAAATCAGCATGAATGAAGGCCGCAGAGCGGGTGGATCTGGCATTCCTTGCCTTGCTTCTGGCTGAATGTTGAAATTTAATTAATTTTCCTCCACTTTTATGGGTGTGCCCCTGTCTATAAGCATGTGAGTGTGTGTTCGTGTGTGTTAATTAGGCATAGTCTAAAAGCTCACACACACGCCCCTTGGCTGTTTGGCCCGAACGCAAATGCATCAAATTGCCTGACAAAAACGTTGGCGGCCATGACACGCCCCCCGCAATTAGCAGCGCCCGCTAAAAAGGACTCTTTCGGTGTCTGGCAACTGTCAGGGCCAACTGCCAGCAGGCGTGTCAACACACTCGTCTAGATAATTATTACCTACGCTCTCTGAGCTCTCATTTTTTCACTATTTACTCAACAGCGCATTTCGTCTGCATTTTTTCATGCAATGCCATAAAACAAAAACAACAAAAATATTGAAAATAAAAGTTCACATAAATATTAAAAGCGACAGATGTCCACGGCTGAAAGACAAAAGACCAGCTTAGAGCCACATACATTAAAAAAAGGTTAAAAACTGAACAAAAAACGAAAACAAAACAGAGCAAAAAAATATTTAGCCGTCATCTATTGTTTGAATGATGCATAATTAAATCATTCGCTGTGTGGCATAAATAATAAATTCAATTGTAAAACAAACTTTTTGCAGCATTTTCCGCACTATTTGAGTCGTAAATTGTTTTCTGCTCATAAATCAATCGCCAATGCAAAAATATTTGCTTTTTGTGCCATTTTTTCCATATATATTTTCTCTTTGTTTTGCTTAAAGTTTTTTCTGCATGTAGAAAACAATTTGAAATAAAAACCCCCCGTGTGGCTTATATTGATGAAGTTCTAATGCTTTTCCATTCGTTGGGGGCGCCGGCATAAAGTTGCCCAGCAGCAGCAGCAGCAAAAATATGAATAAAATTTGCAGAGCTGTCTGCCCTTTGTTTTATTAAAACTTTCCCAACCGGGAACTGAATGTAATAATATATGGAAATGCTAACGAGACATGGCATGCGCTTAGTTTTAAATATATTTTTAGTAGCTTTGTGTTGGAAATGCTAGATTGCAATAATGCATGTTTACTTAATTGGAAAGTGATTTTAATTGATATTGCAAAAATAAATTGTATAAAATTTCAGAAACTTTTCATTGTTATTAAATTATTGCCATCAAAGTTGCTGAATTGCACTTAATCGTTTAAAATAATTTTAGTTGAATATACATATACGAAACACTTGACAGAGGCTACCACAGAGTACTCTTACTTACATTCAATTATTGTGTTTATTTTCAAATTGCATTTAGTTACACTTTTGATACTTGCTGGCCCAAAAGGTCGCATAAGTGAAATGGCTTTAAGCTAAATAAGCTTGGCCATAAGTTGTCGCTTTTATTGTTTACCAATTGTGTTAATCTAGCATTTGTTAGTGTGTGTCGCTTTAGGGCGACGTAGAACAACAACAACAACAAGAAGGACAATAGCAAACAATATTAACAATAGCAATAACAACTGCAGGCGCTTGCTCAACTCTTCAGGGGGCAGCGTGAAGTGCGCACTGGCCAGAAGACGGCAAAGCCAACAACAACAACAACAACAACAATCGAAACTTTTGGCACATTAAATCAGTAAATTTATTGACTTAACTGCTTTGGCCAGGACATGCCACATGCCAGCCACGCCCACGCCCATTCCCATGCTCATGCCCATGCCCATGTTTGCCTTTTGGGCTCAGTGTCTTTCTTGCAGCGTGTAGCTCGCTCTTTATTGC
Organism: Drosophila meridionalis; assembly: GCA_035045145.1. Lineage (NCBI taxonomy): Eukaryota > Metazoa > Arthropoda > Insecta > Diptera > Drosophilidae > Drosophila > Drosophila meridionalis. Next base: position 11,113,222 of record JAWNPG010000020.1, on the reverse strand, counting down.
TATCTCTGTTGCTCTGCCAAAGGCTGTTTAAGTTCCTGACTTGCTCCTTGCTGTGCTGTCATAATTTTTGATTTGCTTGTTTTATTTGATGTCCTTTGGCTGTTGCTGTTGCTGCCGCTGCCGCTGCCGCCGCTGCTGCTGCTGCTGCTGCTGCCAGGCGCTGTCTTCGCTTTACTAAGCTGCCTCCAGCTTAGGGAAAAACAATTTTGCAAAATTTATTTTATAGCAAAATTATGCCAAACATTTCGAGAATGTTTCTATGTAGTGGCTGTTCTTGCTATGAAGGCCATTTGTGACACACATAAATACACAAACACACACACGCACGCACACACATGTGGCATGTATGTGTGTGTATGGGGGTCGTGCTACACTCTCGCAAAATTTATTTAAGAATTGTAAGTATTTTTGCTGTGGTAGCTGCGAAATTTCTGCCATCAACTTGACTTGAAATTATTTGCTTGGGCAACCCACTGGACCCACTGTGAGCTCCGCCCTGCCTCTCGCTTTTGCTGTTACATAAACTTGGATAATGTAGCGCAAATAGTTGCTTATTATTTATGCTGCTTTATTGCCCTCCAGCCTCAGTCTGAGTCTCAGCCTCACTCTCGTCCCGTGTCTTCCTTTGGCTTGGAATATCTTTTGCTCTTCGAGCAATTTGTTTGTTTGCTAGACAAAAATTAGTTGGCATATTTCTCTTGTTAATTAGTGGTGCGTGAAATTGAGCCCAAGTTTATTTCTGTCAGTCTGTGTGCTACGGAGCGGCGCTTTAAGGCCAAATATAAGCTAGTTCATGTAAATCCTTTCATCAAAAATTGATTGATAGAACTGAGCGGGAATAGGGCTCTGCCTGGTGTTTCTAATAATTCCCACAGCAAAATTTATAAATCATAAGAGGCTTTCCTCTGTCCCCGATGATAAATGAAATCCTATATAAATTTATTTCAAAATACATTACTGCAATTATTTGTATCTTAAAGATACGTGGCTTGAATATGTATGGTGTGATGGTATGTGTGTGTGTGTGGGTGTGTGTGTGTATGTATGTATGTGACTCCGCCCCCCACGCCTACTTTCGCGCAGTCTATTTAAGTTAATTAAATTCCAGTCTATGCGCCAGACACTGAGCGCAGATAGCAGCAAGTTTATTTGCAGACAGCGCGTCGTTTTTGATAACCCACACAAAGAGGCACACACACTCACACACACACATGCAAAGATAAGTGTGTGCATACAAAGATAAGTGTGCATGTAACTAAAGCCAGAACAGGAGTCCTTCTGGCCAGAGCAGCGCCCAATGTTTACAATGAGTCTTACAAAATAATCAACATAAAAGCTTCAGTTACTTATTAGACGAAAATATAAAAGAGTACGAAAAAATACATACATATATATAAGTGTATATATATGTGTATGTGTTCATGTATAGCTCTAAGCTGAAGCTAAAAATTAAGTATACGTTATGAGTGCATGGCCTTGCCTTGCCACAGCTCGTTGCAGTCGCCACTGTTGCAGTTGCTGTTGCAGTGGTAGCTAAGTACATAAGAAACGAGGTGCTTAAGATAGTACAAATAAAATACGAATTCAATTAAAAGGCGGCAAATATAAAATGAAAATAAAATACAACAAAACTTGAACTTAAGCAGCTAAGTAAACACACAGTGAGAGGGAGAGAGAGAAAGAGAGAGAGAGAGAAGGTGGGTGGGGGAACATGCAACACAAACAAGGATGCGGCAAGACAAAGGACGGTTAAACGACAACAACAACAATAAGAAGAATACGAATAACAACAACAACGAAACATGCTACAGGTTGACGCAACATGCGTAAGAGATGCGGGACTGCGCCTAGGGCTTACTCACAGTTTGCTGCGTTGAGGTGACATTCGATGGCGCGATATTCTGTCCATGCTGCAGATACACTAATGGCCCGCCGTTGCCCCCAGTGCCCGCCTTCGGCTGCTGCACAATGGGCGGCTGCTGTGCGGGCTTGACGGCGGCGCCTTTGTCAAACTGATAGTACATGACGTCGTTGGCGGGCGCCGAACCACCGTACAGAGGCGGCGGCGGTGGCGGCGGATCCGCTGTCTGGGCACCCGAAATGTGATACGCGCTGGCCAGCTGCTTGGGGGAGCCAGTACCAGAGCCAGTGCCAGAGCCAGTGCCCGAGCCGGTGCCAGAACCAGAACCAGAGCTGTTGTTTGCCAGGCCCGGTGGCATCTGCGGCATCTTGTAGTTGTAGATGTAGGGACGCTCGTACTCGCCGCCATGTATGTAGGACAAGAAGAGATCCGACTTGGCCGGCTGCAGGCCATAGCCACCGATATGTGCGGCACCAGCACCGCGCTGGCCCAGCGCACGATTGTAGCCGGCGTTGGAGACGCTGCTGCTGGCATAGTGCATGGGATAGCAGCTGGCATTGGCCAGCTGAGAGCTGCCGCCCACTGCGCCACCAGTGAGCAGCTGCGTCTTTGTCAGACTTTGACCGGATAAGCGACGCGTGGGCACGCCAATATCCGATTTGGCATCGCGCCGCTTGACCTGCGCCGCACTGGACGACGGACCCTGGTAATAGTACGGGGCAGCCGGATTGTTTGGCCACTCGACAAAGCTGCGTTGCCTGCTGAAAGCACCACCACCACCACCACTTGCTGACACCATGTTACCCGTGAGATTGCTGCTGCTGCTGCAGCCGCCGCCGCCGCCACCGCTACCCGATCCCTTGCCCAGCGCATTGTTCAAACTGAACTTGTACTGATTATTCTCAAAGGTCGTGTAACTTAGCAGACGATTGGCGCCGGCTGCGGCGTTGCTGCTGCTGCCGCCCGATGAACTTGGCTGCAGCGGCGGCGGCGTTGAGTTAGTAGCCGAGGCAGATGCGCTGTGCACCGGTGCCAGGCTTGGGTTGGGATTGTGATTCGGGTTAGTAGACGAGGAGGAAGCGTATTTGTAATTGGGCTTCTGTTGGCGTTGCTGTTGTGCGAATAGTGAGCGCTGCTGTTGCTGCTGATTACTCACAGTCTGTTGCATGAGGCTGTTGTAGCCGCCGTTGTTGCCGCCACCACCGGCGCTGCCAATCGACTTGCGGTGGCTGCCACTTGAGGCGCCGGAGGATTTGTTGGTGCCATAGCGCGTGCTGTCGCTGGACCTGCCGAAGATTCAAAACAAAAGACGATGAGACAATGTATAAGGTTCATTATCGTAGGTCAAGATTTTATCTGACTAAGTCTATAAGGTTAATTGCCATGGGTCAAAATTTGATCTGTCTAAGTCTATAAAATTCATTATCGTAGTTCAATTACCTTTCCGAGGAGTAGGCATAGTCCTGATCAGCACCCAGTCCCGAGTCCGTGTGCTCGTGCGAGACGCGTAGAGCCGAGTTCTCCAAAGGGCTGAGATTGGAGCCGGTGGGGGAGATAAAGTCACCCATGCTCATACTAGACATCATGCTGGAGAAGATTAACCAGGCAAGATATGGACACGTATGATATATGAAGACTTCTATTTGGAGATTTCCTTAAAACTTACCGCACTAGGCCATGCCCATTGTTGCGCTCGCACTCGCGTGAGGAAATTGTGCTCGCCGAGCGTATCGATCCGTTCTTGGGTGCGCCACCGCTGCCGCCCACGCCGCCGACATTGCTATCATGCGGATGAGAGCTTTGGTAGTAGAGTCTACAAATCGGCATTATGAGAAACTGCCCGAAGCAGTCCTAGAATTCTGTGGCTCCACTTACCCTCTAATGCGATCCACTCGATTCTTCGCCTGCCCAGCGCCAGCCGAGCCGCTGCCGTTCGTGATGGTGTTGCCCGATCCGGTGCTCTTGGCGCCCACGCTGCTCTTGCTGTTGCTCTTGTGGATCTTTAGATTGGAGTTGGAGCGCTTTGAAGTCGTCTCCACCACGGTGTAGGGTATCTCGCGCAGCTGCTGCTCTGACATGCCGGCGGTGTCCACCAGATCGAACTGCAAGTGCTTGGCCAGCTCGCTGTTCCACATGCGACTGCGTGACTCCGACGGAGATCTGTGGAGGGAACTATTTAGACTTTGAAATGAGCAGACCCACCCAATTGGCTTACTTGTTCTTGCGATGTCGTCGGGACTTGTGGTGCGAATGTGTGTCCGAGTGGCTGTCGTTGCTGTGCAGACTGCGCGCTACCATGCTGCTCTTGGACACGGACGCTTGCTGCACGGAGCTCTGGCCCAGACTCGCCTCCGCCTGTCGCCGTTGCACCTCGCGCCACTGCGTGGTGGAGTCAATCAGCTCGGCGCTGCCGCTGCGCATGGACGAGCTGCGATGGCCTGAGTAACTGCGTCCCCTGGTGCTGTCATGATCCGAGCCACCAGCCGAGTCGCGTCGATGCCGATGCGAGCGCCGATGCTTGCGATGATGCGAACGTCCCGAGCGACCCGAACCACGCGACAGCTCGCTCTCATTGTCCGAGGTGCGGCGATGGCGATGCTTGTGTCTAAGAGTGTGGAGCCAGTGAGTCTCTCTCTGTCAGTGTGAGTGTGAATGGAAACCATCTGGACTTACCGGCGTGTAGAGCGCGAATCGTTTGATGAATGACTCTCCACGGAGCTGGAGCGATATCGCTGCTGCTGATGCGAGGCGGATGAGGAGCTGGCGCGCTGCTGCCGCTGCTGATGATGCGACGACGACGAAGATTGCTGATGATGATGATGATGACTCGTACCATGGCCATGGCTATGACTGTGGTGATGATGCAGGCCGCCGCCCGTGGTGCTCACCGAACGCACCGAGCGCGGACTTGACGGATTGTGGCCGAAGAGCGACCGCTGCTGGGATCTCGGCCAGGGCGCGCTGCGCGTGCTGCGCGGCGAGTCAGGTGTCTGCAAATTGCTGCCGTTGTTGTTGTAGCTGCTGGAGTTGTTGTTCTGCTGCGAGGACTGCTGATGGCTGGGCCGCACGCCCAGGCTGGTGGGTATGCTGTACGTGGAGCGGTAGGGACTGTCGTAGTTGCTGCAGAGCCATAAAACATGGCCAAGGTGTGGAGGGAGGAGAGAGCAGAGAGGAGAGAGGAAGGTGGATGGTATCAGTCAGCAATTGCAACGCTCTCTCGCATTATTTTGCCATAAATTTAAATTGTTTAACATAAACGTTGATTAAAGTCTGCAGCATCGCAGCATTTAGGCTGTCGCCTGAATGGCCTCTGTCTGAGGATCGGGGCATGCCAGGAGGATCGTCCTCACCCAGCCAGCCAGCCAGCCAGTCAGATCGACACAGACAAATAATGCGCGTGTGTAAAATTGAGTAATTGCCGCTCTGGCAATCAGCGGGCAATCATTTCGAGCTCCCCATCGCAACAGACATGGACATGGACATGCACTTGGAACTCCACTTGCGGACTCCCCGGACGTGCCATTGCTCCGGTCGCGCCTTGTGATTTATGTCCCGCTTGCCCATGGTGTGGGCAACTTGATTGGCCTGTCCTGGATGCCACTGCGCCCGCTGCCTGACGTTTGGCTTCTTTGTTTGCAAATGATAAACGACGTGAGCGTCTAGCTTAGTTCTATTCTGTTCTGTTCGTCTCAGTTCTGTGCTCTGTGCTGATCTGTACTTTCTTGTGTTCCTAGGAAATGTTGCCGCTGCGATTACATTTGTGTGCTACGAGCTGTGGTAGGCTCTATTACCATCGGGGATAATTTATGCATAGCTGGTGGCTTCTGCGCTAGCGACATTGATGGGGTCAATGATGGGCTTTGCCACTTCTCAAGTAAATGATGCGATTCTAGATCGAATAATCCTGAAGAACTGCTTGGAGTCTTGCAAGGCTCTGCTCTATCTATGAGTTATTGTTTCTCGAACAAAATTCGATCATTCATTTGACTTATCTATGTTTTTGCAGAGTTGGTCTGGATTAAAGTTCCTACATTAATTATTCGTGTTCAAGACATTTCCTTAACAACTATCGAATTCTAGTTAACCCCACCCTCTACATATAAATCTTCGACTTGTCGACGTATGACTCAATTTCCATTAAAATCTCGCTCTGCTCAGTCTAACATCTTGGCAACATTTCCGCTAACGCCAACGCCAACGCTCTTCTAATGGCCGATTTTTATTTGTCCATATATAATTTGATGTTCAGAACCATAAAACATTTAATAAATGTTGCGTCTAGACAATGTAACTGCCTTCAAATGGCAACTAAATGGATTTTAAGCACGAAATCGAAAAAAGGGCAGCACAAGAACACATGCCACAGGAGCAGCACTCGGATAAGGACATCGCAACAACAACAATAACAATCACATTCACTAAAACAATGTGAAGGCGGCGGCCTGTCAAACACAACTCACGCACACACACCCACACATACACCCACACACACACGCACACACACACACATGGGGCATGATGAAGTGTTTTGTGCATTGTTGTTTTCGCTTTCAGTTTTTTTTTGTAAATTCAAGGGATACAATAGAAGAAAAGAAATGAACAGAGAGCGAGACAGAGAGGGCGACAGTTTCACTATGCCAAAACTGGGAAACTGCATATAAATTTTCCCCCTTGGGGAGCAAATACCGCATTTTGGGGCGGCTGCTGCAGACAGCCTCGGAAAAAAACTCGCATGTTGAAAATTAAAAACAGATCAAAGGAAGATGCTGCAATGAGCAACATGAGAGCACTTCCGGCCGGCGCGGCTCCACAAAATTATGACCGAAAAAAGAATTGGCCAAAAAAAAAAAAATTAAATAAATAAAAAAAGGACAACTGCGCCAAAGGAAGTGTATAAAAGGAATATATGCACTTGTGTGTGTGTGTGTGTGTGCATATATACCGACATATAGAGAACTGATGCTGGGTAAATCAAAACTTTTGTGCATGAAATGAAAACAAATGATGGATATTTGGAGTACTCACTTGGCGTTGGCATTGCCACTGGTGTTGGCCAAGCTCTGAAGCGGCAGCGGTTGCGATGGCAGGGGTCGGTTGCCAATGTGGATGCCAGCGACGCCCACGCCGACGCCGCCTACTCCACCAACTCCACCAACTCCACCTCCGCCGTTGCTGTTGCTGTTGAAAAAATCATCAATCACGCGTCGAGGCTGGCGCTTGGAGGGTACGCGCGTAAAGGCGGGCGGCGCACGTCCGGCTGCGAGTGCATCCTTCTCCATTTGCTTGTCCGAGCGACTTTGGTTGTGGGTTGGTTGGGTTGGGTCAGACATGCGATTGTTGGGCAACATAAAAGTAGGCATGAAGGCGTCCAAAAATATTAACAGAAATAGGCAACAGAAAAATAAAAACAATACTACAAGATGCTGATGGTTGGTAATAATGAACAGTGAACCATAAAAAGGTTGTAAAAAACTTTCATTTGTTTCACAAATTAAAAACGCCGCTCGAGCCAGTCGGGCCTGTCGAGCCCGTTGAGCGCTCGTAAAATGTTCGCTGGCGTCCTAAAACTTTTGGCCAACCACCCTGCCGGGCTAATAGTTTGCCAGTGTAGCGCCTGGCCACGTGAACTCGATTTAGACCAAGTTTGTGGCTGGCCAAGTGCAAGAAAGTTTCGCCCAGTAAATGGCCAGCCGCAGTCACCGCAAATGGCTGTCATAAACATGAACCTGGACATGGTGCAAACGGGGGCCAGACCTGGGTCCCTGCCACATTCGTCATGCACAATTGCCCTGCATTTGTTGGCGGCTTAGGCTCAAGCATTGCCACTAGATCCAGCTCCAACTCTAACTCCGACTCCAGCTCCAACTCCGGCTACAGCTTCGAGGCATTTCACAGAAAGTCATTAGTGGGCTTTTCGCTCGACTTGAGTTTGTCGGACTGCCTGCAGATCCGACATTTTTATTGGACTTCCAATTAGCTGGGCATTCGAGTTGGTGTAAACTTGATCTATGTCTGTGTGCACCCATGTGGTTGCATCCATTAGAGATGCCACAAATTCTGCTGAGCCGGCTCGAGGGAACGCCATGCAGGTTAATCCCAAACTTTGCCTGTCCGAACAGGGCAGGGAATGAACTGTTCATTGAACTAGCTCATTTGAATGCTTTGCGCAGCTCAGCACTGAATCGAGGTGCTCTTTAATGATCTAATCACATGAGCTGCGCATTCGGTATAGGATTTCGAGTGCTTGGTTACATTTTAATTGGCTGCACTTTTTGAAGCGCTGCAAATTGGCCGACTGGCTAATAAATTGGCCAAAAGCGCACAAACTGTGCATCTTGGTTATGGCCCCAGCTTGAGTTTAATAACTTTATTTTAATACCAAACCAACACACACTCATGCATACACACTCACTCACTCACAGAGCCATCACCCACTCGTATGTAATTATACTTCCGGCAGATTGGGCTGCACACTTAAAGCACCGAGGCCAGGTGGGCACGGGGCTGTACTCACCTGTGTCTGAAGCGGGAGCCCAGTTGAAACAAATCCGCAGCGTGTGACTGGGAATTGGGCAGAGGTGCAACGCGCACCTGTCTGAAGAACGCATGATGCTCCACGCAGCATCTCCACAAATGTTTGCACGCCGATTTGCGTGGAGTTTCGAAGCCATAAGTGCTTAGCTCATTCTGTGAAGAAGGTAGAAGGAATAACACAAGTGTGATAAGCACCAAGTCACGAGGACGATGACGATGACGATGACAAGGACGGAGATGCAGACGTAGACAGACAAAAGCTGCAGTTGCCAAGTGAAGTCAAATTGAGTGAATGAATGCCCGGCTGAATTCTGTGCCGCACCAGTGTAAAGTGTGAATTCTTGGCCAAAAAATAAAAGGAATATGAGAAAAAAAAAAACATCCGACTCAAATAAAAAGAGAAAAAGGAAAATGGTAAAGTTTCGCTTTTGTGTGCGTCAACTGCGGAAAAGTTTTTTGATTATCAAAGCGTTAGCACCAAAAAGTGTTCAAGTTAGGAAAGCTGACAAGGAGCTGGTAGCTCATGGCTGCTGGCTGGTGGCTGGAGCCATAGCAAGAGCTATCTGCTACCAGCTAACATCTACCAGCTACTTGTTGTCTAACGAGTGCTTCAGCTGCCCCACTTGAGTATGCTGACAGCCAAAAAGTTGTCACACAACGAAAAAATTGGCAACGCTGCAAAATGCTTTGAAAATGGAAACAGTTTTTCATGCATCGAAGCCCTCATACACTTTGACTCTAAAAGGAGAACTGTTCTTCTCTGAGAGTTTTTGAGTGGAACTTGCTAAAAATGATTTAGTTTGGGAGAATGATTCTTGAATAAGAAGGAAATATCGGATTGTCTGCAACTATTACTAGATATATTTATGTATAGCTAAGTTTTTAATAGAAAAGATAAGAAATAACTCTTCTTCTTATGTCTTCTACTGATTAACTAACTGTTAGAATATCTAAATTTATGTTTAAATTATCATCTAGCTTTGCCTAGGCTAATATATCTAAAGTATCAAAAACTTATATATCAATTACATAATGTGACTCCCAATGACAAGAGACCACCTGATACCCTTTCTGAAAGAAACATTAAAAACTTGAGGCGAACAATAGAAAACGAACTGCAAATTGTGCGAAGCACTCGACAGCGAAATATTTATGGTTGGGAGCGAACACTTCGTCGCCTTCATCGTCATCGTCATCGAGTATTGTTGCCTGGCGCGCTGAAATTTACATTTTTATCGCTTATCCTGAGCATAAAATAGCGTCCTTTATAATAAACTTTGGCAATGCGCGGCCAATAGTAATGAGCCACCGTCGTCTTGTTGCGCAGCACCACAATCCCGCTAGGCGTCAGGCCCAGAAAGTACTCCACACTGTCCTCGCCCTGGAAAACACAAAACAAAATAGAATCGAGAATGAGCTAAGTTCAAGCAGAAGTTCGAGTTAGAGTCTCTGTTGGAGAACAAAGGAGCCGGAGACTCTCTCTTTCTCTCTGTCTCCTTGGCCTTTGTTTAAGCAAAAAGTTTTTGGCTATTTGTGTGTTAACAAGAGAGAAAAGTTTTGGCCAGCTTGGCCTATTAGCAGCTGTGCGACGCTTTATGGCCCACCCATGTTAACGTTAACCCACTCGCATAAAGCAAAAGGCACACAAAAACTAAATAAATGTAATTTTAGCTGTTAATTAAATTAAAAAGCAGACCGAGCACAAAGACGTTGCAAAGCAATGAGGGTAGAGACCGACCCGTGTTGGCTGGCAACTGGCGCCGCGATAGTCAATGATTTGTGTCTATAAACAAACAGAAGTAGACGGGAGCACACATACCACAGGCATGTGGCATGTGGAGTACAAGGGTTTACAGCGTCGCCCCAACACCCCAACGCCCCTTCGCACGCACTCCCCACACATGTGTAGCTCGAATACAAACACAGCTGGTGATTTATTGAGGTTTGATATCAAAGTAAAGGGCAATAAAAAATGCAAATGAAGTGCCAACTTACGCAGCACAAAAGCGGCTACGACATACGAAACGGACAAAGGGGGTGTGGATATCGGAATGGTATGGACTGGAGACAGACCAGGCGTGGCAAGGGGCAGGGGCTGATCATTGCGTTGGTCCCCAGAAATGTGTGCGAGCAAATGATTTATAATATTTGCCATGAAATGAAATTAAACTTTGCATTTGCTCTGACCCCTTTTATGGCTGGCTGGTTGCAGGGGCAGCGATTCGAGCTCCATGATCTGGTTGATCTTGGGTTAGGAAGGGAGCGACGGAGGAGCATAAGTCAAGCCCAACATATGTACACTTACCAGCACGGGATGCAAGTCAACGCCATACATGTCATGCCATTTGACTTTGTCCAAATAGTTCAGCTCGGCGCTGGATGGTGACATGCCCTTGAGCTGTTGATGCAGCTCGGAGACGCGGGTTTCCAACTCGCTGCTCTGATTGGGCAGCAGGCGAAACTCCGACACGTAGCCTTTCGAGTGGCGTCGCTGATCGTAGTCGCCCAATTCGGCTGGTGAGATAATAACAAATTCATTTAGCTTTTGATGTACTTGAGCTTCATTTGCGAATTTACTTACATTGCACCACAAAGGCGCCCAGTTCGGCGGCCAGTTCAAAGGCTACGGGCAGACGTCCCTGTAGCACATCCTGTTTGACTTGCAAGAAAAGCTGATATCTGTCGTATAAATAAGAGTGAACAAATTTAATTAGTTATCTCTATAACCCGCACAACAACAACAACAATGACAGCAACCCGTCATGGAAGCAGTTAACAAGTTGGCAAACAAATCGCCGCATAAAATTATTTGGATACGACTTTGATGTTTGGCCTAAACACATACAAAACGCAACACCCAAACAAACTGTTTGCTTTGTAAGACAAAATCATTTAACAAATAAACAAGCTAGAGTGCCTGACTGGAGAATACCCTTCGGAAGCCAGACTTATGTATATGAACTGCACTCTATCACTTTTCTGTATATTAATTCACTGAGATCACTTGACTAATAGCAGCTCTTAAAACAACAAATAAGTCTGCCAAAATCAAAGTGTTATTAGGGATTTCATAATTAATTTATGTAGTCTCTCAAATATCCCCACTTGAAACATTTTACGGGCATCAACAAGAACAACAACTCTGAAGAGGTCGGCTATAGATATTCCCACAACATATTCGTCTCTGCAGCAGACTCTCGTTAATTGTTTGCTTAGCGAGCAATTCAATTCGGCTTCATCTATATACACGTATATCGAATGCCTTGCTGTATATTATCATCCATATCAAATGAACAAACTCAATGCAACTATCCTTCAGCTGTGAGCTCGTTGGCGGCACTTGAAGCACAATGTGCCGCATGCAACATGCCGTCAAAGTCAATTGCCATTTATTGTGCGCCGCAGACTTTGTATAGCTAAAATAACAAAATTTCCCCCACTCGCTGCACTTCAGTAATATTCAGCGAAATCGCCAACTGCCACCGCGTTATAAGTGCATTTCATTTCAGTGCATTTAACTGCATTTCACTGGATTTATATGCGCCAATATTAGCTCAACCGTTGGCAATCCGCGCGCGCGAGAGTTTTGATGATGTTTGGCCAGCGATTGGCATCCACTAACGCCCTACAGCCTCACCCACTCGACATGCTCCGTCTCTGCCTCCGGTCCAGTCGAACAGTTTTCCCAGCGATCCAGTTGACGTCCCACTTGGTGACGATTATGGCTGCTACGTGTCGTCGTATTAAGCGCAAATATTTGCACACACCAAATGCTTGATGGATGCAGCTAACTGCATAGCTAAAGCACATTTCGCATACACATAAGAGCGTCCTCGACCACCGTGGAGCTGGGCTGACTGCCTGACTGACTGCCGGGCTGACAGCCTGCCCAATTATCCTTTGGGACTTTCGCAATTTCCCGTACCAAAACTTCATGACGATTGCCATTTTAATACCCATTTATTTATCAAATTGATAAAGCGAGGGTATAATAAGTATATATACATGTATGTATATATGAACGTGTGACAGACAGAGCACATATTCAAGAATCTGTTTATATGTTTGTTTTGTTTATACTTAACATAAACTGTTTCATTTAATTCGAATGTAAAATGGTTTAAAACAACTACCCAGATTATCCCACTACTATGCATATATTCTCTTAAATTCTCAACTCAAATTGTTTCATTTAACTCAAATTTAACATACTTTAAAACATCTGCCCAGAGTATGCATATACAATATTATCTTTAAGTCCCATTTTAACTCCATGAGTTGCTGAAAACCCTTTAGGGTATCTTTTAGTGCATCATTCTGCTTAAACGTCTTCTTTATTCAATTTATTTTGCTAGCTGTGCATACTATGCATAAATTCATTAAATGCATTATTTCACCATCCATTAGTTGTCTGCCCTCTGTCGAGGACCTCTGGTCGTCAACTGGTTTAATTTGTTGTTGGCTATTGAATTGCGAGTGTGTGGCAATTAATAAATTGAATTCATTTAATAAAATGCCAAGCATTTAAATGTAAAAAACTGTTATTAATGGAGAAAAAAGCGCCTACCCTTAAAAAACGCTGCATAATTCGCTTAATGGAATTCATTTAATGTAAATATTTAATAATAATATTTCATGCAGTTTGAGTTTTCGATGTGAACTTAATTGTTTTAATATTGATTGAACGCACCTCGTTATTTCCTCGAGCAGTTTGCACGGATCAGCGGCGTAGAACTTGACCCCGAAGTACAAGTCATAGGGATCCGATTTGGGCTTCAGTTGGCGAGATATGCGTGACGCTGGATCCAGCCAGTGCTGCAAAAGGAA